>JANBXA010000328.1:21050000-21335000 GCA_030556225.1 Cricetiscus sungorus | reverse complement strand
ACCACATAGAGTATTCTCAAACACTGAAGCAGAAAGTCTAACACACACACACACACATATCACAATTTAAAATTATTCCTAAATGAACAAACAGTAAAACTGACCTTTATTCGATGTGTATGACCATGTTTTTAAATCATATATATAGATCTTAGACACCACAGATAAGATTAGTAAAATTCTATCCCCTCTATAATACACACACCTCATTCCCAGGCCCTGAAAACCTCTGATCTGCTCTCTGTCATTATAAACCTGTACTTTTGGTATGGACTTGGGTATAGACTTAACCTAAGGACTTGGGCATGCTCCAATAGCTCTTCTACTAAGCTGTGTTCTCAGTGGAGATTGTAATTACATTATTTTCTCCCTTTTCTTTCCTCCCTTCATCCTCTCCCATATACTCCCTACCTTGTTCTCTTTCAAATTCATGGCCTCTTTTTTTTTTAATTGTTATCATGTATGTGTTGAATGTATGTGCACATACACGGGTGTGTGCACAAGCGCGTTTTCACATACACACATGCATTTTAAATATATAAATACAACTTTCTCATTCCATATAATTTCCGTGTGTGTGTGTGTGTGTGTGTGTGTGTGTGTGTGTGTGTTTTTCAAGGCTGTGCATTTGCTATTGAGTAATCAATTGGTGTGCTCTTCCTTGAAGAAGACTGTTTCTCCATTCTCAGACTTACTTAGTTGCTGGTAGTTCTTTGTCTCAGGTTAAGGCCTCAGGAGGTTTTCCCCATCCACATTAGAGTGGCTATTGCTGTCATCCTTGTTTAGGTCATGTTTGAGCAGCCATATGTTCGTGAGACTTCATAGGTGTGGGTTTTCTGACATATCTAAGAGACCTAATCTCACACCAAATTGGCAGTTCTCTGCCTATTAAAATCTTTCCACTCTTTCTTCCCCGAGCCTTAGGTGTAAGAAGTGTTATAGATGTTTTTAATGGGACTGCATTTTAATCGGTTGTGATTTTCTATAATGGTCTCCATCTTTTACAAAGAGAGGTTTCCTTGAGGAGGGATAAGAGCTATACTTATTTGTGTGCATAAAGATAAATCTTTCAGATGCAGTTAGGGATCACGCTGGTTTAGTAAGATGGTGGTTTTGGGTTCTCCTCCAACATCCTGACTTCATCAACCCCAGGTAGTTGGCTAGGTTTCTGATAACAGGCATGATTTCTCTCTTGTTGAGTGGGGCTTATGCCCAATTAGGAAACTGTCGGTTACCATCAAGGTATGTGTGCCACTACTGAACCCTTAGGGTTTTCTTGCCATGTTGTTCATTGTTGTGGTTTATATGCATTATAGCTGAGCAGGACTGTTGGTTTCTTCCCTCCTTTGGAAACTTACATGATGTCTTCTGGTATCATGAAAGCTAGTCCCCAAGGGATTTTCTAGTCAAATCCAGCTTGGTCCTCTTGGTGAAATGCATAGTGTCTTCAGCTTGTTGTAGTGTATGTGTACATAGGTCAGAGGACAGCTTTCAGGAGTGGATTCTCTTCTTTCACCTGTTGAAGCAGGATCTCTCTTTTTGTTTCTGTCATTCTGTGTGCACCAGTCTAGGTTACCTGTGAACTTCTGGGCAGTGCTCTTACCTCCACTTCCCCTATTACCATAGAATTTTCTGGGGCTATACATATGTGCCACCACATCCAGCTTCGCATGTGGGTTCTGACTAAAGTAGTTTGCTGTACCAGGAGCACAAACTGTGATCTGTTCTGTTAATTACATGGGCATATGTTTTTTTAATAACTTATCCTCAGGTCCTGTCCCCATGCCAGAAGGCAGGTAACATTTTTTGCACACTCTGTTTACCTGGATGGGAGACAATGCAAGAAAGCAGCTGCAGCTGACCCTCAAAGGACCCGCTCTCATATACTCTGTGGATAGGGAAGCCAAGCTCAGACACTAGAGGAAAGCTGATCAAGAGGAGCTGCCCCTCTTGAAACAGAATACTTGTAGGGAAGCCTCTTTCCTGGAAGCTGCCTCCTGGCTGCCTGATGACACCTGTTCTCTCTTGGGGCAAGGAGAAGGAAGGTGCAAAGTGTAAGGTCATGGAGAGGAAGTGAAGGGTGACCATACCTTTGTCTCTTCCAGTCTTCCATTCCTCCCTCCTTTAAGAGAGATTGTAGATGTTCTTTGCATCAGATCACATGTGCAAAATGAACTGTTGTTTAACATTCTGTGATAGTAGATTATTTGTGCTAATTGTGTTTTCTTTCTTTCCTAGAAAAGACTGTATCTTCACCATTGACCCGTCTACTGCTCGAGACCTCGATGATGCCCTTTCCTGCCGGCCTCTCACTGATGGTAGGATGGAAATTTCTCTGCTGCTCTGTGCAGTAGGAAGCCTGCATCTCTGGGTGATGAATACCCATGTCCACTTTCCATGTGTTCCTGAGGCAACTCAATGGACAAGGATGGGTTTGCTTCATTTCTAAACTTGGCTATACAAGCTAAAAGTTGAGCCATTGTGGAGGCTCTGGTGAGGGAGAGAATGAGGAATGTCCTCTCCCTAGCTATTTATGGGTCTTAGAAGAGGTAACCATGAGAGCAGAAGAGCACTTCTAGGCCTTGGCTAGCTCCAGCATCAGAATGAGGGATAGTAGGAAGACAGCTATGAGCTCTACAAAAAGAGACTGATGTTTTCTTCAAGCTCAGCCTCCCTTAATATGCTGTGCAGTGGGCACCAGGCACACCCTCCTCATATGTGCTTGTTTAGGCCTGACCTACAGATGCCCCATGCTTCTTACAGCTCTTTGTCTATTAAGAAAATTGTGAATGGCAGACTGATAAGGGCCTTTTAAACATTCTTGGGGATGATGGTAGGAAAGAAAAGGCAGGGTTGCATCCAGGGATGACAGTAGTACGAAGAATAGCAGCAGCTGATTGTCAAAGGCAGTGTGGAGGGAGTGAGGGGGAAATCCTATCAGTTCCCACCATGCCCAAAGATAGTTTTCAGATGCTTCTGGCCCTTTTCTAGAGGGGTGCCTTGGTGAGATTGTGTCTTTGGTTTTTCTTGGAGATGACCTTGGACTAGCATGGCCTTTGATGCTGTACCCATGAGGTATGCACATCCTTTTGATTTTAGTCTACCACAGAGCATTGATAGCCCACCTTCAAAGTATTCATCTCTCATCTTCCTCTGATGCAAACCTCTATGTTTCCTTCTCTGTTGCAATAAGCAGTGAGGATTAGTAGGCATAAGCCAAGAGAGGGCCTGTTGCCTAAAACTGCTTGACTTCTTTTTGTAGGCGCCATCTCCACTCCCACCCCCACCCCCCAAATACTCCTACGGCACAGGGTAATCTGTGCTAGGCAATGCTCTGCTTCTGAGCTATGTCTCATTACATGTTTCTGTGATCTAAAACTAGAGCATCTCATGTACACAAGCAAATTTTGGCCCAATGTCTGAGCACTCTCTGCTGTGCATAGAGGTTTGAGCAAGCTTGCTCTTTCTGAGATCCTCTCTAAAGCATCAGCAGGAACAGTGCCCTAGGCAGAAGTCTGGTGATGCTGGGCCTTCCTCCCCTTAGGGTTATAGCTCATCTCTGTTAGTGGTTAGAAACAGCTGCTCCATTTACTCTCTCCAGTATTATAGTTATTTATAGCAGATGTATAATACCTGTTTCTCTATCTTTGCTCACCTCAAACTCTTGAACTTGCAGGTATAGCAAGGAGCTAGAAAATGGCCTGCCTCACTCACTCTGCACAGCTCCTTTATATCTAGTATGCAAATGTGTGGGCAAGAGTTTCATGGAGAAAATGGGTTTAAAAATTCCACAAAGAAACAAAAAGAACAATAACAAACATATTAGTAGCAAACAGTGTTCTTTATTTGTTAGACCATGGAAAACCACACAGACATTGCATTGTTCAGTGGGAATTCAGACATAGTGAAGAAAAATGTTATCAAAAGACTGAAGGAAAAGGAGAAGATGTAAGTCAGGGAAATGTCAGAGAAGCTTTAAAGTGTAAGTATGCAGACCTGAACTGGAGAAAGGATCAAGGTCCGTGAAAGATGAGGTAAGATGAGATGAGGAAGAAGAGTGTGGAAACAGGTGGCAGGATAGAAAAGGAAGAGACTGAGGTGGCCCAGCCCGGGCATTGACAAACTGCCCACAGGTAGACACTGGAAATGCAGGTTCCATATGGAGTTGCCTGTCTCATAATACGTATTTATATGAGCTGCTACACATATTAGAAAACAAATAGGCTGAATAGATGATGTCATGAAACTATAGCAAGAGAGCCCTGAAGGAAGTGCACCCAAGTGCAGAGTGTCAGCTTCCTGGGACAGTGGAATCACAAGCAATGTTCCTCTCTGCTCTACTTTCCAAATTTTATAATGTGCTAATAGTAGCTTTATAATGAAAAACCTTTGTAGTAAAAAGTTATGAGGTGCCAGAAGTCACAAGCTGCCCAGTAGCTGCCCACTGCACCAGGTGATCAGACCCTTCTATCTGTTTGGTAGTTCTTGCAGTCCAGAGAGACAGTTGCCATCTGTGCATTTGGCAGGGCAGCAGCAAAAAGAAGAAACCAGGGAAGTCTTGGGAAAGGCCCGAGGTGGTCAGTCAAGCTTTTTTTTTATGGTGCCACTTCCGCAATTGGCCATTGTGATAGCTGGTTCTGCCAAGATCATTCATCCAGGGAGATGGGGTTGGCTAAGTTCAGGTTTCTTAGTTACCAGTTCATGTCAATTTCTACTTAGAGAAAAAAATATTTACTGTTTCAAAAAGCAAATACTGTTTTCTGGCCATATTTATGTAACCTGTGTTTATTTAAAGAAAATACTGTATAAGAATTATGTTTTCCTTTGATCCCACAGAAATCATCTGATTGACTATTCTGTGAACAATCAAATACACAGACAGGTAGAGCCTGCCAGTACTCACACTCCCTTTCATAGAGTGCCAGTGTATGACCAGGTCTTTCCTACCAGGTACAAGATATAGACAGTCAATTGTATAAAGTGTTAAAATTACCCCCCCCACCTCCCTTCCAAAGCAGAGCTTTGCCACTTTCCCAATCTGGGATTCACTTCTTTTTGTAGCTGCAAAACACACCTAAGGAGAAGGAATACTCCCCAGCAATGGGGGTTCTTTCATTTTTGCTTGAGAAAATACTTAAGAGCAAGTAGAATTATAATCATATCCCGGGATCTAAAGAATAAATCCCAGCTTGGTATTTTATGATTGTAACAGATTGCTTGCAGCACACCGCACAGTTGACCTTACCACTTTATTGTGGGAATACCACAGCTGTAAGCTCACCCTCTGGTTTCTTAATTACCCTTGCAGCATTCACTCTATTGAATATCCAGATTGCATTTGAACTTGTTACCTTAAAGGCAACACATTCTGCCATAAGATTGTATGACTCTTAGGAAATCCTCCCCTGCAAGGTTAATAAATATTGTTAACTTTCTGCAGTTTTCCACTTTAGTCCCATTAATGCTCCTCAGTGCCATATAGCACAAATACAGTGTCTCATGTGAAAACTCCTCTAAACTAGAACTATCATTTTCTTCCAAGTCACAACATCTCTTTCCTGTCTTGTGGCTGATAAAGTATGAGTCCGTCTGCCATGTCATAGTCTTCCTGCCTCTGTGAAGCCGGGGGTGTATGGTTCCCTGGCTTGCAAGCTCTCCTAGCAAGTTCTTTACTGGACAGAGCCGGGGTCTGGTTAATAGGTGCCCACTCTTCTCACTTACTGCTTTTCTGTAGTGTCAAATGGCAAACTGTCAGGAAGATGGGTCAGGGCCTTTAGCTTTAGTGATCTGAACACTCTACACAATTCTACATCACCTTGTTGTATTATTTGTATTCTCTAATGTTTGCTATGTCATTGAACATGGTAGGGTTGTCCTTGTCAGGTGAATGAACAGGAGAGAACAGCTGCTAATGAACTTAGGTTTCTATTTGGAGTGATTAAGGAGTTCTGGAATTACATGGCTGGTAGTTGCACAATTTTGTGAAAATATTAAAATCATGAAAGAAAAAAAATGAATGAATGAGGGCATAGTGAAGGAATGAAAAATAAATAAATAAATAAATAAATAAATAAATAAATAAATAAATAAGAAAAATAAATGGACAAATCTAAATCCACTTATTCTTGATGCTTTCTGGAAACTGGAATTTGTACTTTATTCATAACTAAGCCAGGATCTTAATGGAATGTCCATCTGGGTACCCATAGTACCCATAGTCACATCCTTTTTGTTTCCTGGCTGCTTTCATCTCTGAAGCATGAAATACTAATCCAAAGTGTCCAGCCTTCTGCATAGGCAACTACCTACCTGTCCCACCTCCCAGTTTGACTCAGTGAAAGAAGGGCTCTCCTTCTAGACTGGTAAAAGACAGTACATGGGGAAGTGGATGCCTTCCAGTCTGCGTACCTCAAAAGAATGCAATCTTCTTCTGCTCTCACAGGTATCTCTATTGTTAGATATTAGGTCTCACTGACACTCCAGGACTGACAATAAAGTTTACCTTGAATCAATGAAGCAGCGGAGAGGTGACCAGTGACCTCCTCTCTCTCACCTAGGATCAAAAAGGCGTGTGAATCTTTCTAAGCCCCTCCCTACTACTTCCTGTGTCTCTCTATATGTATCCTGGTCTTTCAAAATCTCTATGGCTAATTCCCACCAGCCAATTGCTGACTTTACCCTCTGATTCAAAGGAAACTTTATTGGCAGTCACCAAGTGTCACTATAAATAAATATCCTGCAACATTTCTGCCTATAGTCTTTTCAGATGACCTCGTTTACCATAATTAAAACATCTAATTGTTTGATTTTTCTTAAAAATTTTAGAAATCACTTCTATTAAAGCTGCATCATAAGTCTGAGATCCAGTATCAACTGTATTTCCACTCACCTATTGGTGCTGATCTTGCCTTTAAAGGCCTAATCACCCTTTGCATTCTGAATTAGCATTTCAAAAGCCAAAGATTCAATTAATATTTGTATAACTTTGGTATCTGATATTATTCTATTTACTACTGATGTCAATTTTTGTAAAAACATAAAAACAGTGAAGGCTTCTTTTGGGCCTTATATAATTTTAGTAAATGACTCAGTTCTTTTTCCTGATTTTTCAACCTTGTCTCAAGCATTCAAAGCTGCTAACTGACATGGGGCCAAGGTGTGATCATCAAATGTAAACTGCCTTTGCAAATCATCATACTGGCCATTATTGAGAAGCTGATCTTGGAAAATTTCCATAACCCTAGCCCCATTTCATTGTTCTATGACCCTAGCTTCCTCTTACTCCATATTTTCCATTGTAACTGAGGACCAGCTTCTAATACTGCTGTAGCTAAATCTTTCTAGTCTTGGGAGATAATTCTGTTCCAAGTTGCTCATAAATTTAACATATGCTTCACATAGGATAATTCTATACTATATGAAATGACTACTTCTTAAACTTCCTCAAATCTAACATTTTTACAAGATTCCAGTTAACCTCTATATATCCTTGGGGATGCCTATTATCTGGTGGTCATTCTTGTGTGGTAACTGGATAAATTATGGTTGGTTTTCTTATAACCTGGGCTGTTCCTCTTTAGTTTCATCATGCAATGGTGCAGTAGGTTCTGCTCTGTCTGTGTGTGAATATTTTTCTTAATTTCATTAGTAGGTCTTTCTAAGGCTTGTACCTTAGCAGTCAATTTTTCATATTTGGCATAGATATCAAACCACTTTTTTAAGGATAAAATATAAATTACCAAACTGGTAATAATTATAATCGACATTATGTCATTCCCAGCTATGTTGATTATTCCATTTATTTTTTTTTCCAATTTCAAGCCATTCATTGTGGAACCATACAGAGTCTTAACTCCCTGCATCATAATATTCCCCATTCTTAACATGGGAAAGTTTTTTTTTTTTTTTTAATGCATCAGCTGACCCGAGCTACTGAGAGGTCACTGACTCTGGTCTGACAAATGGGGAACCTACATAAGGCCAAACTAGACTCCCTTAATATAGCTGGCAATGGTGCAACTGGAACAATTTATGAGGTCATTGGCAGTGGGTCCATGATCTCATACTAATGCACAAACTAACTTAGTGGAGCCCATTCTATATGGAGAGATACCCTAGACACTGGGAAGTGGGGAATAGGGAGGAACCTTGAGACTGCCTCAGTGAGACTATGGGACAGACTTAGTAGACTTCCTATGGAAGACCTTACCCTCTCTGAGGAGCAGATGGGAAGTGGGGGTAGCTAGAGGAGAGGAGGGAGGGGGAACTGGGATTAGAATGTAAAAGTAAATTAATAGAAAAAGGACTTTAAAACCCTTCTCAATTGATAGTTTAATTATTTATAAAGTCATTTGTAGTTATAGGACTTTCCTTGTTTGTCCATTTTCACAATATGAAGTTCAACTAAAGTCTTTCTGCCATTATCAACATCAAGCAAAATAAAATTCCCTGAGTATATGCGTACATCAGAAGTCTGTCTTTGTATGCTTTTATATACATTTTAAGACCTAAATTTGAGACTTAAAAATTTTTAAAAAGATATTTTAGGGACTATAGAGATGACTCAGCAATAAAGATGTACTGCTCTTACAGAGAGGACCCAGGTTCTGTTCCCAGCAGCCTTGTCAGACAGCTTACAAGGTGATTGTGACTCCAACTCCAGAGGAGCCAGTTACCACAGGTGCCTGTACTCACTTGCACACACACACCCAACACAGACATGTGCATGTACATATAACTAAAAATAATAATGAATCTTTTCTAAAAGATACCTTAATTTTTATTTTTAAAAGTAGTTATCACATTCTGGGTGTTGGTGGTGCACTCCTTTAATCCCAGCGCTCGGGAGGCAGAAGCAGACGGATCTCTGTGAGTTCGAGGCCAGCCTGGTCTACAAAGTAAGTTCCAGGGCAAATTCCAAAGCTACAGGGAAACTCTGTCTCAAAAAACAAACAAAAATAGTTATGAATCATCAAGATATATACTAGCAAAAATTTAGGTCCTTTTAGAAATACATTTTAATATAAGAGTACATGTAATCCACATACATTTAATTTGCTTACTCTTTTGGGAGTATGTTACGAGCAGATTTTTCCTCACCGCCAGTCTGGTCCCGCTGCCACGCCAGCCCCCATTAACACACAGAGACTCTGTATTTGATACAATGCTGTTGGCCAGTTACTATCATTGTTTATGGGCTAGCTCTGTCTTAATGATTAACCCATTTCTACTATTCTAAGTATTTCCATGTGGCTCATCTTACCAGCCAAAGCGGCTGGGGTTCTACCTCTCCGGGCTCTCCATGTTGACTCCTCCTTACTACTTCCTCCTTCCTCCTAGTTTCCTAGTCCCTCCTATTTTCCATTTCTATTGGCCAACAGTGCTTTATTCATTAACCAGTATGAGAAACATATATACAGAATGACATCTCCCATCAGGAGTACTATAATAGCCTCTGCTAGCTTTGACATGGATAAATTAAACAGGTTTTAATGTAGAAAGTATTACTACATGTAAAGATTCAATAAATTATGGTCACAAATGACCAATTCAAAAAAATATAACAATGCCAAACACATACTCAGTTTTCTTAAAAATATATAAAGCAAAGTGACAGAAATACAAAGATGAGTTGATACTTTTTTATTGCTATGGGTTAATTTCATATACCTTTATCAGGAAACGATACTTTAAACAGAGCAGAAGATAGGTAAAATTATAGAAAATTTAATCCACACAGCTAGTATCTGCTCTTATAAGCTTATCTAATATGCAGCATTTACAATTAGAGAATGCATATTGTGCTTCTTAAATATAAGAGGCAGTTGTTATTTTCTGTGCAAGGTACAGTGATTTTTAAATATATTAAAGATAACTATGAGAAAGTATTACAGAAAATAAAATACAAATGGGAAATTTAACCATTAGATTTTCCTTTTTTACTCTAACTTTGCAGTTAGTCCAAGACACAAAACAAAAAGCCCTTGAAGTGTTACCACACTGAGACCTGAATCATACTAATAAAAAGCATAAAAGTCTAGCGCACAGGTTTGGGCTTCTTTGCTAGGAATGTGGCTAGTGTCAGCCGAGCTATCATAAGATGCAGCAGTCATTAGCTGTGGCCCTTGCCACACAGATTGTGCAATAAGAAGCTGATAATTTTGCCAGACCCTGAATTCCTTGTGCCCCAGCCCGCCCCTTGGGAACAAAGGCTATACTCTGCTGTATGACTTTGCACAAGCTGTAATAAAGCAAGGCCCACATGTCATGTTTCTGCAGGAAATGGTTGGTTGTTTGCTACATGTTTAGAACATCACTAGACATCCACTTTGTAAGTTTGTTTTCTGAACACCTTGTATAGGAACTGACTACATGAAAAGTTCCTTTAAATTTGGTTCCCAAATTTACTTACCAGGTTGGAATCTTGAACTCTTGTACAAAAATAAAAAATGAAAATCCATAACCCTGAGACATTGCTATTATTAAAATAGTTTATATAAGCACATGAAAAATGCTCACAGGAGGCACAAATGATGAAAAGAGTAGTGTTTAAATAAAATCAGATAGTTAGCTGATAGCCTTCTTTTTTTTTGAGAACACTATAGCAACTAAGATTAATTTAAACCTAACTTCATCAGCTACTCTGTGACCAGAAATGTAAGAATCACATAATTTGTTCTGATGTATATTTTCTAGCCATTAGTTGAGATGGATTTTCAAAAGATTAAAATTGTCTCAGAATTGGGCTGTTACAGCAGCTGTCAAAGCAGCAGCACCTTGCCTGCTCCTCCCTCCTGGTTGTGTCAGCCAATATAGACTTTCCTTCTTTAGCGTCCTTGTTATGTGTGTATGCTGTGAACTGAGCTCTCCCATTCTTCACAGAGTTCTCCTGCAGAAATCCATCTGTAGCCAGTATGGGGACCAGCAGAGTAAAGACAATCAGTGGCTTCATGAGGGTTCGGGGACAGAGAGGAACGCGTGGCTCAGCACACATGGCAACTATCATCAGCTGCTGGCTCCTACATTGTCATTCTTTATTTGTTTGCTTTGATTTGATTTTTTTGAGACAGCGTTTCTCTGTGTAGCTTTGGAGTCTGTCCTGGAACTAGTTCTGTAGACCAGGCTGGCCTCAAACTCACAGAAATCTGCCTGCCTCTGCTTCCCAAGTACTGGGATTAAAGGTGTACGCTACCAATGCCCAGCTGCATTGTCATTCTTTAACACAGAGAAAACACTTACAGATACTGGTGTTTTTTTTTTTAAAGGAAATTAAACACATTTCAAAAATCATCAGCACCATACAATCAGATGCTTAGACCATTATTCAATTGCTAATTATAAAAAGTGTGTTAAGAAAAGTTCATCAGTAACAACAAAAAAAAGTCAACAAGTTTGGATATTTTATATACATTTCTCATTATACAATTGCCAGATTTAACAAATTTAAAATTTAGCCATGGCATGTTTCCTTCTCTTCTTCGGTCCACTTGAAGGTCAACTAGATGAATAGCACAATTCAGGGTGTACTTAATGTGGTCCCCCAATGTGCCTCGAGGGATATAAGCAACCTTGGTCTTGGTGGCTATTTAATCCATCACAGCTTTCTACATAGCACCTAATGTTCCTGTTTTAGGCCTTTGGGTTTCCACTTGATACTTTTCTGAAACCACAGGAGCCACTTAACTCAGGAATGTGCCTTGTGCTGTCCTGTTTTTCAAGAGAACCCAGGGTTGTTTAGAAGCCATTATTACAAGGGACCAGAAAAACCTAGATACCCACAAGCCATCTGTGGAGAAAGGTGGGCAGACAGCTGGTCCAAGAGCATCTGTTCCCTGTGGACATGCTCATGCTCTTTTGCTTGCTGACTTTGGTTGCTGACAGTACTTGCTAGCACTTTGCTTGGGGGGGGGGGGAGGATGGGGGGGATAAGCTTTGCTTAGTAGCTCCTGCACGTCTAGAGGCAGTTAAAGAAGGCTGTGGCTTACTGTCCACTGAATCCAAAGCTAGGTTCACTTGGGCCTCTACCTGCTCCCATACTGTAAGCATACTTTGATATCTGCCCCTTAAAAGTCTAGACCTTAGGTGACTTTTGTGGAAAGTCAATCTCAGGACTTGACCCTCTCTTCCTGGGAAGAGTATCACTAAGGAGGCTCATTCCTTTTGGGGAAGAATATTCCTATGCCTGTGCCTGCTCTACAAACCACAATAAATGAATTATCTTGTGAGCATACTTCCTTGGCAGTGTGAGAGAAGCAGGGTCATCTGGTTGTACTGTGGTAAAAGACTGTGTCCACAGCATCCTCTGCTACATCAGCAGCTTGAAAGAAACCACAGTTCCTTGTGCTCCTGCCACCATGAACAGTGTATCTTACCAAGCCTGGAGGCTACACACGCCTTGCCCTCTCACCAGCTCTGTTGACACTGGATAGAAAGGCGGGCCCCAGGCTTTTGTCACAGTTCACAGAGTGGGGAAACAACGTTTCCAGTTAGCCTTCCACATCTCAGCACTACCATATGGGTTGATCTTGCAGTGTTTGCAAAGGTGGCTCACTGGGGGCAAATATATGTGCATCTCAACCTCCATTTGTCAGATTCTCATCTAGTAGCTCACCCAACACAGATGTAAAGATGCTTTTTAAAGTTAAATCCACACTGAACATGTGGACTTTCTCCTTGTCATTATTCCCTAAACAATAGAATCAAATAACTGTTTACAAAGCCCTAATGTCATATTAGGTTTTTTAAGTACCTAGAGATTATTTTAAAGGAGGATATGCATAGACTGCATGCAAATACTTCAGTACTTATATGTGTGTTCTGCAAGTGCTTCCATACTTTATAAATGGAATTTGAACATCAGGCCCTTCAAAGTCAGTTTTGTTTACCTGCTGATCACCCCTGACCCTGGCTTCTTTCATCTGGGGTTGCCTTTTTTCTTGACTTTTTGACTATCGACCTTGTTATGATTCTCCCATATGGGCCTTCCAGGCCTTGTGGCATGTGTATATCAGGCAGAATCCCATGGTTTGAATCCTCAGAATCAGTCCTCTGTAAGCTCTTAGACCATAGGTTATTCTTTTCCCTGGTGCACCTACTTTCATGAACAGAATCCTAATGCTATGATTCAATAGGGTGCCTTGCATACTGTACTCATAGGTTACTCACACCTAATTAGGAAAGTTTAATCTGTCATCTGTTGAAAATGTGCCATGTGTATCTTTAAAAAACAAGACCTACATGTACCATTTAATTTCACCAAAAACTATATATAATATCTGTTCTTTGTGTTGAGAAGGGAACCTTATTCACTCTTCAATAGATTTTGGAAAGGAAAATTTCCACTTGAGGGCAATTTTCCACTCAGATACACTTCTGGACTCTGTCTCTGACATCTTCATGGTGCCTTGTGCTTTGAATGCTGTCCCTCCTACACCTCTTCCATGGGAAATCATTTCTAATCCTAGTTTTGAAACATTGTTTTCTCCATCCCCCTCCCCTTGAAGTCTCTTATGTCAGAGGGCATTCTGACCTCAGGCAAATCACAGGCAACTCAAGTACTCCATCACAGACAAACCTTAATTTGGTAGCAGGACCCTTGATGGATCTGGGAGGAACAATGGAAAACTCTTTAGGTCCATCAGCTCAGAAGGAAATGCACATCTTCTCCATTCATTTGGGGCACTGGTGATGAACAACTCTAACTGTCCTTGATGGATAATCATCTTCTTCTTCTTCTTCTTCTTCTTCTTCTTCTTCTTCTTCTTCTTCTTCTTCTTCTTCTTCTTCTTCTTTTCTTTTTTTCTTTTCTTTACTTAGTTGTACCTTGACTCAAAATATCCAAATAACTGAATAGCCACGCAAGGGCTTTGGCATGAAAGTGGGCTTCTGGGATACATGCCAATGTGCTCCTGTTTTGAGGAAAGGATATAAGTGGAAAGATTAAGTGGAGAGACAGCCCCACCCCTCTAAGTCTTATTCCTATGTTCCATTCAAATCTTGCTAGCCTGATTTCTGTGGGGTCCGGGCTTTGGAAATTCTCTTTTTTTTTTTTTTTTTTTTTTTTTTTTCATGGATGTCTCAGTGCACCTTGTTAAACCAAATTTGGACCCCAGCCTGTTCATCTGGTTCCAGCTCTGCTGATTGGTTCCAGTTTCCTTTCTCATTAAGCCAAGATAATCTGGCACCAACTAGTCAGGCATCCTCAAGCCTCTGGCACCAAGGTAGACCTGGAAGCCATTGGGGAGGCCCAGTGACCCAACACTCCCATTGCATGGTAAGAGACAGTCTCCATGTGCCAAAGGAGCACTGGGTAGGAGAAGAATGGGCATCACACCTTGTCTTTGCCTCTGCCGCCTCTGGAAGTTTATGCCTGTCTCTGTTATTCCCTGAAATTCTTTCCTCAGCAAGAAAAAAAACAAAACAAAACAAAAAAAAAAAAAAAACAGTGGTTTAAACTAGACATTGTTGCAAGCTTCTACCAGTTGCAAATTGTAAGTATATGAAAAACAAAAAGAAATATGCCCCCTTTATATCTGTTGTTGCAAAAAAAAAAAAAAAATACGATCACACTTTAACTATGCTAGCTGTAGTATATTTTACTGATGCCTTGCACAAGACTACAAGCTGGGCATTTTGGTACATGCCTGCAATTCCAGGAGGTGGAGGAAAGAAGATTAGAGGTGGAGGCCAGCCTGGATTACCTATGTAATCTTGTCTCAAAAAAAAAAAAAAAAAAAAAAGACAGTAAGATGGTTCATCTGGTAAAGACACTTGCTGCTAAGCCTGATGACCTGAGTGAGTTATAGTCCCAGTACCCACACACAGTGGGAGGAAACCACTTGATGAAAATTGTCCTTTGAACTACACAGGTATGCCATGGTCTGAGGACAGGAGTGCACACCTACACAATAAGTAAATCAAGAAAGAAACATTTTTAAAAGAAATAGTGATAGCTCCTGTAACCAAATTAGAAAAGAACAGCATTCTTATCCCAAAGAAAAAGAGTACCTCTTAGCCCCGCATTCTCATCTTTGAAACAAGGGTAATATCTAACTCGATTGCTGGAAACTAAATTAAATAGTCCCTGGAATCCCTGGCACTTAGAACTGTGCCATATAGACAGTAAGTATTCAATGAATATAAGTAATTAATATTAATACAAAATTGGAAAGATTAAAACAACAACCTGGAATTATGGTAGATGTTGTACTACAGAAACAAATTGCAGCTGCTGTCCAGAAGCTGAGTTGTGAACAGAATAGAAAAGTACCCACATATATCCATGCGCAGTCTGGTTTTCATCTCAGCTGTCACTGCAGTATAATGAAGAGAAGGTTTTATTGATAAGTAGTGCTAGATCCAGGGAGTAGCCTATATAGGAGAAAAGTGGGTTTTGATCCATGTTTTATACTATACATAAAAATGAACCCCATGTAACTCATGGCCTACATGGAAATGGTAAATCATTAATACACCAAGAAGATGGCAGAATAATAATTTCACAACCTTAGAGGAGCCAAAGATTTCCTAAGCTAGGCATGAAAAGCATGATATTTAAGAGATTGATTATGTCCACTGTGGTGGTGCATGCCCTTAATCCCAACACTGGGAAGCAGAGGCAGGCAGATCCCCAGGAAACCCTGTCTCGAAAAAACAAAAAAGGAAAAAAAAAAAAAAAAACTATTTACAAGCTGGACTATCTGTTGCTGTGATAAAATACCATAACCAAGCAAAGGGTTTATTTGGTGTACATGGGGGGGGGGAGTTGAGTTGATAAACTATTTTTATAGCAGGTTTACATCTTTTGCATGCATAAATTTAAATATAACATTTGTTTTGTCTACTGTGAAATAAGAAAATGTTTTTTCCTTAATGCAAAGAAGGGAGTGAATGAATGTATTAATTAATTAAATTGAGTAACTAGATCCAAAAGTTATTTAGTATCACTAGAAATAGCCAAAAACAAAAACCAAACAACAAAACAAAAAAAAGTATCTCTGTAATGAGAGAAGAGGCCTTCTAAGTTTTTATCACTAGGATATAATGAGCTTTTACCTCTCAGAATTCAAAGTGAGAAAGAAAATGTTAATTTCCAGTGAAAGGAAGATTAAGACTGAATTAAGCAGTGGATAGTTACAGTTAACACAGTAACTCAACATTTGAAGATATGTGTAAAATTGTATCTTTTAAGTTTTGCTTTTAGATACTAATAATTTTGTCTTGTTAATTAAGAGAAAATAGAAAAAAATCTGTAAATGGCTGAGTGTGGTGGAACCTGTCTCTGATCCCAGTCCTTTGTGAAGCTGAGGTAGAAGGATCCAGAATTCTAGACCAGACTTTGCTGCGGAGTAAGCTGAGTGGTTTAAGTGAGACCTTATATCAGAAACAACATCATGAAAAAGGGTGTGCAAGGAGATGAAAAGATGGAGGAAGGGAGATAAGGAAGGATGAATTAGTCCACAAACAAGCATGAAAATGTGCTAAAATTCTGCAGTCAAACTTCCATGTGAGCATGTTGAGCTCTGGGTTGAGAGCTTTCAGTGGGGATCATACAGTCCTCACTGCACCACAGAGTAGAGTAAGACGAGGGCACCAAGGGAGTGTTTGGGAGTGCTTGCAACAAGTGTCATAGGCTTATACAAACTGGAGTCTCACTTCTGGCTTGGAAACAGTTGTTGTGCTTGGAAAGGGTATGCCCAGTGTCTGAGGTCACCTTTTATAGAGCCTGCTGGCAAAGTGTAGCTGTTAGCATCCCCAAGAGTCAAGTATGCCAGCACCCATTTCATGCCCCCCTGCCAGGGCTTGCAGGGAGCTGCTGTGTGTGTACTGTAGACTCAAAGTTGTGTGGAAGCAATTGGAAGTGTGTACAGTATGTTGTCAGTGCGTTTATATCATCAGTGATCTATCATGGAAAACTTAGCATTTCCTTTCAAGCATGAAGAAATTCACAGACTTGTCATTCAGAGGAAATCCCTTCCATCACCTTCCTATGTCCCTCTCCAGGCACTTTCGAGCCAGGTTTCCAGGTTTTTGTTGTTTTGTTTTTCTTCTTGATGCCTCTGAAAACAATTAGAAATTGGACCATGAAGTCAGGAATGATCTCATTTTCCAAGGTCATCATCGGGGACATTGTCACTCTGCTCTTTAGAGTCTCTATTTTTGTCTCTTTGGCTTTTCTTAAAACTTGTACCTAATTTTACTTAACTGGATTTTATCCTTCTCAGTTTTTTTTTCCTTTCCTTGGTTTCAGGCTTGCTGTTGTTTGTTTGTTTGTTTGTTTGTTTGTTTGTTTGTTTGTTTGTTTTGGGGGAGCAGGGAGAGCCGTGCTAGTGGAGGGTTTTGAACATGCACTAAAGCCAGCTTACAGGTTATTATAATTAAACTTTTTGTTGCTTCTGCAACCCTCAAACCATGGCCAATCTGTCCCATTTCCATCCCAGCAGCCCACCCTGCCCTAGCTGGTGCTCCTTTTTTTCACTCTCTAAGTTTGTAACTACTGCTGAGCTTCACTGTCTTGGCATTGAGGAAGGATCCAGTGTGTGTTCAGTGCTGTCCCTGGACTGACCGGCTGACCCAGGCTTTCCTCACTCACTTTGGAGACGCCTGGAAATTCCCAGACGTTGCCTGTTCCAGCCTCACATGTTCAGCCCCTCATCCTCCTTCTGTTAATGAAGGAGGCCATTGCTCAAGTCATTTGGAAAGGGAAATGTGGAATTTACTACCTGGGTGTTCCTCTTCCATGCTGTTCGTATAAATTTAAAACTGAGATTCCTGAGAATTAGATTGAACATGACAAAAATTGCTGTGTGGGCAGTTTCGTTGAGTACTTGCAGATTGACAGAGCTCTTTGTAACAATGAAGGGGAAAGGTCCTTTAAGCTGCCTAGTTCCAGAAGGTGAGCTCACCAGTTAAGGAATTTGAAACTAAAGGTCGTCTTTAACACTTTGATGGGTAGCAAATAAAAAAGAAACTCTACAAACTCTTCCAAACCTGGCTTTGAGAGGCACCTGAGAAACTGTGCCAGACAGCACCCTCCTCATGCACACAGACCTTGCATTGCATTCAGATTTATGTGTCCTGGAATTTACTTCAACTCCTTCTAAGTTTAAGAAATATCCTCAAATCCTCGGCACGTCATGACCGTGGAGTGCTGCCATGGCATGCCATCCCGGTGGTCAGCTTTTGTGTGAGGACATTACATAACGAAATACCGCACGGAACTGGAATTCGTCAGAGTTTGAATTGTCCTTCTTACCTAGCAACTCTGTCAGTGTTTCCACCAAAGTCGGCGGGACATTGCTTGTCTCAACTAAAAGAGGGAGGTTATTGTGTGGCCACAAGGTGATACAAACCCAATTGTTTTTCAGATGTTCAGTCTGTCTCTAAAAGTTAAGGAGAACCAACCCAGGCCTGCACCCTGTGTGGATGAGTTACCCAAAGTGAAGCCCTTACTGCTGACTGTGTTCTCTCCGCCCCTTTGGTCAGCTTATCATTTCCAAGCTCTTAGACCAGATTTCTCTTATAGGTTGGGAACACTGGCCATGGGGTCAAGAGGGTAATCCCCAAGTGCAATGTGTTCCCATCAGAGGTTGGATGGAAGCCCATTGAAGTCCGACATCTGCTGGGTTGGGGAAAAAGGGAGTCCTGTAGGTGATGCTTGCTTTCATCCTCTGCCTGTGCTTACTCTACAAACTACTCACCAAACAGTATATTTCTTTGCCTCTCTACATCATTCTTCAGAAATCAATACCTTCTTTAGGGTTACTGTGTGCAGTTTGGTATCACCATCAACCCCAACAGTAGACCCATGGTGTGCAGAATAAGGCCAGCAGCAAAACGAGAAGTAAACCTAGTATACTGTTTATCTTTTACCTCTTTCCAGTAGCTTCTGATCTTGGGTGAAATAAAATCTACATGCTTCATTCTGGTCCAACAGGTCCAGCTACTTCACCAGTTCCTACTTCCTATCCTTTCTTCTTCCCTGCCTTCTTGTTCCTTAGCCTCCTCAGGCTTGTCTTGCCCCTAGCCTTATTGCTCTGAATATGCCCTGCCAGCTGTCACTTGACGTGGTCCAGTCTACCTTGTAGACCTTAGTGTATTCCTCAGAGAAGCCATCATAACAAAACTCAAGAGACATGCCGTTCTCTCCCATGTTGTTATTTTATCCAAAGTCCTTTCTACTATCTTAAGTGGACTTCTTAATCTTGTTATTTATTTGCTTGCTGCCATCCTCTTCTAGAATACAAGCTCCATAGAAAGGACCTTGCCTGTCTTCTTTAGGAATATGCCCAGTCCCTGGAAAAATATTTGACACATACATGGCAGCATTTGTCAAATGGCTGATTGAGTGGTAATGGTTGTCAAGAGCATCTTTGGAAAGAGTGTTAGGATTGCGAGATAATTCAGAACCAAGCTATGTGGTGTCTCACCTGAAGGTGAAGAGCCCCAGAAGTCCCATGTGGTTGGCAGCAGTCACAGGTATTGTTACCTTTTGCCAGCCCTGTTCCACTCTTTTTCTTAGCCAGATTCTTGTCCCCTAAGGACATGGGCTTGTTCTGAGCAGTCTGTAAACTGGAACTAGAGCACTAAATAAAATTCTAGGGAAATGTGTTTTGGCTTTGAAAAGGGGGGGGGGAAATAAGCACATACTTGCTATTTTTATCCGAGGATGAAGTAGATTACACTGGGAAGTCCTGATTTTTGAAGTCACCTAAAGGATGAAGATTCAGACTGCGGTATTCTGTAGGCAAACCACCAAGGGACACCTGGCACTGCACGGGCAGCTGCTGTTTACAGCCCTCCCTGCCCTGGGGCCTCTTTTCACTTTCCTGTTCATTCAGCTGACATGAAACACTGGCTATATACCAAACCTTTTCTTTGCCCTTCAAGCTGATTACAGAGTAGGGAAGTAACTGACAAAGAACATGTGATAACTAGTGTTGGGAGAGAGGTAATAGGAAGCTCTAGGAGGGCACAGAAGGGGGGATTCCCGGTGCTGGAACTTGGTCATCAGGACAGTTCTGCCAGAGAAAGCCCTTCTTACCCTTAGATTGAGTGTGAGGGGCAACAGGAGCTGCCAGCACAGGTGAGGAAGAGCATGCATGCATGCGTGTACACACACACACACACACACACACACACACACTCACACATATGCACTCACATGCACATGACCCAAACAGTGCATGCTTCTGTTCAGGCTGCTGGAACAAAGTATATCATAGTTCATGCATGATAGAAACTTATTTCTATCAGTTTTAGAGACTGTGAGGGTCAGGATCAAGGCACTTACAGCCCAAGTGTCTGGAGAGGACCCACTTCCTAGTTCATAGATAGCATCATTTTGCTGTGTCTTTATATGGTGGAAGGGACAAGGCACAGTTTCAGATACTGCTGTGGGTTTTTTTGTTTTTTGTTTTGGTTTTTTATTTTTAATATTTCTTTCAAGGATGAAATCTACAGCTTTGAGCTTTCCAAGAAAGGACTCTATAACTGAGATCTATTCTCAGACCCTGAGATCTCTTTTATGAAGATGCTAATCTCATTGGTCTGAGCTCTGACCTCATGGACTAGTCACCTCCCAAAGGTCCCATCTTCTGGTTCTGTCACACTGGGGATTAGGGTTCAACAAGTGAATTTGGAGAGGACACAAATACTCAGTTTATTACAGCTCATATTGTTGCTCCCTGCGAAGAATGTTCTGTTAAGAGCTAGAAGGGCCTGTGTCACCAAGGCCCATTCTCAGTGGAGGGTGCAGACACACTCAAGTGACCCCAGTCTGGAAGGGCCTAGTCTTACTGTAGCTAAGAGAAGACTGCCAGTACCTCCATCTCTGCCACCCTGTCCCTGCCAGGGCAGTCCTTGATGGTGGCCAAGCCTCTGGTAGTTAAGACAATCACTCTGCTTCCAGCTAAAGCTGACCGTCAGTTAGAGATTTAGAAAGGGAACTGCCTGGGTTTCCAGGACTTACTCTTCTAGTTAAAGAGAACTGGAGTTAATGGCTTAGTGGTTGTTCCATAATCAGGCCCTGCTACAAGTGGTTAAGGAGCTTGGCAGGGAGAACCAAAAGAGCCTTCAGGGACAGGGGTGTGGCTGTGAACAAGGCTAGGAAAAGGACTTCTGAATCCAAAGCTAAGAATGTGGCTTCCCTTGAGTCATGAATGATAGGGAGGGTTTTTGAGCTGTGGCCCATTGAGACAGAAAATTAGGTTGTTTCATCTTGTCCTGGAAGTGACTGTAGATGGAGGAATAAAAGGAACAAAAGCTCAGGAGTCAAGCTGGCTGGGAGTTGGGCTTTATCATATCCTGGCTGGGTTCCGTTGGACCAGTGGTTGAAGCCTCCCCTAGCCTCAAGTAATTTATCCATGCATGATTGTTGTCCATGTTAGATTGCACCTAATCTCAGAGACCCTGGCACAGAGATATATTTTAAAAGGCAGTCATTGCTGCTGTCCTAATTAGCATTTGAAAGGACAGGATTGAACCCAGGGCTTTGTGCATGATGAACAAGTGATACATCATCAAGACACATCCCCAACCCTGATTAGAATTATTATTGACATCATTGCCAATATTATGTTCATGTAGTTGTCATAGATTACGAAACCTATTTTCCCACTTCAACTCTCCCATATGCTTTTTCCTCTGTCATATCAGTATATCTGCTAATTTCATTAGGCCCAGTCTTCCTTAAAAGGGGGAATCTCCATGGATGCTGGTGTTAACCAGAGGCTGCATTCTGTATATCATGGGTTTATGTAAGAACGCCCTTCACTGAAGCTAGAGAGACTACTCAGCAATTAAGAGCTCATGTGTTCTTTCAGGACTCTCGGGCAGCATACAACTGCTTTACTTCTGCCCTAGAGGATTTCACACCCTCTTTGGACTTCTAAGCACTGCACTCATATACACATACTCACATTCACTCTCTTTCTCTAAAAAAAAATAACAACACTAATGACATCTTTGAAAAAGAGAAAACCCTTTCTCGTAAGTGGGGTTCTTGAGAACAGAGCAAGTAAGCACCTTGAGGATAGCCCCACCCCTGAGTATATGGAAAGGACACTGTTGAAAGTGGTTGCATTAGCTGAGAAATTGGATTTGAAGAGAAAGTTTCTAAGCCCTGGCTCTAGTCTATTAGAATTTTACATGAGTAAAGAGGTTGAAATTCCCTTCAGAAATGTTTGTATTACTCTGAGCTCTGCAGTCTCTGTGCATGAATAACCTTGGGGAATTTTTTCTCTCTGCTTTCATTGCTCCTCAAGATTCATGGGAGTCCCCTTTGCCCCAGTAGATAGTAAACTAATTTTTAAATGTTTAAACATTTTTATATTTTTTGTATAATTTATTTTATGTGCATTGGTGTTTTGCCTGCATGTATGTCTGTGTGAGGCTGTCGGATCCTGTGGAAAAGGAATTACAGACAGTTATGAGCTGCCATGTGGATATTGGGACTTGAACCCAGGTCCTCTGGAAGAACAGTCTGAGCCATCTTTCCAGCCCCATTATATTCCTTTAGTAGACAGTAAGGAGGAGAATTTTTGAAAACATGGTGCTAGTCTTCAACATTCTGACAGCAAATGCTATCTTGCCTGACCTTTTGAGGTGCATATTTTATTTCATAGAATAAAAACTTAAGTGCCACTGTCTCAAGAGTTCTGCAAGTTCACATTATGAAAATATATGTAATAAAATATTTATTTAGGGTTTTCACTTTTTAAAAAAAAGTCCAAAGTAGAGAATAAGAGAGTATCTTTTGCTGGGCTGAGAGGCTCTGCAGGGAATTCAGAATGAAATTCAAGCCCCTTAAATATATTTAGATTGGCCTCCACTGTGTTTTATCTCCTGTAATGAACTCTTTGTCAGTTTGTCAATTTTCACTAAGTTGAGAAAGTTCATGTATAGTAACACAGAGCCCAAGTTTAAAATTATGGTTTATATCATGATGTAATAGTCATCTCTCTTTTCCTTTAGTCAATATTTACCTGTGAAGCCCACATATTATACTCCTGACTTCAGAAGAGGACCCTTCTTCATTTTACCTTCTTCAAGTGTTGGTTTTAAATATTTAAAATATCAGAATTTAGAAGTTGAGCCACCCAAGACTCCTGCCTTTGGTTGCTTGGAGTAAAGTTCCTAGAGCATCAGGCATAACAGGCGTGTTCACTGAAGCCAGTGACCCAGCAATGTAACTGTGTGCCTATCAGAGTGAGGCTGCTCAACTTGGACCCAGGCTGGTTTCTCAAGCCAGCTCCCTACCCAGGCTTTTCCCTGTGGCAGATAAGCCCATTGCATCATCCCATTGTAGCCATCGACTGCTTTAGACTTGGCTTCTTCTTTGTAAATGCTTCAAGGTTGTGCAGAAAACCCCAAAGAACACTTAGCAGGAGATCTCTGTGTGTCAGAAAAATTGAAAAAATTCTATGCCTTGCATGAACTCTTCATTTTAAGCGTCCCATTTTAAAAACTGAGGGAAGAATTATTACCCTCTAGGAAGGAGGAATAGGAAATCAGTAAAAGCTATAAATGTTCCACCTAAAATATCTGATGGGCTAGTGGGATGGTTCAGAGTGTAAAGGCTCCTGTCACCAAGTCTGGGGATCTGAGTTCAATCTCCAGGGTTCACATGGTGAAAGGAAAAAACTGATTGCTTCAAGTTTTCCTCTAACATTCACATGTACATCATGCCATGCTCACCCCCACCCATGCATACACATACACATAAATAAGAAGATAATTTAAAAAAAAAAAAGAATTAAAACTGTCTGATGCCCTAGGACACAGGTCACCAGAGGAACAAACAGGGGCATGCTAATAAGTTTCTTGATATCAGATGAGTTCTCAATGACTCAGAACTGAAAGAATATTCATTAGCTCAGGAATGGCCAAGTAGACAAATAGACTAGGTTCAACATCAGCTGGATCCCAGAGTTCAAATGAGGTCACCCTGGATTTTTCCCTATTTCTTAGACTTGTTATTTTTTATGTTACTTTGAATATGTGGATGAAGGTGGTTCCTGGCAACTACAGGCTTATGTTGTCCCTCATTTCTGGGTTCACAGGAGAGACCCTCTTGGATGAAGTCTATGTTGGCCCTGAAAACAGACTCAGAAAAATTCTGTTTGGGTCATATGCCTATGCCAAGAATAGTCACTGTCAACAGGAATGGGGGAGTGGGAGTGCATCAGGTGCGTGATTAGCTTAAGCACCTTCAACCCTGTGCTTGTATCTTCAGTGTATCTTTCTCCAAGCTAAATGCTTGTTTATGAGCATATTCTCTTCAGATGCTGTCTATTTCTGTAAACAGATACATAAGTACATTCATGTATGTATTACATATATGTATAGCCACATGTCTCTGTGTGTGTATGCATATGCACATATATATACATATATATATACACATATATACTCATATGGAATTCTGATTGTAAGTTTATTCACAGGACATTATGAGTAAATCTTAAGTTTTAGACTACTTCTCCTGTGGCCCTAAGGAACAGCTCCACCAACCTAGGTACTACCTCTTTGGTGGACCTTGTAGGGGTTGAACTATTGAAAGAAAGGAAGGACAGAGAGAAACAAGCAAACTATTGATTCTACACAATAAATATTGAGTGCCCATTACACACTGGCACTTATAGGCATTGAGCATGGACAATCAAGAAAGGCCCTGTTTGCTTTGTTTACTCTGTTATCTCTAGAGAGGTAGATAAGGAACATTAAAGCCAGTGAAATATGCTATGATACCTGGCAAGGGTGAGCGTTCTGGGGACAGACTGCAATAAGTGTCATTGGATACACAATAGGTGTTTAAACAGACAAATGAAGAGAGGACAGAAGAACCTCTTCTTGCTAGGAGATTCTCTTTAAGTAGACCCTTTTTAAGTAAAAAAAAAAAAAAAAAAAAAGTTTGTGATTGTGGATCCTGCTGAGATATCCCAAGCATAGCAAAAAGAACCAGCCAGACAAGCTTCTGAATGGGGGAAAGTAAGACGGATGCTTTCAGAGTAGAAAAGTTCTTGTGGCAACAGCATCCACAGTGTGTGAAAGACAGGTTGCAAGGTTACCACTGTAGGTTGAGGTGAGACCATGAATGGGCATGAAGTGAGCTAAGAAATGACATCACCAAATGCATGTTTAGAAGCATGACAGCAGAAGCTTGGAGAGCTAGATGAGTAGATACAGGGGCAAGATGGACAGGCCAGACATAGGGCTGACTGAGGGCTGTGGCCAGTAGAATTAGATGGAAGGCAAAGCTTCTAGAAACAGTGCCTTGAAGGTTTGGGGAACCAACTCTTCTTGTAACCTGAAAGGATTAACATATTACCCACTAGGCCTGTCTTTTGCAAATGTAGTGATGGATTTACCCAGAGATAAGAAGTCTTTAGAGATGGGGAATAGTTTCTGAAGACAGCACTCTCATTTGTTCACAGGAAAAACCTCTTCATCTGTCTGGTGTAGGATAAGGAAGGTGACAACAGCACTAGTCGCAGGAGCTAGAAGTGGCAGGCAAGACTAGAACAGTGGCCTAAGCCTCTGAGAGTGATGGGCACCCTTGGGAAGGACCCCAGGATGGATTCTGCTAACTTTCCATCCAGGCTGATGCTCTTTCTTATCTGCTTACAGGCACCTTTGAAGTGGGCGTCCACATCGCCGATGTGAGTTACTTCGTTCCGGAGGGATCATCTCTGGATCAGGTGGCTGCTGAGAGAGCCACAAGTGTCTACTTGGTTCAGAAGGTACAAACCAGCTTTGCATTTCCTAGATTTTACAAAGTGTTCCCATTTAGTATTCTTCCTTTGTTTTTAATTTGTGAAGAACATGTCTTTCTGAATTTTTTTACAGACCTAGTAAGGTCTAAAATACAGGCTTGGCACTGGGAATATTCTTGCCCTCTGTTACTGCACATTTTCTTGAAAGAAGCCCGAGTCTTCATCTCAAACCTCATCTTCAGAGTAGCTCTTGTCACAATATTCCAACAGTGGTCAGATTTCAAACTGTTGCTCCAAAGAAGGGCCTAAGAAGCAGCTCACACCACATGCTGTTTTTTGTATAGTCTGGATAACTATACAAAAAGATTGGATAACACATCCAGTCTTTTGTGTTAATTGTGGCCACTCACACAGTAAATACAGAGTGGAATGATAGGTCATTGTCTACAATAGGCCTTTGAGAAACTGTTTTAACCCTTATTCTAAATATGGATACCAAGCCTGTCCTGACCTGCATTTAAAGGTGGCCTACAGAGTCCCCAAGATGGACACTCCTGCTGTTAGATATATCTCACCTCAGCTATGAAAGGAAGAAATTATATCCCTCCTCAGGGCTGGGAGGTGACTCAATAAGTAAAATATTTGCCATGAAAGCATAAGATCCTGAGTTCGATTCCTCAGCACCCACATAAAAGCAGGGTGTAATGATGTGCATTTATAATACTAGCACAAGTGGGAGCTGGGGGAGATCCCCAGAATTCACTGGCCAGCAAGTCTAGCCATTCAGTGAGTTTAGGGTTCAGTGAAAAGATCTATCACAAAAAAATAATATGGAGAGGAAAATGACCAATGTGGGTGTCTGGTCTTTACACACTTATACACACACACACACACACACACACACACACACACACACACACACACACACGGGGGGGGGGCGCAAAGGGGGAAAAATATATCCATTCCATTTTATGTAGCTGGCACATCCCTACAAGTAACTTTGAGAATCTATCCCTTTAACAAGTATTTTCCAAGCACTAGGTACCTATAGGCATTGCAGTAGGCCCTAAAGATATCTGTAAATAAAAGAACGTGCATGACTTGTCTCCATCCTCCACTGTAGGTCATGGGTTCTTTCAGCCTTTTTGTTCTCTGACGGTATGCTCCTCTGCTCATTTTTCTCACCTTATTATGGACTGTGTCTTGACATTCACTGTCTGGTTTCTATGAACTCAATAGCTTGAACCTTCCCTCCCAAATCTGATGCTCTAGAACATGACTTTGGGTATTTGATCATTGACTGTGCCAAGGTAAAATGCCTGCCCCTGCTCCTGCCAACCCATCCCAAGGCATTCTGTGAGCTTGCTTGGCTCCAGCTCTCAGGGACCAGAGACCATATTTACTCTATTCTGAGAATTTCCAAATGTTATTGCCCACGGAAGAGGTATAGCTACCTATTCTCTCTCCACTACAGACTGCCTATGTGCCGCCACTGTTGGCAGAAGGGACAGCAGGCTGTGAACTCTGCCTCATAAACAGTGTGTCCTTGCAGTCTGGCTGCTCCCTCTTCAGATCCCTGCTTATTTTAGGTAAAAGCTGCAGAGAGGACAAGAAAGAGGTCTTCCAGGGTCTAGGTTTTCACATAGCTTTGGGCTCAAACATGTTTATCCCATTTATGAAACAACCTTTTGCTTTCTCTTAGTTCTTGCTGTCTTCTTTTGCTCCCTCCACAATTTAACAAACAAGGCCTTGAAAATATATGTATTCCTGGCTCTCCAGAAAAGTTTAGTCCTTTGGTGCTGTGTTTTCTAGATGCTATTAAGGCAGGCCACAGAGGCATACACAGTGGCGAACAAGAGAGGCTCTGTCTCAAGCAAGTGGGAAGGTGAGGACCACCACTCAAGGTGTCCTCTGACCTCCATGATGCATCACACATGCAGTGTGTGTGTGTGTGTGTGTGTGTGTGTGTGTGTGTGTGTGTGTGTGTGTGTGTGGTCTATGTGCACACCCACTTTTGGGGGAGTGACCTTTATTCAATTTTGTCTCTTTGTTTTGGTATCTATATTACACATCTTAAAGGGAAAAAAAAAACCTATTAAACTCGAAAGCCCCCTTTTTAGCTTGACCCTCTGAGAATGCAGTTCAGATGTTTGTACACTGACTCCACTTAACCTCAAGCTGAAGGCGTCCTGTGTATACTTACTGCCTGACAGTGATACTAGCAAAACCCTGCTTTTCCCTGGTCCAGACTTGCAAGAAGGAAGATGAGCTTCCAGATCTCTTGTAGCTACAAAAACTCTCGTGTTGTGATGGGCAGCTCAATCTTTTCAGTAATCTGTTACACTTAAAGGCTGTGTCAAGTGAGTAAGTACAAAACACTTCCCATTTACTAAAGTTTAACTCTGCTCTTCTGATCTGACAAGTTGATAACTTTAAACACCATGGGAGCCTCTTCTCCAAGCAGGTGGCTTTCTCTTGTCTTGCACTCCTTTTGTAGACAGGAATTGTGTTTCAAAATTAGAAACAAAAGAATAAAATTAGATTAATAACCCAAGTATTTTGCTTTATGTTCCCTTGACTTTGGTTTTGCGGTTGTTGCAGTTTGAGAATCTCTTTGGGAGTGCGGGTTGGGGCTCTCCTGCTAAACTCTGAATGTGGAGAGCTGATGGAAGAAGGGCTGTGAGCCTCCACTGCCCAGCCCTGCCTCCAACTTGGCAGGAACTCGAGGTGCTGGCCCGCAACCTTGGACAGCAGGAGCTGTGCATTCTGATGCTTTTGAACCGCTGCTCTGACCTTTCTTCCTACTTCGTTTTGTTTCTTAAAGGACTGTGTCCAGGAACTTTTCTGCTGTTTTCGCTTCTCTTTGCCTGTAAAGGTCTTCTTAAAAGCTGGGTGAGCTGACTTTCCCTGTGCATATTCTCTGTTCTCTCACTCAGCCAAATCATTTTTTTTCCTAACTCTTGTCACTCCAGGGAAGGGGGATGGGCATTCCGGTTGATTTCCCATCTATAGGAAATGTGGCTCTGACTTCTTTTTATTAGGACGCTGACTTATAAGTGACTGATGGTCAGAGTTACAATCTAAGCTTGGTTTGGGGAATGATCCCAGAGAGTAGAACAATATACAATGGAACCAATCTTGGGTCCAGATCCTAGCTCACTGGCTTTAAAGGAATTCTTCTTGTTGAGATTTGACTCACAGGGTAAGGATTCAGTGACTCTTGTTAACAAGGAAGCATAGTTAAGGGAAAGATAAATTTGAAAAGTATCTGTTTAAATTCTTAAAATTCACCCTTTCTTTTTGACAAAGCTGGTTCTGTTAGGATGGGGACAACTGTGTATCTGAACTTGAACCTATTCTTTTCAGAGGCTGTGACATCTACTCAGCTAATGTCTTCCCTGGGAAAGAAATACAATTTAATTTTAAGTTTAAAGGTAATTAGAAAAAATAAATATCTGAATTAAGTTTTAAAAGTAAAAGAAAACCTAAACAGTTGAAACCTAAACCTAAACTTTCTGTCTGCTGGCCCAGCCATGCATGTTATTTTAGGTGTGAAACAGCTCGAATGAAAGCTCGCCCATAAATCTCGAGGATATTTTATTGGTAGTGCTTTATAATAGAGATCAAAGATTGGGATTGGAACTCTGTTTTCATGTAGAGTCCAAAGAGTTTTAAGATGTTCTTCTCTGACACCAGCAGATTGTCGGTGTTGCTGTTTTGTTAATGTCAAACTGTGTAGCAAAGAGTTGATCAAATTCTGGATCATGGAAGTGTTGATATGAAAAAGGAAACCCTTTAAGCAGAGATGTTGGCTGTCAAATATACTATCTATTTCCTTTAGGTTTCTTCTGTCTAGCAGGGAGCTAGCTGAGCATACCTTGGTGTGAAAAGACCTCCAAGTCGTCAGAAAAGGAAAAAGCACCAACTTGCCATGCTGACATCTGGGGTTCACTGGGGGTGTGAGGGGAGGGCTACCTGGGGAGCCAGCCAGTAGCTTACCTTAAGAAGACTGAGTGTGACCTCTCAGAGAGTGGAGGCCCCATTACTTGTCTGACCTGATGTCTCTGCTCATCCTTCCTGTCCCTCCGCACCCAGATGATTGATTCTTCCCTTCTGTGGCCCTTTCAACTGGTCACAGGGCTGTCCTGGCTCATCCATTGCTGAACTTGGCTTGCCTGCCCACTGTGGCTTTAGCAGATGTTTCTGCTCTCTGAGGCTCATGTAAGATTTTATAGTCTTGTTGGTACCCCCACCCAGCAGTATTGGGCAGTGGTGTATTGACCCAAATGACCAGTTCTCTCAACTCTCCCAAGCCCTGGTCCAGAATGCTTAGAAAGTCAGGATCCTGTCATCGCACCTTTTTTCTGCAGCCATCCTTTAAGCTTTGTCAGGACTGAGCTTTGGGCTTAGGTCTGAAGCATCCCCCAGCTCTCTGCTTTCCTGTTGCCAGTTCTATCGTTCTTTACCACATAGCATTACTGCCAGGTGTCAGGATGCAACGCTGAGAGAATAGTGGTCCTGATCAATGTGTTTAGAGGCTGGAGAGGTGGCTTAGCAGTTAAAAGAGTTTTTACTGCCCTCGCAGAAGACCCAGATTTGGTTCCTAATACCCACATGGCATCTCACAACCACCTATAACTCTAATTCCAGAGGATCTAAGCTTCCCTGACCTCTGTGGTAGTGCATAGAAGCTCACACAGGTGCACTCACGCAGGCACACACACCCACACACACACATGCTTGCTTTAGAGGCAGTATGTTTGAGGAACAGCATGGAGTATGGACTGACTGAAGTATGAATTACAGGGCTTGCCAAGGGGAGAAGTTGAAGAGAGGCCTGAAGTGGTAAACTAAGAAGCATGGGCTTCCTTCAGGGGTATAAGCTATGCTGGGTTTCTAGAGCAGTTGAGTGACATTTCTTCTAAGGAGAAACTCACTTGAGCACTCTGGAGAATTCTCAGTTAGGAGAATTCAGCCAGAATTGGGCATAGCATTTTAATACTAGGGTCTTTTCCACATCACTGTCCCTTGAAGCTTTGAGTAACTGCCCTCAGAAGCAGAGACCCTTGCTCATATACTCTCCAAAGGGTTTGTCGATGCTGTAGTATCTAGCTGAATGGCCACCCCCAATTCCAGCATTTCCTATCCTACAGCAAGAAGGAGGGAGAGGAAAAGGGTAGGGAAATGGAGAAGCTATTTCTCCAGATACTGCTGCTACCTACATCAAGATAAAGAGAGAGATTCTCCATAGTAACTCTTAATACATCTGACTCCACATCACTGATTTTGAGAACCCAACCCTGCTATTTTTTGTATTTTGTTTTTGTTGTAAACTTGAGGTCTTATTGTATAGCTCAGGATCTTCCTGCCTCTATTTCTATTGTCATATCCAACCTATAGGACTTCTTGGCCCATCCAAAAGTATATGGGCCTCTTTCTTCCATAAGAAACCCAAATCTAGTTGCTGAATCTAGCCCATTTAGCTCATTGATTCCTGGGAAAGGTAAAGGCAATAGAACCTGTTATAAATAGAATTCCTAAAACAGAGAGTGTAGTGATTACTGGCGGGTCACCTGTCTGATAACTTGATTGCAGGTTATCACTAGGTGAGGTGTAGTAAGAAAGAATATGTCTGGGTTGGAGAGATAGTTCAGTGGTTAGGAGCACTTGCTGCATAATCATGACCAAACTCCAGAGATATCCCAGTACCCAGGTTAATAAGATAGGTATCTTACAAAACACCTATAACTCAAGCTCCAAGGGATCTGACACCTTCTTTTGTCCTCTGCTCATGCACAGGTGCACACAGCCACAGACATCTAACTACATTCACACACACACACACACACACACACACACACACACACACACACACATACACCATATGTAATAAATAAATAAATAAGAAGCTTAAAAGTAAAGAACATACAGAAATCTAGAGAAAATAAGGAAGGTGATGTTTGCTTTAACAACACAATACTAAAATTGGGATGCAGATATTAATACTGTCCTTGCATAAGGCTTACATGCAAATTTCAAGTGTCCCATATTTTAAAAAATAAAAATTACTGAAGTAAACTTTATTGTTCTGTTTTCCATTAATACCATGAAATATCTGAAGCTATATATGAGGTTTATTAAGTTCAATTTTGTGTCTTGGGTTTTTGTTTGTTTGGTAGTTGTTTGGTTGATCAGTTTAGTTTCATTTTTGTTGTTGTTTCTTTGGTTGGTTGGTTGGTTGGTTGGTTGGTTGGTTGGTTGGTTGGTTGGTTTTGTTAGTTTGATTTTTGTTGTTGTTTGGTTGGTTGGTTTTGTTGGGCACCTTGTAAACTCTCCATGTAGCTGAAGGTGACGTTGAACCCCTGATCTTCTTGCATCTACCTTCTAAGTCTGGGATTAGAGGTACATGATAAATTTCAAAGCCTGAAAGTTCAAAAAGCCTAGAGCCATCTCTATTGAGGGTCCCTCTTTGTATCACCTCGAGGCAGATGATATGGTATTGGCAGGGGCGATGTAAGAAGAAAAGATCATGTCGTAGGACCAGAAGCTGGGATGAAGGAGGAGCCAGAACTATAAACCATTTTGAGAAACTTCAAGTGAAGATTCGGAAGGTGTGACTAGGGGAAGGAATAGAGTCTGGAGTTAAAGGCTGCTCCATTCTTGTGCTCTGACCATGTGGAACGAAACCAGCTGAGCAGGGAGTTCTAGCAAGAGCTTCAGGCAGTTAGGGCAGGCTTAGGACAAGGGAACAGGCATCCCTGAAAAGTTAGTGAAATTGGCTCAAGAGATGGTTGATGGAAAATACTAGAAAGCACCTGAGTCTGTCTTCCCTGTGTAGAAGAGTTAAGTTTTTCTGCTGAGAAAGAATGAGAAGGTAGTAGGGTAAACTGGAGGAGAGCAGTAACAAGTGGGAAGCCTAGGGAAGATGCTATCAACATGAGGCAAGAGCTGGTCCACACAGCCCAGCACATTTCTGTCACCATCACTGTTCAGCCAGTAGTCCCCAGAACAAGGAAGACATACTATGAGACTGGTGCTTGATTTGCAGTTAGGACAATGGGATTTGGGCAGCTGGAGAACTGTGATGGAGGATCATGCTAGGCAGGGATCGTGATGAATGCAAGGCCAGGAGAAAAATGTCAGTGCCTAGGGAGCCTAGGCACCAGCCCTGTGCTCTGTACCTCACTCAGGCCCAGAATCTCTCCAGATGCAGTAACCAGCCCCATACAGCCCATATGCTGCACCGGAGCAGGGCAGCTCTCTCCCACTCACCTGCCTAGGCAGGCATAGGAAAGTGGTTTTGAAGAGAGGCCCCACCGCACCAGCACTCTTCCACAAGGGAGCCTGCTGCACTCTGGGCTGAGCAGGAGCGCATGCACAGTGACCCCTGGAGGACCAGTGGATTTATGAGAGGCGGTGAAATGCCAAACCACAAATGTGATCGTAACCTCTTAATTTCTTCTCCTTTGAAAGACACAGGCCTAACCACTTATTTACAAAACTGGATGAACATGGACTGTTTCCTCTGAACTCTATCTGATTTCTTCTCCAAGATCTATTAGTAAATGTGTTTAAAAGGACTGTCCCTTAAAAATTAAATGCAGTTCTGCTACCACTGAATCTTCATGAAACTTGAGTTCTTTGGCATCTGACCAGGAGGAGGAGCAAGGCAGTTTTGATAACCTGGGCAGCCACAGGGTGTGCTGGTAGTGTTTTATTTTGTTTTGTCTTAGTAGAGGGTAGCCAAAATCCTTCCCTTTCTACTGAAAGTACTAGTTGCTGTAGACATTTTTGTGTAAAGATGTTACTATAGAATTCTGTCATCAAGAATTTCATGAAATGTTTTGTGTGTGTGTGTGTGTGTGTGTGTGAGAGAGAGAGAGAGAGAGAGAGAGAGAGAGAGAGAGAGAGAGAGAGAGAGAGAGAGAGAGAGAGATACAGTAAACAGAAAAAAAAAACAAAAACCCAGGTTATTCATATCATAACAGAAGTCAGTCATCTACATACTAATACTGCCTACTATTTTGGGGGTACTAGATAGAAGGACAAAGCCAGACCTCTCTTTGTTCTTGGGGTCTCATAGCCTGGAGGAGTGGGGGGCACCTAAGGAGTCATGAGGATGCAATGTGGTCAGGGCTTTAGGAGTGGTGTGGTAGAGCAAGGAGGGTGGGGCTGCCCCACCACCTCTGTGAAAGAGCAAGGAAAGTTACAAAACAGTACACTCTCTGCCTGGGGGAGTCTGGATAAGCCATGAAAATGGCAAGGAGCTGAATCTGGAAGGATATGCCAAAGTTTGCCTGAAGCAAAGTGTCCGGAAAGGTGTTCCAGAAAGTGGGAACACCATGGGCACAAGCTGGAGCAGCGAGCAGGCAAGGCAGGTGAAAGGCTTGCAGTGGGAAGGCCCGTGGGGCTAGAACCATGGGTGTCAGAGGGGAAAGCCTGGGCACAAGGCTGAATAAGGAAAGTTGAGCCAAGGGGCACAGGGACTTGGACACCTTGAGCTAACTTTTATTGAGCATTTCAGAGCTATTTCACTTCAAAGAAAACCTAGGTCCAGAATTGTCCTAGCTTATTGCATCATCAAGAAATTCCAGGCCCAGGGTCTAACTTGAGGTCTCCGTGCCAAAGTCTTTTTTATTTTCTTACACCTGCTGCCACTGCACCGCCTTCAGCTGCTTCATGGTCTTACGACCTCGAGCCACCCAGCTCTTCATTTTATACATAACTTGTTTATAAAAAATAGATGAGGCTAATTAAGTGTTATAAGCATAAATTTATATTTAAATGTGTAATAGAAGATCAATTAATAGAAAGTGTAGCTTTTAAAAAATAAGCTTTTCTACAGAAAACTCAAGGCAGAGATGCTCCTTTGCCAACATCTTTAGTGCCAAACTCTGTCAATCAGAGTTGAGACTGCCTTTGAGACAATGCTGTTAAGTATACTTCATTCTTTATTTAGATTTTAACTATTTTTCCAACAGTGTTTTCTGTTCCAGGGTCCAGAGTAGGCCCATGACACAATGACTTTCTTTTGACAAGCACTAAAGGATGATGATGTTCTGAGTCATGTTACATTATCAGATAGTCAGTCTTATAACTTAAAGTATGTTATTTCCTTGAACAAATGTTGTCTAATTAAAGAGAGAGACATTGAGCTTCGGACTAAATGCAGTAAGCATGCTGGTTAAGCAGCCAGCACCCATAGAGCACCTGGTGTCATCATCTGATAATACAGCCCAGAAAAGAAAGCAGGAGTGCACACCCAGAAAACATGGATGAACTTCGCTCAGCCCCATGATAACGCACACACAAGAAAATGTCATATATTTAGAACACATTTTAACTCACTACTCAAGCTAGTAGGGGTGCTGAGGATATAGCTTGCCTAACATGCACAAAGCCCTGGGTTAAATCCCCAGCACAGTGTGAGCCAGGTATGGCCATTCATGCACACCTGTAATCCCAACACATAGAATATGGGACCAGGAGAATCGGAAGTTGAAAGTCATCCATAGGAAAGCCATCCTTTGAGACAAGCCTGGGCAACACAGGACCAGTCATCCATAGGAAAGCCATCCTTTGAGACAAGCCTGGGCAACACAGGACCAGTCATCCATAGGAAAGCCATCCTTTGAGACAAGCCTGGGCAACACAGGACCTGTCTCAAAGCAAACAAACAAAAAGCAAGATAGCAAACAGTATGTCGTTTAGGCTGATGGTATAAAAAACAGACAAGAAGAAGTGAAAACTTTAAAAACATTTTCATATAGAATCTGTTACCAGAATTTTTCAAGTAGTCATTGGATTTTTTTCCTATGTGTCAAACCTCTAGAATACTGCTATAGAGGTGAGCAGCTATTAATTTTTCATTACCAACATAGGCCATGGGTCCTCTTCCATATTAAGGACACATTCTCTATGGAAACAGTACAGTACAGAAACTTCACATAGTGAGAGAAACCACTACGATTTGTTTTGATTTTACTAATAAAGATATTTGCTAAATTCATGTAGAGTGTAACAGCCCTCCCCAGTGAATTAGCGCAGGGTTCAACAGTGTGTGTCAAGTTGGTCCACAGTAAATGTGGGAAAGTAATGGTTTATGATGCAGTTTGAGTTTGGGAAAGAGAGCAGGTGGTGATATGTAATCAAGAAAAATATGGGAGAAGAAAACAATTTGAAGGCCACAGGGAAAGAGGGGCATCTTGGTGGGGGAAAACAGGGAGAGATAATTTTGTTTCTGGTACTTGGAAAAATGCAAATAATTTCAGTGACAGCTATCTATCATAATTTCAAAGTATAGTAAGACAAATTGTTTTGTTTTTGTTTGTTTGTTTTTGACTGTATAACCCTAGCTGGCCTGGAACTCTATGTAGACCAGACTGACCTCAAAGATTCTCCTGCCTTTTCTTCTGCCTCCTGAGTGCTGGTATTAAAGCTATGTGCCACCATAACCAGCAAGATCCATTTATTGTGAGATTAAAACATAGTAAATAAGAAAAATCATTCAGGCTTTTAAAACTCTGTTAAAGGTGGCTTATCGTGGATAGATAAGAATCTGGGAAAACAAATAGTCTGATGGATATTTATTCAGGGAGAAATAACTTACACCAGAAACAGATGACCAAGCAGGTTCCCATCCCAAGGATGCCTCTGGGATGCTCTCCGTCTCCGACCAGGAAGCAAGAGAGAGGGCTGGGGTCCGGGACCCCAGACCTAGTTCCCCCAGGTCACGCCCACACCTGCCCCCCTCCGCACCCCAATGTGCATGGTCAGTGCAACAGGTGCGGGTGGGGTGGACTTCTCACTATAGTGGCTGGCAGGCTAGTTCAGTGGAAAACATACTTGCTGCCAAGTCTGATGATCTGAGTTCAGTCTCTAGTGCCTAAATGGTGGAGAAAGCTAATTTCCCCCATACTACCCCCTGATCTCCACATACACACCATGGTATGTGCCCACACATGCAAAAATAAACAGTGCATCTTTGGAAATAATTGCAAAATGGGTGATTGGTTGGCCACTGTTCATCTGTGAACCTGAATTTATGAACTTCTGTTGTCTTAGTTATATTTTATTACTCTGTTTATACGCCAACATAATTTTGTAATTTATGGTATGTTTAATTACTAAATTAAATAGGTGATGATTTCACTTTGATAAAGCTCTGGAGAGTTTATATTACCTTTGAGTTTTTAAGCATGTAGTTTAATCAGAATAGTAATACCCCAAAACCTCCCAAATACACTTTAATTATTTTTATCTTATATATATGAATGTATGTGTACCATGTGCATGCCTGGTGCCTATATGGACTAGAAGAGGGCATCAGTTCCCTTAGAAGTGGAGTGAGCCACTATGTGGGTACTGGGAACCAGACCCAGTTCCTCTGCAAGAGCAGCAAGTTCTCATAGCTGCTGTGCCATCTCTCCAGCTCCCTCCTCCCATAGACTTCAAATCACCTCCAAATAACTCATAAACATTTAGTGCAATATTGTATTCTATTACTTAGGGAATAATGACTCTCCTGTGTTCACAGGTGGTCCCCATGCTTCCCAGGCTTCTGTGTGAGGAACTGTGCAGCCTCAACCCAATGACTGACAAGCTGACCTTCTCTGTGATCTGGAAGCTGACCCCTGAAGGCAAGGTAACAAATTGTACTTTGTCATTCATTCTCCAGTTATCACTGTCCCACTCTACATATCATGGTAAGCATCCACTGTATATCTGCACTAGACTGGAGTTTCATGCTGGACGGATGCAGAAGGCCTGGGGTAGCTGCTGTAGAGAGAAAGTCTGAGGACTCTAGGCAAGACTGGCCCCACCTACTGCCAGTATTTACCAGCTAATGGAGACCACTAGTTGTAGAGGTGGGAGCTTAGGGTAGGAGATGGGTTCAGGGAGGTTGCATGTGCATCCGGAAAGCCAGATAGGAAACCAGGCTGTAAGGGAATTGTGGGACTTGTGGGAGCCTGTGCTCCTCTAGCATGTCCTGAGGAAGATGGCAATGAGGGCTGCAAAACCTTGTGAGATGACTGGAAATATAGGGACTGACAAAGATTAGTAGAGTACCACTATTGTGAGGTAAGGAAAACACAGAGAACAGAAGGTGTCTGCAAGTGTTCCCTACACACAAGGAGGCAAGACACTGGGTAAAGATGTCACTTGGGAAGCTAGTTCCCTCCCCAAAGTGAGCAACTGTAAACATCATGGCAGGGTCCTGTTTGAGGACCTAGGGCTTGCTTAGTACAGGCTTCTGCAAGACTGGTTGCAAACACCGTGAAAGAACATGGGAAATGTATATGCTATAATAATAGTGGAAGTGAAAAAAAAGTGCCTAATCATAAAGAGTTCCCAAATAAAGATGGAAGATTAAACAACCACATTGATTTTTCATTCCATCCCAAAACCTCACTAAAACAACAGTAAAGAGATTTTAAAAAGAGAAAAAAAAAATAAAAGAAAAAGAAAAAAGGCAAAGCCACAAGGACAAAGAGAGTGGGAGAGGAGACAACAGAAACAAAACCTTGGAACCAGGAGAGCAGATGGATGAGTGGTAACTGACTTAGCAGTCCTGAGAAAGCCTCATCCTCAGCCAGGAATGGAGGAAGCCAACGAACAAAAACTTAGAGGTTGACAGCACCAGATAACTCTGGGAGGTGGGGGAGGGGTGGGGAAAGTGAGGCTGACATCAGTATTGGTGGAAAGGTCATTGAAAAGATTGACTCTCCTAGTCTTAGCAGAAGACCTAGAGACAACCAAGTGGAAAACATATTTCCTGAAATAAATATAGCAAAGCACATTGAGAAGGAGAAGCCATCCCTGAGTTTTAAATGGAAGCTGTCTATGCTACAGTAGCTAACTTAAAGGGGCTGGGTTTTCCACAGAATCAGCTGGCCCGAGCTAGTGAGAGATCACTGACTCTGGTCTGACAAATGGGGAACCTGCATAAGATCCAGCTAGACTCCTTAATATAGGTGACAATGGTGCAACTTGGACAATATATGAGACCACTGGCAGTGGGGCTAAGATCTAACACCAATGCACAAACTGACTTAGTGGAGCCATTCTATATGGAGAGATACCATGCTCAGCCTAGACACAGGGGTGGGGGTGGGGGTGGGGGTGGGGGTGGGGAGGAACCTTGGTCCTGCCTCAATGGGATGATGGGACAGATGTCGTAGACTTTCTATGGGAGGCCTTACCCTCTCCAAGGAGTAGATGGAAAAGGGGGAGTGGGGGGAATCAAGAGGAGAGGAGGGAGTGGGAACTGGGATTGGAATGTAAAAAATAAATTAATAAAAATTTTTTAAAAGGGCTGGGGTTTTTGGGGGGGTGAACTTTTAGAAACTAAAAGCAGGATAAAAGAAATGAAAAAGAGTCATGACTGGTTTGAAATAAAGTTGAAGATTCCAGAACAAGCAAAGAAAAGAATATTAGAGTACCATTCCGAGACACCCAGAATCTGCTTTGTGACTGTTACCAAAACCAGAGCAGAGGGAATGGGAAGAATGCTGAAGAAAATCATCCATTCCTAGAGGATGTGACTTTCCAGGAACAAAAAGCTCATCACAACCCAGTGGTGGAGGCATGTCATCTCTGACATATAAATCATCATGGAGTTTCAGGATCTAGGAGACAAGGAGGACCCAGAAGGCTTCTGAAAAGGACCAAGAGAAAGCTACACACAGTATAGTGATCAGAAGGTACAGGAAAACTTCTCCCTATGTAGATGACTAGGATCCCCAAAAGGTGTACATAGAGCTAAGCTACCAGTAAACTGAAAGTCAAAAAGCATATCTTCAGGGGCTGGAGAGACGGCTCAGTAGTTAAGAGCAGTGGCTGCTCTTCTAGAGGACCTGGGTTCAATTCCCAACACCATGTGGCAGCTCACAACCATCTGTAACTACAGTTCCAAGGGTCCTGACAACCCTTGCACAGGCATACACATACCAATGCACAAATAAACAAATAAATAAATAATAGCAAAAGACTATCTTTAGGCATGTGAAGTCTCAGAAACAAAGCAGCACTTATAAGGCCCTTTTTTGGGAAGCTTCCTAATATTTTGTTGGGTCTGTGATTATAGAATCTAAGACAGGAAGCTTGTGAGTTGAAGGCCAGCCTGGGATACTCAGAGAAAATGTCTCAAAAAAGAGAAAGCAAAAAGAGAGGGAAAGAAGGGAGAGGAGAAAGGAAGTAATAAGGAATAGATGGGGGAAAAAGAGAAAGGGGGAGAATGAGAAGAGGAAGAAAGCTGCTGGGTTAGGAAGATGGCTCTGTAGTTAAGAGTACTTGCCATCGCAGACATGATAGCTTGAATTCAAATCCCTAGAAACCATGTAAAGCCAGGCTGAGTAGTGATATCTGTTACCCAGTGCTCCTACTGGGACCACTTTCTCAATCTGTAATCTATAACAGAAGGTGGGAATTGACTCTTGAGATTGACTTCTTGCTTCTGTACTGAGACAGGAGTGCCCACATACACACAAATATACACAGTGCACACATATGCATGTGCACACCATGTGAGGTCATAAGTGTAGGACAATGGTCCAGTAAAGTTATGCTCATTAAAAAAAAAAAAAAAGAGCCAGCAGAAAGCTTGCTGTCTCTCCTCTGACATGTGGGCGATGCTTCATGAAAGCAGCTGCTGTGTTGGAGTCGTGAAGACAGCCCTCTCCAGGCACTGAACTGGCGGGCACTTGATCTGGAACGTCTGGCCTTCAGAACTATGGGAAACAAATTTCTATGGCTTAAGCCACTTGGTTTGTGGTATTTTGTTATAGCAGCCTGAAAAGACTAACACAGTATCAGATGAACTTTGTTAATCAGGTTACATAAAAATCTACTGAGAATAGACTATTACCTAGACATGACTTTTTAATATATATTTACCATTTAGAAAGTACTGACTTAATATGCTAATCTCTAACTGTGGGTACATATCATTGTATAGTATTTTTTAAACCACATTGTTAAGTCATTGCTTTTCTTATTAGGCCAGCCTTTTCAGTATGAGGAAACCCAAAAGCTCATATTAGATGCAGGGTTTCTAAAATTCTAATCTTATGAAACTTCTGCTTGTATCACCAATGATAACAATGTCAGTTGTTTCCTTGAAGTACTAAATACCCCAGTCTAAATACTCATGGTTCCCATGTCAGCTGTTATTCATATATGGAATGTTTGTAAGAATGCTATCAATTGAGCTCACAGATAATTATGCACACGTGTTTCCTCCTCCCTCTTGAAGTGTAAGTGACAAAGACAAATACTTGGGGTTGAGATATAGAAAAGTAGTGAATTATTCTTGTCCAGTGAGAACATTGTAAACAGAGCTAGCTCTTTTTTTCACTGCCAGTGTGTGGTGGTGGGGGGTAGCGTGACTGCTATGTCTTACTCAGGTGAAATATTTTACCTTCCAAGGCTTCTAGACCATTGCTGTGAATGGCAATATACCATCAGGTTGTGTATTATGACAAAAAATCATTTGGACCATATAGGCCTGAATGGTTCTCAAAGTTCCACAAGAGTCCATGAAACATATTTTGAAGATGAAGACTACTGTTAGATCAAGCAAACTAAAACAAAGCAGATATGAATCTAATGAAAGAAAAATAGTGTGCAGGGAAAATAGTGACACTTTGTGTTTATGTAAAAGCAGGGGCATATTGACACAGTGAGTTCTAATAGTTCTGAGACAGCTGCAAATTGGGCTGAGGGCTAGGTCAGTCAGGGCTACATAGCAAGACCCTGCCGCAAAATAAATAATTAAATAGATATACAGACAGACAGACAGATGAAGATAGATTAGATAGATAGGTAGATAGATAGATAGATAGATAGATAGATAGATAGATAGAACAAAATTAGATAATTAGAAAAAATTCAACTATAGATAACATAAGGAAAAAATATCACAGTAAGCCCCAGTCTTGCATCCCAGATTTGTACTATCAAGACTTCATTCTCTGTTAAGACTACAGTATTTTAGCTGGGCTGCAGTGGCACACGCCTTTAATCCCAGCACTTGGAAGGCAGAGACAGGCGGGTAGATCTCTGTACATTTGAGGCCAGCCTGGTCTACAGAGTAAGTTCCAGGACAGGCTCCAAAGCTATGGAGAAACCCTGTCTCAAAAAAGGAAAGGAGGGAGGGAGGGAGGAAGGGAGGAAGGAAGGAAGGAAGGAAGGAAAAAAAATAAAGAAAGAAAACCACAGGCATGTCATTTCACTCCTATGTGTTTTGATATATCACTAAAAATCTTGGCATTTGCTTGTGTAACCACAGTGTCCTCAGCATACCTAACGATGAATGCTGGTGTCAGGGCACCATCCAAACCTAGTCCCTAATACATTTCCTTGGTTTTCTCCAATCAATTGGTCCAAATTGGGATCAAATAATGTGACACACATTATATTTGGTTTTTATAGCATTTAACTATCTGGTAAAATTTTCCTTTTTAAGATCTAAGAGGCAAACATTCTCTGAACTCCAGAGAGGGAGCTATGAATACAGTGTGCCAGCAGCCATATTCTGGTGGACATGGGAGCAAGTTTGGGGGACAGTGAATGGAAAAACCTGAGGGGAATGAAACAGAATGCCAATAGTGGTTATATTTGAATGGTAAAACTGTGAATAATTGTTTTCTATTTTCTAATGTTTTTAATGTGAATTACTTCTATATTTTTATAAATATTTTAAAAATGTGTAACTAAATAGAAAATAAAAACCCATAGAAGCATCCTAACTTGAGTCAAGGAAAGATCACTGTGGCTGAATTATGCTGCCAGTCGCAGACCTGAGAAATGGGGGTCATAAAAGAAACAGTAGAAAAATGTAAACTCGAACACTCACTGGCCTTTGGGATTTCTTTTGGAAGCAGTGTATGGAACCCAGGTCTTCTGCTTGATGAGGGCTGGAAGGTAGATGTCAGAGAAGCGCAGGTCTACAAAGGTGCTGGGCCTCCCTCCAAACCACACTAGATAGGAAATATGAGGGTTGGAATCGTGGACGGAGTTGTAGGGCAAGGCCCACTAACCACGTTCTTCATTCTGTGGTTACCCAAATACCCTCCCCAGACCCAGTGACCACATGAGAGGTAGATCCCAAACCCAGGCATGTGGTGACATCTCTCACCCACACTCAAGATGCCCATAATGAAAGGTTCACTACCACATTCCGGGCCCAAGAACTCCAGTCCAAGACGCTGCAAAGGGAAGCCCGAGCTGAGCTTGAGACCAGATGGGAAGTCAGGGTGCCGAGGGTAGCCCCTCTTCAAGAGCCCAGGTGAGTGAAAAGGAGCAAGTTCAAAGCCTGTGTGACTGAAGCTCCAGCCTCAGTGTGCAGATTGTGGGAGCTTCTCTTGGTATAGAGGATTAAGTTAGAAGGGGTGGTACAGGGCCAGCAGCACCAGCCCACACTACTGTGTGGCCACCAGTCTCTCCTGGTGCTGAGGTAGACAAAGTGCTGCAGTCTTCCCCAGGCTATTACAATATCCTGCTTTCTAAGGCAGGCAAATCAGCTGTCAGAAGGCTGCCCCAACATTTTTAAAATACGGATATTTTCAGCACCCACAAGGAAATCTCTGCTTTCATTAAGCCCGTGCTGGGGACACTCCCCTTTCACTTCAGATTCCTCTTAGCCTTTCCCCTTCCTTCCTTGCTCTTCATTCTGCAAAAATGCCCCCATTGCAACCTGAACAAAAAGTCCTTGTCTTCTGGATCCATTCATGACCACCCTCTCAGACCTTAGATCTCTAGCCCCGTTCACATCTGCTACGTTGAGCAAGTCCAAGCTGTTCTCCATTTGTGCCTGTGCCTCTCTTTAGTCTTCTTTATCTTAGTACGGTGACCACCTTAGTTGCAGCCCACATGGACTTAATCTGGGAACTTTTCCTCTGTGTCCCACTGGAAGCTGAACCTGACTCCTGATGAGCCCCAAAAGTCCAATACCTGAAGCATGGCTTATAGAGATCAGCCCTCTCCCTACATGGCCATCTGTCACCCACCCCCAGGCCCTCATCTTATGTCTTGCTACTAAGGGGTTCTTTGAGTTTAAGAGGGATGGTTCTGCCCCCTCCTTGAAGACCCTTCTTCTCAGTTCTGCCAGCTAGAAACTTGTTTATCCCTTGTGATCCAGCTAAATTGCCATTTCTTCCAGGATCAAGTCCAGGGCCTCATACTGAAACACAAGCCTTCTGTCATTATTAGCAGTTACTCATTCATTTAGTGTATATTGCACGATGTCTGTGTGTTCGCACACCATACAAGATATTGAAGATCACAAATTAAATCCCCATGAAAAAAAGAAACATTCTCTCCTAGTGGTAGATTTGTTTATTCTCTTTTCCCTACCTGTATGCCCTACAATGGAGGCACCTTGCAACTTAAAAGTAAAAGTCACTTGGGGATTTTTTGTTTGTTTGTTTGTTGCCTATATATATATATATATATATATATATATATATATATATCATACATATACATATAAGCAGATGAGAGCTATTGGAATGTATCTGTAGCCTAAGTGACAAGATGAGGAAGAAGTGACATTTTGGTTAAGAAGGTGATGGTAGGAAGATGAGCTCCCACAGGACAAGGACCATCATCTCTCCTCCCTTAAAAAGAATAAAGGTGGGGGCTGGGGATGGGATCACTAGATATCATGAGTCCCTATCGAGACTCCCTAGTGGTGAACGTCATCTGCCCTGTACTTCAGGGCCATGTCTACGCCATTCTGTTTTCCTACCACACTCTTAAGCCCACATCTGAGTTTACTGAGTTTTACTTCTCCCCTGTAATGTAGTTCAGTGCCCTGTATCCAGAAAATGCTTACAAACTATTTTGCCATGATTTTCACATCTGTTTCCAGTGTTCTGTTTATGCCAGCTGCCTAGTTAGGAGGTAAGCCCCCAGGGTTAGCACACATATCTTCAGCAGCCCTATGAAGTTGCATGCTGAGAGCTGAGCAGTGTCTCAGGCAACCCTGCCCTGCTTCCTCACAGTCCTGCTCTGCATTCCCTTAATGACCCCTGTGGACTTTCATGCCTTGTCACTGGCCTGACAGATACCACCACTGAAAATCTTTAAACTGTTGTATTCTCCCTGTGTCCATAGCAAGCTCATAGAGCAAGGCTCAAATGGTGCCATGTAGTTTAGGGTTTCTGCTAGAAGCAGTGCCGGGTGTTGTATTTCACGCCCTGGCACTCTACCAGATACCTTGCTTGAGCAGTTCCAGAGGGACAATGGCTTCTCAGACTGGCTCCGAGAATCGGAGAAGTTCCCCAGAATCCATCCCCTTAGTCATTACTGGGGCAGAGCCTAGCTGTTTTATTTCAGCCATGTAGTGGCTCCTCTGGGGCCAATGAAGGATGGAAGGCACTGCTGTGTCCCATATCACTCATGTCACAGTTTCTTGCTGAAGGCCCAGCCAACTAGATGGTACTAGACTCACCGAGCGGGAAGTTCCTGTTTCCTGGGTCAAGATTCCCTCCCCTGCTTCCTGCATTCTCCTTCCTTGCTTCCTCCTTCCCCTCCTCCAGGTTTGTTCCTGTGCAGCGATGCTGAGTCCCAGAGCTGAGCCTTTAAAGGTTCCTCCTTGTCAATGCTCAGGAGAAGGAAACACTTTGAAGGTTACACCCGCTCTAGTACCTTCACCCACTGTCACAGAAACAAGCTTCCTGTCTCCTAGCAACACCAGAGCAGCTAGAGTTTCCTTTCCCTCCAGTACACCGCTGTTCTCAACCCTCTTAATGCTGTGACCCCTTAATTTTCTCCTGTTGTGGTGATCCCCAACCATAAAAATTATGCCATTGCTATTTCATAACTGTAATTTTGCTACTGTTATGGTATTTACAGTTACAATGTAAATATCTGATATGTAGGATATCTGACATGTGACACCCCCCAAAGGGGTCAAGACCCATAAGTTGAGAACCACTGTTCTAGTATGTGTATGTGGCAAAGACTTGGTTTTCTCTACTTCCTTGTCTTTAGTTTAGAAGTTCACACACAGAGATCAAGATAAGAAAAGACCTAATGATCTCTCTGGGGACTTGAGGACAAGTCAGAAGATGCTGGGATTGTGTGGTTAACTCCAGCTTCATTTCTATGCAAATTCTAGCCTTAGAACCCAAAAAGGCCTGCAGAGTTGGGCCCAGCCCTGTGCTGCCAGGCTTCTCGGGCACAGTCCTTAGCAGGCTCTGTCCTACTTGCTTCACATAGCGAGAACAAGCCTGCCGGATAAATGGCGCTGCTGCTGCTGGGGTGGCAGCCTATAACAATTTCTTTCTACCCTGCTGTCTTTCTGTTGTAAGAAGAAATCTGAGCCTCTTCCTGTCATCACAGGCCTCGATTGAGGGAAGGCCTAATGTAGGTGTCCCTGGCACCCCACCCCACCCCGCTCACCCTGAGCCACCCCACAGTTTTGGCCCGTTGGTCATAGGCCCTTCCTGTCAAGAGTTAGCCTTCCTTCCATAGAGCACTACCTGCCCATTGCTGTCCCGCAGCCTCTCTGCTTTCTGCACAGGTCTTTTCCAGACACTTTCTTCTTGGCACCTTTGACTTGCCTTTTGGCTGTATTGGCCAGGATGGCCTTGCTAAGGCTGTAGGAAGCGGTGGCAATCAGCTCCACCTGCTCCAGGCACCGCCACTCCAGGCAGCCTGCATTGGTTCCAATCAGGAAACGTGTTTCTGCGTAACAGGATTTTTTGAACTAAGTGTTCTCTGTGTGGAAACCCATAGGTGCAGAAGTGATTTCACATCTAGTTATTTACAATTTTAAATTAGCTCCATTAATAGTTTTTTTTAACCAAAGACATCTTAATGAGGTGCTGATATTTTTTTCTAAAGGTTTCTCCATACCTCTATATCTATACACTGTAGAAATGAATATGCATTTGAGGTATGTTTTGTTTCTTAATCATCTATGTTATGACCTTTAGCTAAAAATAAGTGTGTGTGTGTGTGTGTGTGTGTGTGTGTGTGTGTGTGTGTGTGTGTGTGTGTCCACTAGATTTGTTTTTTATTCTGAATCTTAGGTAGGGACCTAAGAGTTTGTATGATTCTTGAGAATTCCATCTGTTTGCCCAGCTGTAAAGCTGACTGTAGAATGCCCCCTCCCACAGACATGGCAAAGTGATGCTCAAAGGCAGTGGGCCTGTGGCTGGGGCCAACAGAGCTGTGCTGCTTTAGGTCTTTTAAGTATCAGATGTAGGTATGGGGGAGTACCTCCTCAGACAATGTGTTTCCCAGCCACATGCCTTCAGTCTGCAGTGGCACTGGGTTTAATCTGACATTCTGAAGAGTGGCACCCCATGGTGTATGCTAGATGAAGAAGGGAGTGGCCTGAATCCTGTGGTTATGCAAAGGAGGCAGGACACAGTCTCCTCAAGGGTTTTGTCCATGTGTTTCCTCCTCTTTTTTCCCCCCCTACCTTTTCCATGAAAAGCCCTTTGTCTTCCTCGGCTGGCCCTGGTCGTGGACTGGGTGTTGATGTGAGTACAGTTTTCAGACTGGAAATTAATGAGGTGTTCTGTTGAGAGAGGCCTGCCTTCTGTCCCATGTGGCTGTCTGCTCCCACATTTCCTCCACGTGGGTCTTTGCTACATTCTCTGTTGGCAGCTGCCCCTGGCTGGCACTCTTCTACTGGCTTTCCCCAGAGCTACTTTCAAGACTGCTTTTCCTAGGATAGGAACTATTCTAGTGCAGGCCAGCTGTGCCTCCCACAAGTCCTGAGCCATGGTAAAGGCAGGCAGTTCCCAAAGGCTCTCCTTTGCATGCTTATGAAAAAGGCTGGCACAGAATTTCAGGGATGCAGGAAAGAAATAGGGAAGTCAAGAAAAGGCACTGAGGTGGAAGTTTGGTAGTGTCCATGTGGGAGGTGAGGGAAGGTTCTCTGTGTTGACCAAGAAGGAAACAAAGGGGCAGAAGTGCCCGTTAGGCAGGGACAAGCGCTTCTGATAACATAGTGCACTGCTAGTGAGCATGTACTCAAGCCTTGGCAGGAATAGAAGGCATGTGGGACACTTGAAGAACTCCTTCGGGTTACACATGGCCGCTAGTCAGGGCTCAGCAATCAGAGGGTACCAAGGAAGCCACAGATAGATAGAGCCAGGACACATGGGCTTCCAGCAAGAAGGGCATCTAAGAACTTTGTACAGCTGGCAACTGAATTTTGTGCATAAATACTTAACAGTGCTCAGAGCATTTGTTAGATTGTAAAGCAGTTCTTATGTGACAACAGATAGCGCTTTTGTTGTACAGTACTTACCCTCACTTGGGCATCATCTACTAGGGAAGAGGAGATAGGAGGCCAAGACCTGGGTGTGGGAAGGAATCCATGAGCTGGCTCATTGGGGAGTATGAGGGTGAATTTAAGTTGCCACCACCTGTCAGCAGGCTGAAAACAAGCTGCCTAACACACATGTATACATGGCGGGGAGGGCCACAAACAGACAGATTAGTTTCAGAAGGAAACTTTGAGACCACAGGAATAAAGAAGTCACAACCCTGCCTCTCTAGAAGAGGCTGGGGTTCCATTCAGGAAATGTGATGAGCTCAGGGCTCATCCTGGGAGGCCTAGATGGCTTCTGTAGAGGCCTTTAGCTGCATCTGCCTGCAGACTGCTTGCCAGCCCTGGGACTGGCTCTGTAGCTGCCTTTGCCTACAGCATATAGGCCTCATGACTGCCAGATGTGAACCCTGCTTGCCATAGTAGAACATAGGAACCCATAGAGTCCCTTATAGTTTTCAAGAGGGATAGTTCTTGGGATAATCTGAAAGTATAGTATCAGAAATTTTGAAGAAAAAATAAAGTCTCATATTATAGATTCCAGACTCCTTATAAAGATTTTGCTCTAAGTGATTAAAAATGTGAACAGAAGCTGCTATTCTCCAGGTGCCCATGTTGTCATTTTTACAAAGCTGTAGTTCTTCCGTTCAGGGAGGGTGAGTGATCCTAAGGCTCACAGCATCTGTCCAGAATGGAAGTTGTGCTTGGTAGAGATTCGTCGGTGTGTGCACAGCTCCTGGTTTCGTCTTGCTTTCTCTAAGCCCTCAGCCAGCCCTCAGAGCCCCACATGTCATGTCTTAGGCTTCTCATCTTCTCTTCCCTGCTTGTGACATTGATGACCACTCATTCAAACTGACAGGAACACTTCCTCTGGGCTCTTCAGTGCAAGTCTCCCACGTGCCCTCATTTTGTGCCTGGGGAGGTGCTTAAACCTCCGCTGTCGAATTCTGCCAGGGCCTGGTAGACGTGCCTGAGGGTGGCACATCTGTGTCTGGTTCATCCATGTGATGCCAGTCAGAGCACGCAGCCCATGCTCCATTGAGTGAGTATGTGTGGGTATCAGTTAAGCACAGTCAGTCTTGTCTTTGCAGATCCTTGAGGAGTGGTTTGGTCGCACTGTCATCCGTTCCTGCACCAAACTGAGCTACGACCATGCCCAGAGCATGATTGAAAATCCGGCTGAGAAGATCCCCAAGGAAGAGCTGCCCCCTATTTCTCCAGAACACAGCAGTGAGGAGGTGCACCAGGCCGTCCTGAACCTGCACAGCATTGCAAAGCAGCTTCGCCAGCAGCGCTTTGTGGATGGTGCACTCCGTCTAGATCAGGTCAGTGAATCCTTTTTGCTTAGGGCAATCTTGAGTTTGGCTTGTGCCCAATACCCATGGATGAGAGGCAGCCTGGTGATCTCTTTCTCTCTATCTGTTTCCCCTGCCACTGTACCATACCATGGTAACATGAGTCATGGCAAGATGGTGTCTGTGCAGGTAGCTCTGTGACTCCCAGCTGCACTTACCTGGAAAGCCTGTGTCCAGGATTGAGTTCTCACTTGTTAGATGACATTGCTGTAACAGGTGCCCGGGGAAAACAAAGGAGGAAGGACTTACTTTTGGCTTATGATTTCAGAGAAATTGGAATGTGGCTCTGTTGTTTATGGCCCACAGTGAGAGAGAATGACATGTGACCCTGTGCAGTCACTCGTCTCATGGCAGCCAATAAGCAGAGAGAGATATCGAGAGAGACAGACAGACATGTGAAGGGGCCAGAGACAAGATATACTCTCCAGCACACCCCCAATGATAGCATGAATCAAAGAGCGGGTTCTTTGAGATGATAAACAAGATTGACAGACCCTTGGTCCTTCCTGCTCACCAAAAGAAATAAAGAGGACCCAAATAGTCAGAATCAGAAATAAACAGGGAAACATTACAACAGACACTAAAGAAATTCAAAATTTCATAAAGGAAATACTTTAAGAAACCTGTACTCCATTAAGTTGGAAAATCTAAAAGAAATGGATGAGTTTCTACATTTAGCCAAAACCACCAAAATTAAATCAAAAAGAAGTCAACAACCTAAATAGACCCATAACAAATGAGGAGGTTGAAATAGTAATTTAAAAAAAAAAAAAGAAAAAGAAAAGAAAAAAACTTCTAGCTAAAAAGAAAAGTCCAGGGCCAGATAGATTCACAGAAAAATTTACCAGACTTTCAAAGAAGATCTTCAGCCAGTCCTTCTTAAATGATTAAAAAGAAAGGAAGGAAGGAAGGAAGGAAGGAAGGAAGGAGGAAGGAGGAGGGAGGGAGGGAGGGAGGGAGGGAGGGAGGGAGGAAGAAAGAAGGAAAGAAAGAAAGAAAGAAAGAAAGAAAGAAAAGAAAGAAAGAAAGAAAGAAAAGTTCCCTCTATGAAGTCTGTGGGTCTCTTTGTGTCCCTTCAGAGGCTTCTTCCTCTACTCCCTGCTTTGCGTTTCATGTTCCTGAAGGTGGAGCCCACCTTCCTGTCATCTCCATCAACAGCCCCTTACCTAGTTGTCTAGCCTTGCCACCTGCCTGCATAACTGCCTGAAGCCCCTCAGCACTGGACAGTGCTCACTCACCCTCCCTTCTGCATAAGGTGATACCTGATGCCCACACCATGGTGCCCAGGCTTCCTGGTGTCCTCTCCTTCTGATCCCCTGGGGCATTATGTGTGTGTGCTCCCAGACCTGGGTGTACCAGTTGCACAGGCTACTGTACTTATGCTTTGGCTAAATAGTACAGACTGATCAAATACAAGTTTCAAAAGAAAGCTATTTATTGGGGCTGGCGAGATGGCTCAGTGGTTAAGAGCACTGGCTGTTCTTCCAGAGGACCTGGGTTTAATTCCCAGCACCCACATGATAGTTCACAACTATCTGTAATTTTAGTTCCAGGGGATCTGATGCCCTCACACAGATATGCATGCAAGCAAAACACCAGTGCACATAAAATAAGAATAATAAATCACTAAAAAAAAAAATTTAAAGAACTAAAGCTATTTGTTTTGTAAATACATAAATATTTTGGAAAGACCTGGATGAGATAAATCTTCAGAATTTCTCTCCTTTAGGTAAGAGAGCTGTATAGGGAGCTGGGAAATCCTAAAACACAGGAGGCATCTGGACTGAAATCATTTCACAAATGAATTGTGGGTCTTAGGAGGAGCTTCAGAAAATGAATTGAATTTAGTTTCCTTAAAAAAGACTAGAAATCTATGGTGTTGGCACCTGTAATTCCCAGCACTCTGGAGGCTAAGACAGGAAAATTCAAGGCCACATGAGATGAATGTCAAGACCTTGTGGGGAAAAAAAAAAAGGGAGAAAGACAGGAGTCGAGTGAGAAAGGAAATGATAAGAATAAGTTTAGTTTTCTCTCACCCTGTAGCTCAAGCTGGACTTGAACTCATGGCTAGCCTTCTGTCTCACTTTCCAAATAGTGGGAATTACAGGTGTGAGCCATCATACCAGGACCAGCTTCTGTTTTTTAATAAAGCCTTACCCTTTTCAAAAATAAATGTACTTTTATGTAAATTAGGTTGTAAGACAAAATGTTAACTTGTATATTTTGTGTGCTTCTTCTGCATAATTCCCTTATTTACTTTACCTTTACTGTTATCCAAGCCTAGCAAATGAGAGGGCTTCTGAAGTGCCATTTTGAGGTGTTTCCCCATCAGGTTGCTATAACAAATTCAGCTGGATTAAATAGTCTGTGAACTGGAGAAAAAACAAAGGCAGCCACAGCTCCTTCCCATTAGAAGAGGTGTGGTCATCAGGGGCATGGCCATGGGTTATAGATGGAGGATAAGCTGTTGGCATGTCTGAAAATCAGAATTTTATTGCTGAAAAGACTTTAGATATCTATATCTCAGTGGTTCTTTTAACTCATAAATTAGAAGGCCAATGTCCCCACAGGTAAATGAGTTGCTTATTGCCAGACATCCAAGTAGCTCTTTGTTTGGTTTTCCTCCATTTATTATATCATGCTGGCATAAGAGAAAAAAAGTTTGCCTTTAAAGTGATGGAGGAAAACACCCTCAAAACCTAATTAGGTTCCAGTTAATTAAAGGTTGAAAATAATGAATTTGTATCCTTGGAGTTGATTCCTTAGTTCTCCAGAAAACAAGTCCATAGACCCCCACATTAGATGGAGACATCTGTCTTTGCAGCCAAGGACACTGGTGAGACCATTTATAAATCAGCTAAATGGCTTTTTTTAGAAGCCACTGCATTTGTTCTCCTGTCCCTATTGCCTTCTTTGCCCTCACAAGCCCATTTTTCCTGGGTGCCTTTTCAGAGGCCTACTGTTTGGAGTTCTCTAAAGCTTTGTCTGACATAGTGCCTGTGCCCATGTTTTCAGGGCCAGTCCTAAAATAAACAAAACAAAACAAAAATCCTTTTATGTCAGGAGCAATTAAGAGGCCAGTTTCAGCCAATCCAGTCTTTGCTTTTGAAGAAATCAGTTTGTTGATGGCCCTGACTTGAGTGAAGGTAGAGGATGATGCACTAATCAGGGCCTTTTGTAGAGTCAGGGGCATAGGCTTGATGAGGGCAGAAAGGCAGAGCAACTTTGACCATGGGGTGTTTGCAGTCAGCAACTTGGGTCTCAGCCGCTGGCCCCCTCTGAGACAGAGCTTCAGCCCCAGCCCAGCTGCCTGGCTCTAGGCCCTTGGGGCACTTTCTGATGATCTTGTTCCCTGAGCCTGGTGTGCTGGCCAGGCCGGGAAGCAGTATAGAGTGCTGCATTGAGGCAGAATAACTCTCAATGATTCTCATTACAGCCGGCCCCTGATTTTAACAAAGTTCTCTTCCAGGAGGTGATTCTCCTTTGTGTCACTGCCCCAAAAGCAATGCAGGCCTCCAAGACCACCTTGTGATTTCTGGTCAGCTGAGTTGAATAATGACCCTTCTGGATGGCTTGTCTCCAAATCCACATTTTCTGCTGCCATGATAGTTCTAGGGTATCACTTGATACAGATGGCTGCTTTATTTTATTTTTTTTTTTTTTACAGTATGTCTCTTCTGCATCTTAAAAGGGGGCTCCAGTTATGGGCCCAAGACTTCTATGTGTCTGAAATAAAATAGCGGTGGTTTCTAATATCCGCACCCTGAGTGTGATGCAAGGGGTGCTGTCAGAAGGCTTCTATCACTGAGTGGCACAAGGCCTGCCCTCAGCAGCTGCTGTTTGGGAGGAAGATAGAACTGCCTGGCGTGGGTGCATGTAAGACCCTGAGCCCCCTTTGGGGTTCTAGCTTAGCTGTTGCACTATCAAATACTTAGGTATGCACTATCAAATGGATCTGCAGTGCTCAGACATACTAGCCGATGGCAGAACTCTACCACTGCTTCCGAAGCTCTCTTCACCTATTTCTCTTCAGCCAGGTTAAGGCTTCTATGAGAAACAAGGCAGAGGCTTGCAGAGGTCAGCCAGGGTCCCCCAGCAGGGCAGTTAGAACTGCGACTCTCTGAATCCAGAGTGCCTTGGAAATGAAGTGAAGGAGGCCAGGGGTAAATTCCTACAAAGTAAAGAAGGCTTTCCTAAGTTCTCAGCTCTGTCATCTGTGAAGCCTGCTTGACACAGTCTTGAGGCCAAACTCCATGCAGTGTCTTTATAAAGGTCGCTTACTAATGGAAGTCAGTCACTTCTGAATACCCTGGGACTCAAGCTGTGGGATGCTGTAATGCTTGACCCTAACCTAGCCTAGCCTTTCACTCAGCACTGGCAGGCTTTCCCAGGAAGGGCCAGATAGTAAATGACATGAGCTGCTGGTCCATATGGTCCATCTCTGTGACTCAGCCCTGCCTGGTAGTGTGAAAGTACCCAGTGTTCCAAATGAATGAAGGTGGTTGACATGCAGTAAAATTTGGAGGTCACTGAGATTTGGATTTCATATCACTGCCGTGGGCCACAAAATATTATTCTTCATGTAATTATTTTGCAACCATTTAAAAATGTAAAATATCCTTCGCTCCTGGCCAGCACAAAGCAGGTTTGCCTGTGGTCCACACATCACTGACCCCTGCTTAGCTGACCAGCAAGCTTTTTAGCCCTATTACCCAGTCAGCCTTTAGCAGCTCATTACCACTTCCCCAGGAAGCCAGGCTAGGTAATGGAGAACAGTTGGGCTAAGTGAGTTCTCAGGATGGTTCCATGCAATTAAGTAAATTATTCTTTTGATTAGTACCATGCTCAGCGGTCCAGTTGGAGGCTGGAAGTAAAAGCGTGACTGTGACTCCCTTTAGTACCAGTTCTTTTGCCCTCCTTAAGGTCCAACTCTTCAGCCAGTGTGAAGAAGCACTGGCTTCCTCTTCTGCAGGGTCCTCAGGGTCAGGGCAGCCCCCATCTCCCTGACCCTCTGAAGGTGGGGACCTCCCCAGGAAGAGCAGGTGGTGAGGGAGCTGGGTAGCTTCTCTTTACTATACCTGCATTCTTGCTGGCTGCTGTTCAGGGTTGAAAAGGGTGGCATTGTATGCAGGTGAAAAGGATGGGTACGCCCATCTGGCTCACCTTTAGACCTAGTGTCCGTGTCATACTGAAACACAAGATAGGCCACGGTCCAGGCTCTGTGTTTTGGGATTTTTGTTGTTGTTTGTTTCATTCAGAATTCTTCATAGCTTTAAGGATATGTTTGGGGGAGCCAGGTGTGTGGTAAGTGCTGGCAATGTAAGATGAGTAATGAGAAGTTTCAGTTATGGGGAGGGAGGCAGCAAACCACTAAACAGTAAGAAGCACCAAGACAGACCCCATCCGGAGTGCAGGGATGGAGGGGTGGATGGAAGTACTTGCTGGACTTAAGCCCGGGGAGTGACTCCTGTCTCAAACTCAAGCGCTTAGAATCATGAAGAATCCTTAGAGTCCTGAAGGAACCCATCTGCCTGCAGTGTACTGAGAGCCAGTGTCCTCTCTGGCTTTCAGAGGGCAACATCTGTCACTTCCTGTTTGTAATAGTTCACAGAAGTCACATCATTGGCATGATGTGAATAATTATAAGGCAAGGCAACAATTTAGACTAAAGAAAATCTGTTATTTATGCCCCCCCCAAAAGAATGACTCTACGTCTCTTTAAGGTGGTGGCAGATAGTTCAGTGGCCTTCTGCTATTTTCAGGTTTTCCGTTTAAATGTTGACAGCTGTGGCTTCACTCAGATATTTAGCAACTTGCTGGTTTTTCTACTCTCCCATTTACTACTTTCATAACATTCATAAAAGCACACTTTCCATTGAGATGTTCCATTTCCATTTGTAGATCCAGATCTGTGCTTCTCAGCACCTGAATTCTCACGGATGGCAGGCAGAATGGGGAGCTGCAGCCTCACCCACAGAGAACAGGGACACAGCATCCAAGGATGGAGTCTGGGCCCCTTTCCTTTGAAAGTGACAGATCAGCTTAGTTACTGTGCATTCATTTCATATGGAATTACAGAAAACAGTCATATTTCTGCATCCCAAGGCCCAGGCATAAAACAACCTTGAAGCTTGACCTAGTTACATATAACTAATTACAGCCATTTACTTACGCTGGTCACCATGTGGGGCTTGTTAACTAGTGTATAAAAACTGGTGCACATCCTTCCTTGTCAGGTGAACCCCTTGGGCAGCTTGTTATTACCACCTGCACTCTCCCTACACTCTTCCTGTGGCATGCCTCAGAGTTATCTCCTACACTTCTCAAAACTTCAGCAAATCCTGTTTGCCTTGGAAGTTGTTAGGAATACAGACTCACATGTGACCACCAGCCCTTGCTGGATGGATAGGATGCTCATAACTCTGGGAAGGAGCTGTAGGCAGCTCCTATGATTACACATGAATAGAGGAGAGCATGTGGACTTAGTAGAAACACTGTGACAAAAGCAAAGAGGGCTGAGGGGATCTCTAACCCGGTGGGAATTGAAGTAAAGTTGTGCCCACGGATGGGCATGATGAAGAGCCAAAGGCCATTCCTCCTCTCCTCTTCTGAGCTCTGAGCCAGTAGTAACTGGACAGACATGTGTGTCACACTAAGATGAAAATACCTTCATCTACCCCTGGGACAGTTTAGATGAAAGGAGGCGAAAAGTAGCCAAAGATGGAGCCACGCCCTGTGTCAGAATACTTGGGAGGAACCCTCACTCCTCCACCCCTGGTATTACCTTGACTGCTGGGTGTCCTCCCACACAGGGTGTGGTGAGGCCTGAAGCCGGAGCTTCAGCACTTGGTCAGCAAGCCTGTGTGGAGCCTCAGCAGAACTGAAGTCTGCTTTCTAAGCAACTCGAGAAAGCAAACTTGGCTCCTAGCCCACCTCTAGAAGCTTTTGCTTGCCTTCTGGTTCCTTCTACGTGCCGATGCTCAGCCTCATTTCTTCCAGGAAAAAACAAAAAAGAAAAACATTGTTTCATGTCTGTTGCTATAGCCTCTGGGTTCTCCTCTCTCTGGACAGGGGTCCTCTCTCTCAGGGTGCCACTAGCAGCACACACCTGTTTTTGTTTCTTTGTCCAATTGCATTGTCATCTTCCATCTGTACCCCTGTCCCCTCCACTAAGACTTGAGTTCCTGCAGGGCAAGGACCACATGGTGTTCTCTGTATCCCCAGCCCCTGAACAGCGCTGCTTTTTTACAAGTCACTTGTTCTGGGTCTCTAAAATCTGCTAAGCATGCTGGTCTTTTTAAGTAAGATGCTCCTAGCTACAGTGGGGAGAAGGGAAACCAAGGCCATAGAGCAGAGGTGTGTCTGCACAAGAGAGTTACTGGGCTATGTGAACCAGGGCTACCCTCCCCTGTGTGAATATTGGCTGAGCGTTTGGTTCTTTGCCAGGGCATCCAGTGTGTAGGACAAGATGTAGTTAGGACTTTCTCTGGTGGAACTGCCTTTACAGATGTGAAATGTCGAAAGCTTCAGGACCTGGAGGCTGTCAGTGCTTCAGGGGTGTCAAGAGTATTTTGGGTTCCCTTTCAGATTGGGATGTTCCTGCTGGTGGTGTCAGAAAAGGACTCTTCAGGAAGGCAGGGACCACCCAAGGTTCCACCAGAGAAGGGAGATGTTGGCCTGGAAAGACAAAGCTGCCAGATCCATACCTGCCCCCAGAAGATTCTGAATGAGCTACCAGCAGCTGCTGCTCTCAGCCCTGGGATGGGGAAGGAAAAAGTTGAATGGGAATGGCAGCCGCCAGTCTCTGCAAGATCCTGAGAGGATCTCTACTTTGCTCAGAATGGACGTAGCTGCCATCACATAAAGATTCTCTGGTGGTCTTGGGGATTTTTAAGAAAGGGAAAAAATTTAGAATAGAACCCAGGTGACTTAAGCAGAAGTCTCTGGTTTTCCCAGGATACAGTAAAGGGGAGAGAGGGCTGTCATGCCTACCAAAAGAGACTAAGAACTTTTGTGATTTGAACAGGGCATGGCCCAGAACCCTTATTTCCTCAGATATGAGTCTTTCATCTTAGTGGCCTTGACAGATGGAATGGAGTTTGGCCCTCTTGGGTAATTGTAGTCACAGTTAGGAAAGCCTAGGACTCTTTTTATTCACAGGATGTACTACATATCCTTGCCCTGCCCCCATGTCACACTCACGTCAATTGAACGTGAGCCAAACAGCTACATAAGAAACATGGAATTCTTTGACGTTGGTAAAACCTGCCCTGGAGAAAGGGAACCCTTGCAGCTGATCCTTAGATTTCAACCATGACTGCTTCTTGGGACTGGCCCAGTTGATTTCAGTTTTCATCCTTCAGTATTCTGGGGACTCTGCTTCCTTGGCCAAAGCCCTTCTGTTCTGTTCATTGTCTGTCCTAAACCCTGTTGCTACACTGAGTTCCTGCAGATGCTGCCTTGTCACTCAAGAACCTGTGGGCATTGTGGACCAAAGTCAGAAAGTCTGGGGAACATGATAGAGGTTTGCTGGTGCTGTTTTACCAAGCAGTGGTATTTCTTTAAAAAGTCAATTACCAAGCTAGGGTGTAGCTTAGCTGTAAGTGCTTACTTAACATGAGGTCTCTGGGTTCAGTCTGCTGCACACCATAAATTGGGCGGTAAGCACACATCCCTGGTACTCCATCACTCAAAAGGTGGGAGCAGGAGAATCAGAAGGCCAAAGCCAGTTTTAAATACACAGGAAGTTTGAGTCCCACTTGGACTACATGGAATCCTGTCTTAAAAAAAAAAAAAAAAGAAAGCAAAAAAAGAAAAACATTACTGTAGAAAAGAGTAGAAACCACTCTAGCTCCAAGACAAAGGAAATAAACCATGTGACAATATGAAGTAGGTTTTTTTGTAATTATATTTTTATTTGTCGGGGAGGGGCATTCACATCACAGCACACAAGTAGAGATCAGAAGACAACTGTTCTCTCCTCCTGCCACGTGGGCCCAGGGATGGAGCTCAAGTTGTCAGACTTGGCAGCTCACACATTTGAGCACTGGGCCCTCTCTCCAGCCCTAAAGCAGTGTTTTTTATATTGACTTGCTTGAGTTTGTTGGAACTATATGTAATTATCATTTTTTATCATTATTTATCTTATTGTAGCTTATAAAAATTACTAGAAGCATAAATCAGTCCTAAATAGTTTCTGCCTTTTGATGAGGAGCAAGATTGTGGGCAAGACAAGGAAGCAGGTATTTTGCGTGTCCCATTCCAAGTCACTCAAATTTGAGCTGCAAAATACTCATTGTACAAACTGATCCAGTGCAGAACACTTCCTGGTGTTGCTGCAGTCAAGATGGCTACAATTTGTGCTGCTATAAGTTACACTGTAATTAATGCCCTTATACATAAAGTTTAAAAATCATGTAGCAATACAAGCACATTCTTTAAATTACTAGGTTGGAGAAAATTAATTTTTTCTATGTCAATTGTTAAAACTAACTTGGATTATTATAAAATTAATATTTGTTTACATTATAAACATTTTAAAATTAACAAGGAAAAAGTAGCTAAGTAGCCATTGACTACATATCACCTAGTAATAACACTTTCTGCTGTACATGTTAGAGCCTTTAGTTTTTGAGTGTTTTTTCAGAAAGGTTGAGCTAAGAGAGGTTTGCCCCATGAGGAAACTGTTCTGCTGTTACTCTTCTCAGCAAATTCAGTTTGTGGCTTTCTTTGCTTTAATCTCTGTTAATGCTAGGAGCCTTGGAAGTGATGTTTCATTGTTTGAGCTGCCTCTTTCTCCTGTGGCTCCATCAACTTCCAAGCTTCTCTTTGCCAGACCTGTAGAAAATAGGATCTACATACCCTCGCTGGGACTGCCAAGATCAACTATAATCATTTTTCCCTAGGCAGATAGAATTAATTACAATAAAATTACACCATTTTTAGAGTACAGACAGGTCCACAAGCTCCACCCATTGTCATATGGCCACTACCATGTCAAAATATAGGCTAGAAGCATCACCGGATAAACCATCTCTGTGCCCCTTGGTAGCCAGACCTTCTCACTCAACTTTATCCCTTAGTAAACCACCAATGAGCACATATATTCAGGGGGCAAAGGTCAACTTGAGGCGTCATTCTCTAGGTGACCTCTACCTTGTTTGTTGAAAAAGGATCTCTCTGGGACCCAGAGTCACCAATTTGAATAGAGTAGTTGGCTAATGAGCCCCAAAGATCTTTGTATCTCCACCTCCCTAGCACTGGGATTATACACATGTGCCACCATGCCTGGCTTTTAATGTGGGTTCTGGGAATTGAGTTTAGGTTCTCCAGCTTGCATGGAAACATGTATTAACTGGGCTCTCTCCGTAGAGCTTTTTGCCCATTTCTTAATTGGGTTATTTGGCTTCTGAGTACTAAGTTTTGAGACTCTTTTGATATTTTAAATAGACCCTCTACCAGAAATGATTCTGCAGATAAGTTGACTCATCTTTCTATTTTCTTACCATATTCTTTCTGCCTCTTTTTCTTTTCTTGTTTATATTCTTTTGAAAAGAAGTTTTTAAAATTGAAGCAGTCAAGTTTATCCATTTTTGTCCTTGTATTACCATATCTAAGAATTTTTTTTTATAACAGTCTTACTATATAGCCCAGGCTAGCCTTGAACTCAAGATCCTCCTGCCTCGACTTCCCAAATGGTGAGATTATAGGCTTATATAACTAACTCTTGACATGAGAAATCTTTGACTAACTTAGAATCACAGATTTTCTTCTGGAAGTTTTATAGCTTTGGGATTAATTTTTACTTTCTCTCTTCCTTTATAAACACATTTCTAGGTCTAGAAGTTTCTTTTGGACAACAGTTCCATCAGGAAAACTGGACACACCTGAGCAGATTTGGGGTAGAGTAAGATCTGGGAGTCTTGCCAGGCACAGTGCCCTCTAGGAGCCATCTGCAAAGAAGTGTGTACTGCAGAGGTTACCTTAGGAGTGGCTTGTGAGCAGATCTTAAGACTTGGCACAAAACTGAAGATTGTATCTTTTGAAACAGGGAGCAGGGCGATAAGAGAAAAACGTCTCAACTTTGTAGATAAATTCTCTTGACTATCACAAAGTAGAATGGGGAGTGTGCCAATCGAGACTTTGTCAATTACATGCAAATGCCCATGACAGTGACTCACTCAATCATGCTTTAATCTCATAACCGAGAGGCTTTAAAAATTACAGTCAACAAGGCAGCTTGCGAGTTACAACTGCCATTGGAATTGGGTTTTTCTCTGAACAGCTGGAGTGCAATGTGGTGGGAAGAAAGCCTGCTGTGGGTGAGAGGCCAAAGACGCTTGCCTGGGAAGGATGTGCAGCTAATGTTTGATAGAAATCTGTGAAATGACCACCCTCAGCCAAGCTAAGTAGAGGCCTGCCATCTTCATCCATGGGAAAGTACACTGCCGCAATAGCATTCGGAAGGCCCTGATAACGCAGTGTCAGTCACTGCTCACCAGACAGGACCTAGCCCTGAATTCAGGAAGTGATGGGGTTCAGAGTGTGAACATGCTGGAATATTAACAGGGCAGGCAGAAGATCCCAGTCCCAGTCAGGGAGGGCCAGTGAGGGGGAACAGTTTGGGAATGGTTTCTCTGAACAGATCTGGGCAGATCAGTGCCGTGGTTTTCTGTGTTGTAGAATGTGCTGACCTCTGCTGTGGCTATCACAGGGAAGATATAACCAGCTGATCTTTGAGGACCTCGTTGGGCTATCCCCAGGCATAGACAGTCTTGATTTCAGTGTGGAAGCTGTTTGGTTTCAGAGCCCCATCTCTGGCAGCTCTGTAGAGAGCCAACCGGAAAGACTCAAGATAGGCATCACATGAGGCATTTAGAAAGCCATAGAGATAGTCAGACACTAAACCACACCTGACAGGAGGGAACAGGTGAGAGAGTCTGCAGATGCAGAGATGCCATCAGGGTACTCTTCTACCTGCACAGCAGGGGCATGTGGTGCTGCCAGGAGAGGCCACCTGCCCAGAAAGGACAAGCAGACATCCAGTGGGAGATAGGAACGTAAAAACTTTCTGGCCCATCTTTATTTCTGTTTCTGTCCCAGTGAAAGGAACGCCATCGCTAAAGGCTCTGTACTTCCCTCTCCTGCTAGGCTAGCAAGACAGCAAGCAACACAAAATCTAGATGAGGCCACTGTGAGCTGTCCAGGTACTTAGGAGTGGAGCAAAGCAAGACACACTCTGTACAGGAATACCTCACCCCTGCAGTGAGCACTGTCGTTTACTGTGGGACTGGGAACACCAGCAGCCCATGGCTGCTCCCCTCCCTCTCTACCTCCTCCTCACTCACTCTTCCCAGCTGAGTCTTTCTCGCTTGTTAGAGGGGGAAAAGTGAATTCACTCCCAGTCCTTTTGAAACTCAAACGTGTCAGTGATCGATGAGGCTGTATTCTCTAACTTCAAAGGAGGAAAACTAAGTACAGTGAATACTGGCCAGAGGAGATGAAAAGTCCCAGGGAGCAGGAGACACAGAAGTGACCCTGCCGTCATGAGGAGTGCCCCCATCCCACCCCTGCTGGTGCCACGCAGAAGCACAGACAATACCACTTTCAGTAAATCATGACGGACCCTGAATGCCCAGTTTTGTCCTGTTTTCAATGGGCTGTGGGCATATTGCTCAAGATATAGTCAGCCATTTGTGCTGGGTTCCCAGCTACTCAAAGGCTCAACACTGAGTGTTCTCTCAACTATATAATAGAGTCTTTGCATATGTGATTTGGGTGGAGGGTTTTTTTCCCCCAAGATTTCCATAGCTAATCATAGTAGAGGTGACCTCAAGTGTAGTGCAGACCATTGTCCCTCTTCACCCCTGCAGCCTTTGAGTTATGCTGAGTTTTAGGGGTATCCAGGCAGCACCTAATTCAATCAGTCATCTGACCCCTGCCCTCTTTGATATTGGCCACTCCTCTGAGCTCAGTGGCTACCAGGGGCCTCCCACAAGCATGATGCTCAAGGGCCTTATAGTGAGTAGAGAGTGCTCAGCACTTCCTCCTTCCCCATCCCCACCCCCACCCTGAATTTAAGCCCAGGGAATCCAGTGATGCTGGGCCACTTGTTCTCACAAGGCTGCACTTGTGAGGTGCCTATGTGAAGCACCCCGTAGAGGACCCCAGACTGGAGTCTTGGGAATACTGGGAAAGAAAAACCTGGGGTCATTTAAGGGCTGGTGTGGTCATTTCCTTAATCATCTGTGACTGGCAAGGGCCTTGTTTTCAGCAAAGCTCGGAAGCTCCCTTGGCCCTTGATCAATCATAACAAACAGCTAGAGTTTATTGAGAGCCTTCCATTTGCCAAGTGCTTTCCCATGCTACCTTCCTTCGCCCCCAAGCCCCATACCCATTTTTACAGGTAGGGAAACCAAGGCTCGAGGTTGGGGAATTGTCAGAAAGCTCAGACTGGGCAGGACTACAAGAACATAGTCTGCCACTATTTCCTTTCTCTATTGGATGTGGATACCATAGATTTATAGTCTATGAATTTTAAAAATGGATTAAATCCTCAATTTAGGACAACTTTGAAAAGCTAACGTGCTATGTGAGTGTATTTATAAAACATTCTTGAAATGACGAAATTCCAGAGAAGACCAAGTGCGTAGATGCTGGGTATTAGAGCTAATGGGGCCAAGAGGGAGGCCCATGTCCCTGGACCATCTGTGTCTGAGTGGCAGTAGCAGCTACAAGCATCCAGCCATGTGTGCAAAATGGCCCAGAGCTGAACACTTTGTGCCAGCATCAATTTCCTGGGCTATAACCATGTAAGATGTAACCTTTGGTGGAAATTGGGTGATAGACCCCCTTTTTGTTTCTATTAACTTTTCTGTACTTCATAATAAAAGTGCTACGTAATCCCATTGTGTAGGACACCAGTACTACCACCTGGGAAATGTCCAGGTCTCAGATCAGGGGTCACATTCTGCCAAAGTAGTCCACACCATGCAGCTTCCAGGGCCTAGGAACTGAACATAATCTAGCAGAGAGACCGGGTTTTAATGCCAATCAGATGTGAGCTGAGACTTTATTTCCCCCCCCTTTTTTTTTTTAATAGGAAAGAGCTAAACTAGGGGTTACTCCAACCCCAGGGCTATAGTTGAGAACCCAGAGAAAGTTTCTCAAATTCAGCCCTTAGCTGTCAGGTGGCTATGTTATCCACACACCTGTCTCGGGATGACATTAAGAGAAGCCAATAGGAGCCAGTGCAATTGACCAGCAGACAAACCTGACAACCTGAGTTTGATCTCTGGGACCTAGACGGTAGATAGAACTGACTCCTGAAAATTGTCCTCCGACATCCACAACATGTGCTGTGGAATGTGTGCCTGAATATATACATACAAAATAAAATAAAAATTTTTAACAAAAAAGTTAAAAACTTTCAGAGAGAGAGAATCTATCAGGAACACACCCTGCCAAACATTTTTTTAAAAGATTTTTTTAAGCTTATATTAACTAGGCATGGTGGCTCACACTTTTAACCCTAGCACTTGGGAGGCAGAAGCGGTGGATCTGAGTTTAAAGTCAGCCTGATCTACAAAGCAAGATCCAGGATAGCCAGGGCTATTACACAGAGAACCCCTGTCTCAAGGAAGGGAGGGAGGAAGGGAGGGAGAGAAAAAGGACGAAGGAGAAAGTTCATGTGTATGTATGTATGTTTGTTTATGTGTAAATCACTTGTATTAAGGTGCCCATGAGGCCAGAAAAGGATGTCAGATCTCCTGGAGCTGGAGTTACAAGTGATTGTGAGATTCCTAACATGAGTGTTGGGAACTAAACTTGGGTCTTCTGGAAGAACAGCAAATTCTCTTAACCTCTAAGCCTTTTTACCAGCCTCAGCCCAACCATATTCAGCACAGAAAGATGTGTTGCACTCTGTCTTGACCACATGTGTTGCCATCATGAGTATCTGTCTAGTCCCATGTCTAATCTTCATGATGTAATCAGACATCACAACAGATAGCCAGGAAGCAGTAAGTCTTCTTTTTTATTTTTTTTATTTTTTCTGGAGTTGGTGGTTTATTTTTTCATTGTTACTCACTACTAAAATTTGGCCTGGTGCTAGTGATAAACTGATAGGTATAAATCAAGTGGTCTCTCTATATTTGCTTCCTTTCTATTTCTATGACAAAACACTATGACCAAGACAACTTAAGAGTTTAATGGGACTAATGGTTTCAGAGGGTTAGAGCCCGTGATGATGGAGTGAAGGCATAGCATAGCATAGCATCATGAGCATCTGAGAACTCACATTTTGAGTCACAACAGGAGGCAGAGAAGAGTGCACACTGGGAATAGGGGCAATCTTTTGAAACCTCAAAGCTTGGCCCCAGTGACATTCCTGCTCCAACAGGCCACACCCCTCAATCCTTCTAAATCATTCTGTCAACTTAGAACAACTACTCAAAATGTATGAGTCTATTGGGTTCTCTTTCAAATCACTACATTATCTGAGCCCACTAAAGAGCTAGTGTTTCCTGTCACCTGGAGTCTCTCCCATCACATCTTTCAGAATTAGGGTAAGCCCATTCCATGTAGGCTCCTCTACCAGATCTGTCTCTGAGCTCCCATTGTCTAGAGTCATGTGACTGAGTCCTCTCTGCCAACCTTTATTCTGAACTGCACGATTCCTACACAGTGCCCAGTGCCACAGACAATGTGTACTTAGACACACGAGTCCCCAGCCCATTTCTTCAGAGATACTAGTAGTTCCTGTGTTAATCTTAGTGTTGGTTGTTTTCTGTCTTGATTCAGTCAGTGTGTTGACCAGCTGACTAACATTTCTTACTGTAGCCTTTTGCATCCTGTGAGAGTGAGATCTTCTGGACTCTAGTTCTGGTCTCCTTACTGGTTATCTGTGTGACCAAGCCCTGATAGCACTGAAGGGAAAAGACACAGCATGCCTGTGTCTCTCACTCCCACACAGATGGACTTACCTACCCTCAGCCCCACCCCAATCTCCACTTTGTATGGTGCTTTTAACAGGGAATGTGAGGGTACCCTTCCTTAAGCAACCTCAGTCAGCTCTGACAGTGGCTGGGCCAGGGTGTTTAGCCATCTTGGGGGCTACATGCCCTAAGGGAGTAGGAGGAGGCCCCTTTGCAGTGATCCTCAACAAGGCTGACATCTGAGTGCTGATTGCTGCTCTCTGTCTGCTTGAATCTGGAGGAGAGATTGTAACACCGGCTCTTACATATGGGAGGAAATAGCAAGTGAGAAATACAAATTTTAGAGCCAGATGGGTTTGGGTCTGTTTACCAGTTGGCCAAGTGCTGATTTGCCTTATTTTAAGTAGTCAAGTTACTTTACCTCCCCTAGCATCCTTCCAGACTCCGTTAAACAGGCAATGGTAACTGGACATGGCACCCTCTTGGCATTATTACAGCTACACAAGGAGCCTGCAGCTCCTGCTTCTCCTTTCCAGGCCCCACCTGGCCTTATCTAAAGTTTTTATTTAGTATAGTCTTTGTGGAGCTTACCCAAGATAATCAGTTGGGACTTCTGTATCAGAACTTAGGCTGGTTGGGACGGGATGATAGCTGTGTGGATACACAGTGGAGACACATTGCAGCTGAAGGATAAATGAGAAGAGTTGAATGGAACTGTATTCTTGCATTTGTACTGTATAAGCCAACCCAGGCCATGTGCTAGCAGGTCGTTGTGGCCTCGTCCCTGCTCAGGCACCAATTAATGGACAAGTTGTTTCTGGTTCTGGAGCCAAGGTCCTGGCTGGGCTGCCGCCATGGCAAGCCGCATCTGCCAACCCTGCAGGACCGTCTTAAGTTATTTGGTTTGGGGATTTGAGGAAATGATGAAGGTTTATTTGGCTGTTTGGTTGGTGGTTCCTTTATTAGTATTTTTGTTGTTGCTTTTTGAAACAAGGTCTCACTAGGCTGGCTTCAAACTCTGTACTCTTGCTTCAGCCTCCATAGTGCCAGGGTGACAGGCATGTACCATTATCGCTAGTAGAAGCTTTGCTTTTGAATAGTATAGCTCAGCTAGAGGTATATCATACTGTCATAGGCTGATAGTCACCGAGACACCAGCCCTAGAGGCCAGTCACCAAGAGAGAAGATTGGGGCTACTGTGTGACAGAGGAGCCTGTGTCAGCCTGGCCATTTGTACCGCAGTGCAAGTGCTGCAGGACCCCAGTGAAGTTTGATGCCTAGGCTCCTTGTCCCATCCCCCAGGAGGCCTGCAGGGACACAGTTTCCCTGATACTGCTCAAGTTTAAAACCCTGAACCTGGGCAGGGCGATGGTGGCACATGCCATTCATACCAATACTCAGAAGGCAGAGGCAAGTGAATCTCTAGAGGTGAAAAGTTGGTCTACTCTGTTTGTTCTAGGTCAGCCAGGGCTACATAGAGAGACCTTGTCTAAAAAGAAAAATTAGACTAAACCCTACAGTTGTAGGACTCGCTCAGATTTCAGTGATTTCATTTGGACTGATTCAAAAAGCTTGTCCCATTGTCCCCGTTTGTCATGTGTACCTCAGCACGTTAGCAGTACTGTCCTCAGGCCTTACCACTATAGCGTCACCATTGTGCATAGGCCATAGAGCCGTTTTCCTGTGGTTTTCCTCGTGTATTCACAACAGCCTCAGAAGTGCTGTTATTATCTCCTGCCATCCTCCACAGTCAGAAAAAAATGAGTTACAAAGTGGCAACAGAACATAAGGTTCCATAACTATCAGGAAGTAAGGTTGGGATTCAAAGCTGGCCAACCTGAAGAAGCCACGCCCTTTCTTCTGTTCTAAATAGCCTTCTCAAGTTGTGAGGCTTGGGCAGGACAAGGAAGATAGAAGCAGGAGTGCAAAGCCTTTGGAATGCTACAGAGAGAAAGACAGATGGTAGGGAGGACCAAGACGAGAATAGAAATTAGGCTCACTCTGCTATCTGGATTCTAGCTTTGGGAGCCCCCACAGAGACTATGAACTGCAGTGTGGAGTAAGAGGGAACACACATTTCTGCTTAACAGGGTGGCCCCTGAGAGGATTGTGAACTTGTTTTGTTAATATTCAGTAGTATAAATAGTGTCTTTTCACACTTCATCCTTACTTACTTTGTGTGCATGTATATGTATGAGTGGGTATTCACATGTTACAGCACAATGTGGAGATCAAAGAGCAGTTATGGAAGCCAGTTCTCTCCTTCTACCATGCACATCCTGGGATCAAGCTAAGGTCATCAGGCCTGGCACAGGAGCCTTCACCCATGGAGCCTTCTCACTTGTCTCTGCATTCAGTTTCTTAGAGGGCAACATTAGCAACTTGGCAAGGCAAGTAGAATGTCTTTGTTTCCTACAGGATCCTGGTTCTTGCTGGTATCCTCCCTGAATAAATTTTGCATAGTGTTTGCATTTTATCTAAGCTCTAAAGTACCTTTAATGTCTTTAAAGTTCACAACACCCGTGTGTTCCCTGGTGCTCACCATAGGTAGGACATCATCTCCTAAATAATGCTGTTCTATAAAGAAGTAGATACAGATGAAAGTTAATGACCTTGGATAAGAAGAGCAACTTCAGGTAACATCCACCTCCTAGATATCCTGGATAGTTCTGGGCCTTCTGGGAGGGAGGAACCCAGTTAGCCTAGAATGAAGCCATGAACCTTGACAACTGCTCTTTCTTACGTAAGACAGCCTTAGGCATAGAGCATTTCACTGCCACTCATTTCTCATTAGCACATCTCAAAAGGGTGCATTCTGATTCCTCCAGAAGTGCCAAGCTTCTTTCCCAACAGATATAGCAGGACTGCTTATAGCTGCCTTCCTCTAGAAGGCCTAAAAAAGAGTCCATATTCCTCTAGGAAACAAGCCTCAGGACAGCCATAGAAGAACTGAGCTCCATGGTATAGGTGAAACATCTAAGGTCCCAGAGCCCACCTCCACCCAGACTTGGGGAGAGAGCAGGCAGGCCAAAGCTGCTGCTGGCTCTCGGCTTGGCTTACATAACTCCTGACTCCTCAAGTCCCTGGAAACTGAGGCCAATTCCCTGGAAGATCACTCTGTTCTCTCCTGTTTTTTCAAGAAGAGAGCCAGCCTGATCACTGGCTCTGAAGACTGTGTGAGAATGTCCTGTTTCCTTCTCCCACTAACTGAGTGCCTGCCATCATGGCAGCTGTTTAGTCAGGTTCTGCTTGAACCTGCCTGGATCTCATAGCTCTGTGTATGTTTGGTTTGTATTTTAAAGACTTTCACTTTATCTTACATGTACCCTCCTGTTTCCAAAAAGAATCTGAGGACTTACAACCAAGAAAATAAGCAATGAAGTGAGCACACTAGGAAGACATGAAGTGAGAAACAGGGAAAGGAGGCAGAAGGAACGTGAGCTTCCTGACGTGTGTGTTCACAGAGGAGGCATCGGGTCTTTCATTGCAGTATCCCAAAAGGCAGAAGCAGCTCCCTCAGGGACTTGAGGGGGAGGGTAATAAGGTGAATTTTTTTTTAAATAACAAACTTCACTGAAAGTTGAAAGATGTCTTACCTAGTACTAAAAGCAGCTTCCTACACAAAGCTTGATATGAGGGTCATTAAATACCCTTGCAGCAGTGAATAGGGATTTTACAGGCTATGCTTAAGGTAGACTTGGTGAGACTGGAGGAGTTATGACTAAAGCGCCCTCAAGGAAGGCCATGCTTTCTGGGACACGTTAGCTTTCCTGGGGCCTTAGTGCGTTACAAGTGTGGCTCAGATGGAGGAGCGCTTGTACACCAAGTGCAAAAGTGCACGAGTGCTGGGCTCAATCCTCTGTCCCACATAGACGAGCATGGTGCATTCTTGTCATCCGGCACTCAGGAGGTAAATGCGGAAGGCTCATAAGAGCAAGACAGACCAACCACGGCTATATAGACAGTTCAGGGCTATCCTGGGATACCTGAGACCTGTCTATAAATAAATGAATAAATAAATACATAAATGACACACTTAATTTTCTATGCAGCTGTTTTGAAGTGGAGGATCTGATAGGATCTCTACTGTTCAATGCAAGAGCACAAGGCTTAGAGTAGCTAGGCAGATACAGAATAGGAATATCTATGAACCAAGACACATGTACAGTATCTTTCTCATGCATTCAGAGGGCCCACGTATCACCTCCACAGTCAACATTGGCACCTGCCTATGGGAGTAGATCTGGCAACATCAGTGCCCAGGCAGTGGCTGATCTGAAGCCCTGGCTGCAGGAGGAAACAGTTCTTTCTGGTAAATTGCCTATTTTGAGTATCTGGTCAAATGGCTACAGCCTCCTCATCTGGCTCCATGTTGTATATGCAAACTTGCTCATCAGACCTTGTATTTACTATGTCCCCTGGTTGAGAACTGGAGAGGCAAACATAGGGCCCAATGACTAGGTGGAGGTTGACTGGAAGCTACAGGGCCCCCAGGCTGTTAATCTGAAAGGAAGGAAAACACGCTCTTCTGAGCGCACAGGTCTCACCAGTGATGGAGGCAACAGTGGTAAGGCGGAGCCCTCCTGTCAGGTCTCACTGTGGTGTTAAAGAAGTGACCCTCAGCAGAGAAGGCAACCAACTGTCCAGGTAGACAGGACAACCACTGCCATGACGGTTTTGTTGGCTGGTTCCTCCTAGATGAGCAGCCTTCCCTGGGGACAAACCTTAGCTCTAAGACAGACATGGCTTCTTCTAAGCAAGTCAAACCTCAACATCGAAGAATCCTTGTCTTGTCGGTTTTAGTCTTAACAAGAATAGAACAAGCTTCTGGAACAAGACACAGTGGAGTCAGGAGAAGTGGCCTTAAGTGAAAACACAGCTGTGGGGTTGACAGACTGCACTGCAGGGAGGCGTCATCCAGTGGGAGCGGCCAGCCTCGCTATAGACTTTCCAACACTAATGAATTGGGAACTCCATGCTGAACAGGGTTTAGTTTGAGGGTTCCTGTGCCAGAAGATGGATGTATTTTTCTTGCAAGACCAAGGTGCCAGAACTCTTCATGATTACGTTACTGGAGCGAGGTCCTTTTTTGTGGTTTGTGAAGTTGAGCGTCAGGACTGCAGGATTCTCTTGCTCTTTCTTACTCTTAATTTTTCCAGGTCAGAACCAGAGCTTGGAGCAGGGAAGAAAATCCTGCTGAATGAGCAAGTTCTTTCTTAAAAAGCTCTTCAAGTCCAAAAAGACTTCAGTGGACTTAGGAGAAAGAAATTTAATACATTGCCATAGAATCGCTGTTAACCAAGCTAAAGCAAAGCCCACAGCATCTTTGTCTTATGAAAGAAAGCAAAGAGGAGATGGAAAAAAGAAATAATGCTTAGGAAATCCAAACCAAACAATGGAGGCTAACGAAGGAAAACGAAAGATCACTTCAAAGAATGTGAAGATTCCCTCCTAGTAAGATTTTCAATTTCAAAACCTAAGCTTCAGGTGGGAGGGACTTTTCTGTTCTTTTCAAGTATGCCATAAATGGCATTCTCCAAATGTTGGCCCTGTGTAGGATTGGCCACCTTCCACTTAAGGAACAGTTAGATACCCTGCAAGACCCCAAAACTGTGGGGAGCATCCACCATGGGCAACTGAGAGGCTTCCCAGACTGCTCCTGACCTGAGCTTGAACCTGAGTCCTAACAGCTAGCAAAACTGAAGCAAGCTCAGCCCCCAGGAGAACCCAAGGTGGGCTGAACTAGAGCAGTCCTACACAGAAAACTGCTGCTCAACTTTCACCACTGACCTCCGTCTGTACATCCCTGCGAGGGAACCCTGATTGCTCTTCCAAATCCCCTGCTCAGACTACATCTTGCCAGGGTTGCACGTACCTTCAGGGCCCAAGCAGAAGCTCTGGAGCCCAGGAGAGGTTATCTTGCAGCTATTGTGGACAAGACAAGGAATTCCTTGATTTTGTTAAAAATACTTACTCATCTTTGTGAATGTGTATGTACACTCACGCTGTGTACAGAGGTACCAATGAAAGGATGCATGTGTGGAGGTGAGAGAACACGCTGTGGGAGTCACTTCTGTCCTTTCACCGTGTGCATCCCCAGAATCGAACTCGGGCTATGAGGCAGCAAGCACCTTAACCCACTGAGCCTTCTCACTACCTACATGGAATTCTTCAACTTTTGCCTAAGGTCAAACTAGTAGTTTAAAAAACACCAGAAGCTTTCAGCTTCTATCTTCGTTAGGTGATGAGTTTTAAGATCCAGCTGCCTAGTTGGGCCATTTGGGCAGGACAGCTGTGCACCTGAGCTGTGAAAGACTGACTTGTTCACCGGCCCAGGGGGACACCTGGCATACACACTGATCACCCTTCCTGTCCCATCCTGTCACCTTCTGTTGGTCAACCTCAGAATATGATTGTATTCACTCAGTTGACCCGGTTAAGATCCAGAGTAAGGCTATCAACCTATTACTAGTTATACAAACACCTCGATGGCCTCCTAACGAGGATCAGTGTACTCACTCATTGAAATTTGAATCTATAGGCACCTACATATCTGTAGGCATGCCTAATGAGTTGGTTTTTCTGAGAAATGTCACCATCTTGGGTGAATTTCAGAGCTTCATACAGGACTAACCCCACCCTGTCCCGTCCCTACCTCCTCTGTTTAGCCTTGGATATTCGTTCTTTCCCTAAAGTTTTGCTAAACTTTCCTGCCAAAGCAGTGGAATCTGAGACCCTGAAGGAAGCCCCATATTTCCTCTGCCAATTAGTCTTGTGGCTCCTTTGTAGTCACCAACTGGGATAGTACCCTGCTGGTCTCTCTTGCCACTCCACTTAAAGCCCAAGACACTCAAGGATCCTAGCAGAGCTTGCACCCCACTTTCTCAGAGTCTGTGAAAAGATTTTCCTCTTCACCCAAGGATTCCAGCCTTTAACTCAGCCTTGGTCCTGTGGCCAGATGACTTGCCTACTCCCAACACGATGCCAGAAGAGTCGAGGGTCCTATCACAAGTACATGCTCTGCTGCCCACAGCCTGCTCTCCTGTGTGGTCTCGGCCTGTTTCTGGAAATAAAAACTCCTTCATTCTCTCTCTTCCTCCCCCCTTCTCTTTGAGGCAGAGTCTCTCTAATTGGGAGCCCTAGAACTCATCATGTTGACCAGGCTGGCCTCAAACTCAGAGTTCTGCCTGCCTCTTTCCTGCATGCTGGGATTAAAGGTGTTCGCTATCACAGTCGACAGCTCTTCCATTTTCTACACAAAGAAGGCTTTCTTGGCTTTTGCCGGGGTCATAGTTCTTGCCTCTTACAAAGCCCCTTTCAAAGCCTCCTTCCTATGGCAGAGGCCTAAAGAGCAGCCTTGTGAATGCCTAGAGGCCTTCACCCCTCACTCAGTACCAGGGATGTTGTGCAGGAAGAAAGTGTCCACCAAGGAGGCCCATTCCCTGTGAGAGGACTGACCAGCTGTTAGTGCTTCTGTTCATGTAGCAGCTGCTTCCAGAGTGGCTGCCATTCTTACAGGCTGACTTCCCACTGAGTCAATCCCTGTAGGGCATTGTCGTGGGCCTCAGGCTGTGAGCAATGGCAGCCACTAGGCCTTGTTAGGTCCTGGCCAGGCTTGCTGTGGGAGGCATCCAGGAAACACTGTTCCTCTTCAGGGTATGAAGAAGATAGGAGCACTTTTCCAGGAATTTGGCCCCTAGTTTCAGTAGAGCTGGTCTTCATTGAGCGTCTCTGCTTGGATTTCCTCTGCTGTAGGTCTTCTGCTTTACTTGGGAATTCCTCTGCTTGTTCTCTGGCTGGGAGGTACTGGTGCAGCTGCACGGGCCTTTATGCTCAGTGTTACACTCTCCTAGCTGTGGACCTCAGCTGGGTCACACATCCCTTCTTGAACATGTTCCTAGGACAAGACATTATTGGTATTGCTATCTGATCAGCAGCTGAAAAGCCCATTGGCCTCCCTTAGAACTGTCCGGTCTAGTGTGCCTCTAGAGATTGAGTCTGCTTTCCCATGGAGCCCCTGGATGGGCATCTCATTAGAAAGAAGGAAATGCCTACCAGTACAGCCTCTGTGTCTGCTGCAAGGATCGGTGTGCTCATTCTTTCATATTGAATGTTGCACCTGTAGACACCTACGCACCTGTAGGCACCTACAAACCTGTAGACATGCCTAATGGCTTGGCTTCTCTGAGAAACAGCATGTCATCCTGGGGTGAATTTCAGACCTTCTGGTGGACTGCCCCCACCCTGTCCCATCTCTACCTCTCCACTCTTGGCTTTCCTTTAATTACCTGCCCATCTCTAAGGTCACACACAGTCTGCCGTCTGATCATAGCTCTTGATCCTCCCACCTCTTCAGAGTTCACAAACACCTAGAAAGCCAGTACATCCCAGCTTTGCAATGAAGTATAGACCTCAGTTCTGCTGCTTACTGGCCAATATGGGTCTAATATCTACCAAATCTCTCAAACACAGGGTAGTGTGAGAATTTAATAAGCTCACATGAAAGAGGTTTAGAACAGATGTACTTAATAAATATTAGTTTCATACATAACATCTGTCACTCAGACCTTCTGTTTTCTTTCATTTGGGCTTCGTTTTTCTTTCATGTCTGTCAGCTCTTAAGTCCCCATGTCTATCTGTGTCCATCTGTTGCCATATCATATTGCCCTCCCTTGCCCATTTTTCATCTCTTCAACTTTCTGGAAAGATCTAGCTTTGAACCAAATTAGCTTTCTTCACACGAATGCCAAGGTTGCAGGGGGTTGCTCATTAATCCCAGCTCCTAAGTGCTCCCCAGCAGTCCTCATGCTTGACCCCATCCAGCTCTTTTATTTTGTCCTCCAAAGAAGAAGCTTCAGCCTTCATCCTTCCCTCAGACTTCCAGTCCTCACACCAATCTCTCCATTGCTTACTACTTACTACTTACAGATAAGTCGGCTTCCTACTTCTCAGGGGGAAAAACAAAAACAGAAACCATACTAGAGTGTTCCAAGTCCCCCTTGCCTGGTCTACAGATGTGACTGCATCCCTTCTCACCCTTCCTGTCTTCTGCAGTACAGAAGGGGTCTTCATTATGCATTGGACCCCAGTCCCTGGTGATCTCAGAAGCAAGCAGCCTTCACTTCCATGGCTTTTGCATAGTCACTTCTACTTAAAAAGGCCGTCACTCTCAGATGTACTCCCTTCGTTCCCTCATTGGGCTGTCCCACTGCATTTCCTCTCACCTCTTCTCTACAACTGTTTGAAGTGCCACTTACAACCACATTTCCTTGCCTTCTCACTCTTCAGTCTATCTCTTAACCACTTCTGGTCCCCCTACTTCCCCCAATCCTATTCTTCCCAGATCCAGTGGGGTCCCTGTTTAGGATGCACATTCCTCTCCTACATGGCCTTTTAGATAGGTGTAACTAACTGGCTTGACTGTTCCTTCCTCAAGGCATTTCCTCTTAGCTCCTTTAAAACATCAATCAAAACCCACAGCCACTCCTTCTCAGTGTCTGCCCCAAGTGTTTCCCGGGACTCTACTAAAATTCTCTTCTTTCCACATACCCTCTCAAGACAGCCTCACTCACTACAGTATTGTCATCTTGCTAGATGAAGCCTGCAGATGTGGTATCACCTGGAAACCTTGGAACCACATATCCAGCAGCCTTCTGGCCATCCCCACCAAAAACAAATAAATCAGCAACTCTAAATGGGACCCAAACTCTTCTTCCAAACCTACCACCCCTCATTACCTGGGGGTGGGTGGGTAGACACACCATCTGCCCCACTGTCTGAGGCAGAGAATCTTCAACAGTGTCTATGACACCTCCATTTCCTCTGTGTGTCCAGACCAACAAAGTCCCATGATACTGGCAACAGGCAAAGAGAAGAGCTTGGATTCGGGTTTAAAACTCTGGTTCTATTGTGCTGTGGACAGATTACTTATTATTTTGTTTGTGTGAGTGTCTATGTGTGTGCACATGTGTGTTTCTGTATATAGAAGCCAAAGGATGACCTCAGGAGTAGTTCCTCAGGTGTTATCCACTCTTCTAATTTATTTTTTCTCTCACTATCCTGGTATTCAAGTAAGCTAGACTGGCTGGCTATCGATCCCAGGGATCTGCTTGTCTCTGCCTTCCCAACACTATCATAGAGATGCTCACAGATGCAATTATGCCTGGCTTTTTAAACTCAAGTCCTTTTGCTTGTAAGGCAAGTACTTTGCCGACTAAGTTATCTCCTTAGCCCCTCTCAAGCTATCTCCAGAGCCACACACACCCCTCTCTCAACAAGATCTCAAAATCCTGCCCAGACTGTCCTCCAAACTGTGACCCTCTTCTCTCAGAATCCTGAGTGCTAAGACGTTAGGCATTTATCACATAACTTAGCTAATTCGTAATCTTTCTCAGCCCCGAGTTCCTCATTTATTAAAAAGGAGTTATGACAGCTAATTCAATTGGTTGTCATCAGGGTAAGGGAAAGCCTGCACTGGGTCTGCATTCAGTAAATGTGAGTACCCCGTTCAATAGCTGAGTGACCCTCGTCCCCTCCCTCCCACCACTGTGACTTGTCTTAGTGTTAGATTGCTGTTTGTATAGTTTCCTGACCTTGGAGCGCCTCCTAAGATCACATTTACCAATGTTTTCATGACAGAGGACCACAGTGCCTATTCATTCCTCCCTCCCTTTTTTTTTTTTTTTTTTTTTTTTTTTTCACCTTTGGGGCTAGGAGTCACATTACATGGTTTGTGTCTTGCCATAAGCTGGATGCCCCCATCCCCACAACCCTGCCTGAGTCCCAGGCCTTATCTCTTTAGTCTGTCATAATGGCCTTGCTCAAATCCTTTCTCCTGCAGCCTTGCTGTCATGTCAGCCCATCTCTGCCTGATGACACCTACTCTGGTTTCCCTTTCTGACCACGTGAATTTCTCATACGCTTGCATGCAGCTTGCCTCGTCAGCTTAGCCGCACTGCTTCCCTAAAGCCACCTAATATCTCAGTCCTTCCTGACCCTGTACCCCTGTGATGGTAACAGAGGTGGTTGGAGGTGGTTGAGCAGCGGGATAGTACAGTTGTTGGTATAGTGACCTGTAGGAAAGGCAGAGACATTCAGCAAAAACCAGCTCTGAACCCAGGAGCCAAAAACCCTGGGAAACAGGAAAGACATAAAACAAGATTGGCTTGTGTTAGTTTTTACTCAGAATCAAAGTAGCACTACCTTGTCATGAAGAACCTTGGAAATGCAGATAAAGGGAAGAATCCGGGGAACCTTCCACCATGCTGTTTTCACTTGTTTCTCCCAACCCTTTGTGGACACAGCCTTTGCAGTTTGCATGGTATGCAGTCAAATGTGTTACCTGCATTATTCACCCATCCCAAATTTCCGAAGTTGGTGAGAATTCTTCAAAGCAGATCCACAACCATATGCTCTCCCGCATGGAATGCAGTGGGGCCTGTCATTGTCCCCCAACCCTGCCACCATTGCTGGTCTATTAGAATCAATGCAGTAGTAATGCTGAGGCAAACGGTTTCATAATGAAAGCTTTTCCCTGCGTTTCTGAGCAAATTTCCAAGCCACAAATCCACTGCTTAAACTATTGAGGTAAAAGATAGAAATATTTCTAAGAGTGTAGACTGTTTTTTTTGTTTGTTTGTTTTCATTTTTGCTTTTTAATGGACAATACAGTGCCCCAGATAGAAAGAGGTGAGTGAAGACAAAAGGGCAAAAGGTTATAGTTGTGATTAGTATATTATTGTTGTAATTGATTTGCTGTGCAGTGGGTTGTTTTGGTTTATTTGAGGAAGTTTCTTTTTGACACCAAATCTCAGTAAGCAGCCTAGGATAGCCTTGAACTTTGATCCTTTTGCCTCAGCATCCCAAGTGCTAGAATTAAAAGCAAGTACAACATACCTATTTTTAACATTTTCCTTGTTTTTAGTATATATTAACTACATAAAATAATGGGTTCATTTTGGCCTTTTTATATACATACATAATGTACTTTGATCATAGCCAACCTGCATCACTGTCTTATCCCTACTCCCCTTTCCCTGGCACAATAGAAAGAAGCACTTCCCTCATCTCTTTCAACTTAGATCCTGTGTTTGAGACAAAATATATTTGTCTCTCTAGGTCTTTTTTTTTCCATTTTATATCCATTTCCCATCTCATATGACAAAGTTTCATTCTTGTCATTGGTTTTCCATTTTCCATATATGCATATACACATGTGGGTTTATGTGTAGATGGGTGCAGACACTTGGGATGTGGAGGCTTGGGAATCATGCTCACTGCTTTTTACTTGGTTCTTTGAGGCATCAAACACAGCACTCACTGGTATGGCTATTCTTTCGAGCCAGCTTGCTCGCAGATCCTTGTCTCTCCTTCGCAGGATTAGAATTATAGCATTTATGTGTGTTCTAGGGATCCAACTCTGGTCCCTAGTGCTTTAACCACTGGGCAGCCTCCCCGGCCCTCATTCTTTTTTATTGCTGAATAAACTCCACTATGTTTATGCTGCACATTTTCTGTCTTTTTTAAAATGTATTTAACTTTATTTAATGTGCATTGGTGTGAAGGTGTCAGATCCCCTGAAGCTGGCGTTACAGGCAGTTGTGAATTGATATGTGGGTGCTGGGAATTGAAACCAGGTCCCCTGGAAGAACAGCCAGTGCTCTTAATCATTGGGCCTTCTCCATAGCCCCATGTACACATTTTCTCTATCACTCATTTCTGGGTGGGCTGGTTCTATGGTCCTGCTGTGAGGAGACTGCTGTAGTACAGATGAATGCACAGGTGTCTGTTGTGCTGGTTTTGACTCCTATAGGCATATACCCAGAGGCAGGAGAACTGGGCTTGGGAGGGAGGGGAGGTCCTTCCTTTCTTAGGTTTTTGTTTGTTTGGTTGGTTGGTTGTTTGGTTGGTTTTGGTTTTGTTTTGTGGTTTTTGTTGTTGCTTTTGTTTTGTTTTTTGAGGCTCCTCCACACTGATTTCCATAGTAGCTGAACTAAATTATTTTCTTATTTAACTGAAATAGAGGCCTGGTTAGAGCCAAGGTATACTCTGAAGGAAAAGCATGCCTTTGACTCCAGTGAAGCTTCTGCTTTGTGGTGGTAAAGAAGAATTTGTTTCTGGTTTGAATGTTCATCCGGATCAGTAAGAGGACAGACCATTCCCAATAGTGTGTTTTTCTCTGAAGGAGAGAGAAATTGTCCAGTGTCTGATGGTGCAGATCATTAGCTGTGCTAACAGCCTACAGGGAGAATCATAACAGTGTAACTAATATGTAGTTAATGTAACTGTGTTGTCCCTGGTGGTTTAAACTCCCAGGGAATTTGTGAGGATAGTAATTGGCTCCACATTTGGAAATGCTAAAGCTGCCTGAGCCCGTGGCTCCAGCAAGACAGACAGTAAAGCTGCCTGAGCTCTGTGAAGTTCTGTATTCACCTGAGGCCTCCTTGCCAGAGCCCTGAAAGAAAACAGGGTTCCTCCTGTTCCTCTCCTTGTCTTCAGAAATGGGGTCTCCAAGACAACCTGTCCCTAACCAGATTTTCACCTCCCTTCCCTCCCAGCAGCATAATATTTACCTACTTGGTTGTTCAAATCAAACCTTGAACCTTGGTTCTCCTTTCTGTCGCCATGTTCAGCAGCACATTCTGTTGATTCTGTTTCTAAAACTTACTGCCATTTAGATCTCAAAGTATCCATTTCTCCCCATCTTGCCTACCCAGCCTCCAGTCCCCACTCCCATCCCCTCAGCCTCAGTAACAGTTCTGTGTGGGCTCCCATTTCTCTCCTCTCCCTGCAGAGAGCACAGAAGCCAGCCAGAAGGGTTTTCCCAAGCAGAACTGTGGTGACATCATCCACCCCTTTCTTAGAGCAGATCAGGAAGGAGCCTTCCTTTGCTATTAGGGCAAAGGTCAAAGATTCCAACAGAGCCAAGAATGTCCTGAGTATTTTGCGGGGCTTCTCCCACCAACAGTGTCAACACCCACTGTGGTCCTTGTATCTGTTGGACCCAGCTTTGCTAGCCATCCTTCAGTTTCTACAGCTCCTGCCCCAAGACCTTTTTATACACACTGTGCCCGGGACAATTCTTTGCTCCCTCACTTGTGGTCTAGTCACCCCTCCACCCCACAGCCCTATTCTGTGTAGGTCAGCTCATTTGATTTCCTAGAAACATGCTTAGTTGTATTTTGTCCCCCATAAAGGTTCCAAGATATCTCTCCAGTTCAAGCTTCTACACATACCTGGACATTCCTTAGTGTAGAGGTCTGATTTCTGTCTACTCTTAGTGATGGCCTGTGGGCTCACAAAAGTGACTCTTCTTTGTTACGGTGGCCCTGTGCCCTCTGCTAGCTCAGTGGCAGGCACAAAAGGTGTTTCGTGGATACTGGTTACATGCCCAATGCATAAGATGGTCCTGGTGACAGAGTTCCTGTGAGGTGTGGGCTCTTCTAGGATAAGAGGCTGAAGTCCTCCACAACACATTCTCTGAAGGAAACGGATTGTGATTTCTCCACTCCATTGAGCCAAGCTTACTTGTTTTCCTTTTCTCTCTTTGCTTAGTTGAAGCTTGCTTTTACTCTGGACCATGAGACTGGAATGCCGCAAGGATGTCACGTCTATGAGTACCGAGACAGCAACAAGTAAGCCACCCACTCAATGGGAAGCACCACCTACGCATACGAGGAGCGGTGGCAGGCTTTCCAGCTCAGCCTTCCCTTCCAGAGGGCGCTCAAACTTTTTGCTACTGTGTGAGAAAATGTCTGCGCACGCACACACACACACACACACACACACACACACACACACACACAAACAAACAATTTTCCCCATAAAGTCTCTTTTTCCTTTAAATATAAATAGATCAGAACTTGTACAGGGGACTGGGGCAGTGACTCAAAGTGGTTACTGTGAAAGTGTGAGGACCTAAGTTTGAAACCCACATAACGCCAAGTTCAGTAACACAAGCCTGTAACTTGTGCTGTGAGATTGGATGGAGAGAGAAGAAAATCCTCAAAGCCCACAGGCCAGCTAGCCTGGTGTACACAGAGCCCCAGCGTCAAACAAGGTGCAGGGCAAGAGCCAACACCAAAGTTGTCCTCTGACCTCAACATTTGCTCCATGGCACACACTCATGGACATTTACACACCGAGCACACATCATACATGCACACACATGTATGAAGATAAAACGTGTGAGAGAAATCGCAATTGGTAAGAAGTGTGTTTGGAAACAAGCCTCCCTTTTCAGGCTCCCCTCTACCCCATGCTAATCCCTTGCCTGCTTATCTAATTCAGCTGTGGTTCTGTAGTCACCACTTCTGTGGTGATCATGTGGTTTTTATACTTGGGGGGTATCTGAGGGTATGCACAGATGGGAGGCAGTAGCCTTATTAGGAATAATTTTAAAGTACCTTTTCTCTTTCTCAAAGCCCCTGACTCCCTGAGTATGTATTGTTAGCAAGACAGGGACAGTGATGGTGAGTGAGGCAGAGGGAATATACCATGATGATGAAGAAGAAGAAGAAGATGATGATGATGATGATGATGATGATGATGATGATGATGACAGCATCTCTTCATTAGACTCCTGGGAACTGGCATGTGTCATTCCTACTTAGCCCTCATAACAACCTGAAGAGTGTGCTTTTATTACCATGCACTGCAGAAGCCGGGGCCTAGAGAACTCTACCAGCTCACTTCCAAGTAACTTGCATACCTGATCAACTTTAACATGTTTATACTGGGAAAAGGCTAGGTGGAAGACAGTTGTTACCACTCCAGAAAAACATACTCAGTAGTGAGTAGGCCCAGCCTGGACTTAAGAACAGTGTGTTCTGGTATCATTGTGTAACTATCCAAACTATGTAATCTTACCCAGTTAAAGGAATAGGTACCTGGCAGCAGAGCCATCCATTACCTCCCAGAAGTAAAGACCATGTCTTCCTCAAACCCTCACTGCTCAGATCTGAGTAGAAGATAGGTTAGTGGGTACCCTTGTGACTGTATCTGCACCCGGATTCCCTTCCAGGTGTCATTGCTATGTCTTTATCTTTTGGCAAATGCTGTAGTTGCTTTTCTATAGCCCAGTTCCCACCTCATGAATCATAGGAAAGGTCAACCAGGCATCCTCAATGCCACCATTTCCTCTCTGGAATGGCGCTACATCTAGGAGGCATTCCCAGTGTGTTCAAAATACCATCTTGGTTTCTTACCATAGTCAGGTGAGCAGCAAAGTCAATCTGGGATTCTCTGGAGTCAGACAGAATGGGAGATCTGAGCAGACTCCTGAGTGACTGGGCAAGCTTTCTTTGGGAGTAAGATACATAAACGGTGTAGCATACCATTCTGCTTCCCTCCCATTGCTCCACACTGCTCTCCATGCCTTGCTCCTGCTGATTATCAGTAGATGACAGTCCCATCATATAGGCTATAGCAGCAGAAAAGTTTTGTTAAACCAAATTTGAGTCCAACTCTCCACTCTTTGGAAAAGTAGTTGCAAAGTTCTTATTTAGAGGGTAAAGACGATTTCTGTTCTGCCCAGTCTCAAACCATTCAGTCCCAAATAAATGCACAGAGGCGTATATTAATTATAAACTGTCTGACTAATGGCTCAGGCTTCTTATTGGCTAGCTCTCTTTTAATTATTAACTCATTTCTGTTCAACTATGTATTGCCATGAGGCTATGGCTTACCCATAATGCTCTGGGAATATTAGTCCTTCGGTGGCTACATGGCGTCTCTCTCAGGACTCTCTGTCTTCCTCTTCCCAGCACTCCTAGTCTGGTAGCCCTGCCTATACTTCCTGCTTGGCTACTGGCCAATCAGCATTTATTCATCAACCAATAAGAGAAATATATATTCACAGCATACAGAAGGACATCCCCCATCAGGATAGGGGTATTAGCTCTCTTTCCTTCAAGTTTATGTCTTAGAGGTACCGTGTCTAACATTGATGACAGTTTAGGTTGACTTTGAATATGAGAAATTAGCCAAGTTCTGTATTGTGATCTGACCTGAGCACACAGTAGAATATCACTTAGGGGTTGTATGTGTAAGTCAGTCATGGTGTCCTGCAAAGCTTGTCAGGGGAAGCATCTGTGAAGGAAATCATACAGAGCCATAACCTAGAAAGTAGAGCCATCAAATGCTTCAGTACTCCCTGTCTGTCTTTAGTCCATCTTGGGGTCCATTCTCAATTGTTTCTCAATGGACAATTGGGTGCTCTGTGCAGGGCAGTAATGCTGAGCATGTGTCTTCATCCCAAAATGCAGGATACCCACAGTATCCTTCTCACATCCCAACTATCAGCTTATGGCTTGCTTGTTTTCACAATGCCAGCATCTGTGTCTGGATTCTGAGCTGTAGTTAGCAGGGTAGTGATCAGAGAAGAGGTTGACAAATGTAGTGCTGGTGGCCTCAGTTGTGTGTAATGTTCTCTGATGAAAGTGGACTCTTCCCAACAAGTGAATTACCTTTAAGGCATGGAGGAACCCATGAGCTTGACTGTGACTCCCCATCCTTCCCACCCAGGGCTCCACACTGTTTGTAGTCAGTTTTTGCTTTTATTATCTAGAATGCCTAAGTCCAAATATAGAATAGTAACATTAGGAAGTGAAGATACCCAGAGCTCTGCCCCCTCCCCAAGGAGCCCATGCTCCATGGCATCCCTTACTGCTGTCGCTCTAGTCTGCAGAAGAGAGCCACCACTAAACGTCTTGTGTTACAAACATGTTATATTATTTAGGTAATAGCGGGGATAGACAGGGTATACTATGGGTCCCTCTGTTAGGGTCTCCTGGACCTAAATAATATGCCCATCCCAACTTGGCCACTTTATGTCCTTTCACTCCTTTCCATCTATCAAATCCCTTAACTATCATTTTTATCAGCCTCTTCAGGGCTACCCATAGTAAGCTGTCTTATCACTGGCATCTTTTCCAAATTCTGCATTTCAAAAAAACTCCCTCAAATCAATTCTTACTCATCTAGTCTTGTTTCCCGGCCCCTTTATGCAGCTCCTCAAATCTTGAAACTTCTGCTTTGGTATACAGTCTCTTATCCCTAGGAGATCCCTGCACATCTTCCATGCACTGTACTGGGTTTAACCCTGGCGTGTCAGAGCAGAGAGGCCTCTGAACATCTTCCATCCTCCCCACTATCTGATCTAGGGAAGGACAGACCAAAGAGGCCACTATCTCTCACACTTGGCCTTCAGCAGTTTGTTACGACCCTCCATTTGCTGTTAGTCCTGAACAGAATCACCCTGCCTTTCAGCCACCAGACAGCCTCTCAGGTCCATGCACATGCACCTTCCAGAGGTGTTCAGGTGTACAACACCCTCTTCCCTGATTATCCCTGGTGGATTTATTTCTTTGAGTCATTGGAACAACTGTTTTCCCCACAGACCCTATTCATGCCCAAATAGTAAATGAGCTAGTCCCCCCCAACACATACACACACACACACACACACACACACACACACACACACACATTTTTTTTTAAAGATAGTCTCAGCTTCCTAAGTGCTGGAATTATAGATGTAATCCCAGCCTCTATTATTCTGCCTGTTTCTCAGAACAACTCTAATCCAATCTGGATGGGCTCACATCTGCCAGGAAGCAGACACCAAGACAGATTTATATACCGCCTATAAAAAAAGCAAGCAAGAGACTGGCAGAGCAGTCACAGGCTTCTGTACAAGCCTGCCACTAGGGAGAAGTCAGGGAATGAAGAGGCTGGGTAGGGACTCCCACTTCAGCCAGCCTGTGGGAAGCCCCAGAGCCAATGCCCTTTAGAGGCAACCCTCTTCTTTAGGGTCTGTCCTGTGTGTGGGCTCTACACACATAGGGAGGCTGCTGGATATGACTCAGGAAGTGGCAGCAGGAAGAGGGCTGGGGCAGATGCAGCAACAGAGCTAAGCAACCATTTCTAGGGCCGTCATCAGTTCATGCCCCATGGCAGGGCATCCAAGGAGAGCAAAGGATTCTGAATCAAGCTCCATGTTTAATTCATCCTTCCCTCTGCTTAGTTCTGCCCCTCTTCCTTGCCCCGGAATAAGCAGGTGGAATATTTCCCAGCATCCCCTGACAACTTCAAACCAGCATCAGCACTTCCCAGCACTTCTGAAATGACACTTTGTGTCTGTGCTTGGAGCAGTGGCCGGCTTCCCAGGCTAACTATGTGTTACCTAAGAGCCAGTCATGACAGAGAGTGAGTAACTCCAAGCCTCCCACAAATGCAGACACTGCCAGGTCAGAATAAAGAAGGACTTCCTTGTTCCTGGTGAAGTCCCAGGTTAGGAGAAAGAGGAGCTGGTTAGGTAAGAGATAGAAAGGGCTTGGGGAGCTGAAGGCAGCACAGTCTGAAACCCCAGAAGAGACCTCATGGGGACAACTGCTTCTCACAGTGCAGGAGCCTCTGTGACCCCTCACAGCAGCTGGAGTGTGGCCTCCCCACTACCTGCCACACAGAGGGAATGCTTGGCTCTCCCTGCTTTTGCTACCTAGAATGAGATGACAGCAGCAGCAGCAGCAGCAGCAGCCAGGATACTAGGAAACATGGGGTGCCAAAATACAGGGTTTTGTGCACTTGCTTCCCCTAACAGAAGGTGAGAAAGCATGGATGTCCCCACTTCACAGGAAACAGAACCTGTGATCTGAGAGATGTTCTGTCTAAGAAGCAGAGCTAGCAGACAAGCTTCTTGTGGACGCTGCCTCCTCCATGAGGTGCACAGCAGGCATGGGCCCACAACAACCAGAGAACTGATGCCAAACTGTGTGGAGATCAGGTACAGGGAAGTCAGCTCCTAGGGTAGCCGCTACTGCTCCAGGGTTTGTAGTACCTTCATGTGTGCACCTTCAGGGTTGCAGTCTGTACACATGTAATCTGTGCACACATGACCAAGGTACTTATCAGCGGGGTTGAGTCAGCATCCTTTTCCCAGATTTACTGGCTGAAGACGTGAAGCCCCGAAGTTTCTTACCAGAGGTTTCCCAAGCTGCCAACCTGGTACTTAGCCCTTCAGCTGCCACCCCCTTTCTCAGGCCAGAACTGCCCAAAGGAAGGAAACATGGAAGCCAGAAAAATGGAATGCTGTGCTGGCCACAGACCCATCAGCACATATACACAGTGGCCTATATCCCAGCATGCTATATGACATAGGCATTCCACTATGTTTTCTTCTGTGGTGCATACTAGAAAATGAATTTGTACAGTAAACTAATTTTGTAAAACTTGCTTTGAAACCATGATCTACATAGAGAAAAGCTATAGGCCCTAAGCATATAGTTCAAGGCAGTTGTCTTAGTCATTGTTTTATTGCTGTAAAGAGACATCATGACCAAGGCAACTCTTATAAATGAAAGCTTTTTACAGGGGCTCACTTACAGATTCAGGGGGTCAGTCCATTATCATCATGGCAGGACACATGATAACACCCAGGCAGGGGTGGCCCAGGAGCAGTGGCTGAGGACCACACCTTGATCCATAGGCACTGGGCAGAGAAGATGCTGGGCCTGCTGCGGGCTTGTGAAACCTCAAAGTCCATTCCGAGTGACACACCTGCTCCAACAAGGCCACACCTAATCTTTCCAAACAGTTCACCAACTGGGGATTAAGCAAGCAAATATGGCCAGTGGAGGCCATTTTCATTCAGACCAACACAGCAGTGTTAGAAAATAGGTCAGGAAATAGACTGTTAAACACCCACTTCCTTTCCTACCCATCCTTTCATTCAGAACCTCCTGCTCCCACCAAAAAAAAAAAAAAAAAAAAAAAAAGAAGAAAGAAAATGGAATCATTCAGTAAGTCTTAATTTCCCCTTTGAGTATTACGTTAATTCATCTTCATTGCTGCGTATGATTGTACTTCATTCATTTTCATTGTTACAAACATTCCCTTGGAAGGCTGAAGTTACAGCTCAGTGATAGCGCACTTGCCTGGCATGTATATGGCCCTGGGTTTGATTCCTAAACATTGTGATAAAATAAAATAGTTTGAGAAACTATGGGGAATTTTTTTTTTTTTTTTTTTTTTTAAAAAAACGCTTAGCTGGAGCAGTGTACTTCCAGGGTTCAATTCCCAACAACCACATGGTGGCTCACAACCATCTGTAATGAGACCTGGTGCCCTCTTCTGGTGTGCAGGCGTACATGGAGGCTGAATGTTTTATACATAATAAATAAATAAATCTTTAAAAAAAAGAAAACACTTATATCAGATTAGAGACAGGAGCAAAGCCTAAGGCCCCTGCAGTTCTTTAGGTGGAGGAGGAAGTTAACAGCCTCGCTTTCTGGGTCCTGGTCTCTAGCCAGCCAGGGAATCCCATTGATTGTCACTTTGCTTCAAGGCTATGCCTAAGGCAGTGTGATTCTAGAATCAGTGACCAAGGTTCTCCAGATTTGGATAGCCACAGACAGAATCACCAGGAAACTATTATCCTGGTTTTTTGTTTGTTTGTTTTGTTTTGTTTTGTTTTTGAAGGGACCTAACTTTATGGCTGATCCTCCAACTCTTCCTTGGATACACAGACACTCATTCCCTGTGTGATGTCACTGTACTTAAACGCATACTATATATGACTCCTTAGACTATGATGGTGCATAAATCAAAGGGATTAATAGAAAGCTATCAGGGGAGTTGAGCTCTGATCCCTCCTTAACATTACAAGAGATAGGAAACAATTCCTGATGAATATACCATATGAACATGCCAAAGAAACTTGAGATTCTACAAGTAAGCAGGGATTCAGAGAGACTTGTAAGCCCCCAGAGTCCAGGGCATTTACTGTTCCTGGATTCCATGATTGAACGTTAAGGATACAACCCCTAAGATCACAAAGACACCCTAGGAAAGTTGCTAACACAAGTCTGTTTGGCATTTTTTCCTTTCTCCAGTGGCCTGCTCCTCCAGATTCCCTATGGCTCTCTCATCTGCCCTCACCACCCCCCTTCTCTGGTACGCATTGCCAAGGATTCCAAACTAGAAGGAACCCTCTGTGCCTGCCTGTGTGTAGCCCTAGAGGGTTGTGTGTAGCTCTCCATGGCCCCCTAGATGAGCCACACACCACTAGGCTCAGGTCTCTTCGGCCATCCTGTCTCCTGGTGTCTGGTGCCAGGTGTTGTCCAGAGCAGCTGAGGTCTTTGTTGGCCAGGCTGCTCAGACTGCAGGAAGGATCCATGGCACTTTGCAGTTTATGAATTCTAGGCAGATGCACAGAATCTTTCTGCACTCACTAAAACAGAGAAAAGAAGAGCAGAGACCCAAGCCAGCAGTGCCCAGATACTGCTGGAAAGAGCTGCCATGGGCTTGAGAACTTTCTCAGTTCTCCCCACACTCGTCTCTTTGCAGCCTAAATAACTACCTAAAGATGACCCAAGAGATTTTCCCACAAGACAACCTCGGCGCACCAAAAACCCTCCCAACTAAAGATTTCTCAACTTTCACAAAGACCTTATAGAAAGTTTGACCCTGGCATTAAATGACTCTCAAGTTAAATTGTCTTTGCTTAACTGCCATTTCCTCTCCTTCTCTGTTTGTGATGAACTGCAGTCCATCCCTTTCTGTGGAGTCTCTTGGGGCTACAGTCATCCAGTGTGACTTGGAGCTCTCAGTCATTTCCTTACAAATGCTTTGCACAAAGCACATGGTGACATGTTCTTACCATGATGGGGACGGGATTCAGGGGCCATCAATGTTTTTATTGTCTCAGAATCTATACTAGTCGCAGCCATACTTTTCTCTCTCGGTTTCTTGGTCTGACCCAGGTTGCTTGCTTGGCCTTCTCTGGGCACCTTTGAAGGCATACATCTGTACCCGAGAGATACTTCCGAGCACATGGTCAACCAGCAGCTCTCAAATCCAAGGAGGCTTGTTCCCTCCTAAGACTTCAGCAAGTTCTAGAAAAGGCTGTGATCTTTGGGTCTGTCCCCTTGAATGAGCAGTCCACACCATTGCTGTCCAGTAGATTGTGAACCACAGCATCTCTGCACCAGCATGCTGGGCCAGACACTGGGCACACTCAGAAAGTGAGAGTGGCAAGTGTCTGCTCTAAACAGCCTCCCCAGGCACCAGGCCTGTGACACTCACAGGTGAGCCCTACAGGAAGCAGGCCACAGGACAGCTGGTTGGGGCTGGTCCTGACGAAAGGAGCCCATGGCCATCACCTCCAGCAGCTACCTGGCAGGTGACCAGAACATGCTTGGCTCACTCAGACTTTGGCTGTGCTCTCCATAGGGAAGTGTTTCTGATCTGTCATCACTGCTACTCCCCTGCTCTCTGAGGCATTGTGGCTTTTTCTTGGTGGTTGGGCAGGAAGCCTCTGGAGCCTGAAGGAATTGCCATGCTTGATGACAGACAGAGGCTATTGATGACTGTAAATCCTTAGCTGCTGCCTGGCTTATTCAAGGGGAAGGGGACATGTTAAGTGTTCTGAGGATACATCTTCCTGTGGTGGGCACCTGATTGGGAAGGGAGCTCAGAGAGTGACTCACACTGTGCCCGCTGAGTTAAGTAGGAGAAAATAACCCAAACCAGCAAAGCCTGGCTGAGGTACAAAACACAGACTTGTAGCCCCACCTCACTGGGCATCCTCAGGTGACCCACCCTACCTCAAGCACTGCTGGGCCAGGCTCCAAGGTGAGGAAGCCAGAGGATGGCTAACTGGGAGCAGTACCACACTGGGGGGGGGGGGGAGTTCTGGGTGGGTGGATATGGCTGAGTGTAGAGACTCTGATTCTGTAGTCAGGCCTCAGGGTGGGCATGCTCTATTCGCCTTGCTGGGGCTTCAGTCTCAAATGTTGTCATATGACTATTTGTGTCCTTGTCCCCAGTTTCTTCACACAGGACACCTCGCCATCTTCTCCTGGTTGTCTTGCCTTGGCTGTATTGCCTACACAGATGTATAGCATTTAAGCTATTTAGAATGATAGAAATACAGTTGTTTTCACCAAGAAGAGGGTGCAGTCTTTGAAGCATCAAAACGTTGTCCTTTAATGTATATACCAAAGTTTTAATGGTGCCAGCTAGACAAAACAGAGTTTTTGATATTGAGGATTATTCAAAATATTTATATTGTCCGGTACAAGGTGGGGGCAGTTGTTATGTGTTAGACTGTGCTTTTACGCTACTGGAGATTGACCTGAGAACTTCACACATACCAGGAAGTGCTCTCCATGAACTACATCCTTAGATTTCTTTAATTTCCTGTTGTGAGTCAAGGCCTTCTAAATCTGACCTGGCAGTCTTTGACCTCGGGATCCTCCTGCCTTAGCCTCCAAGTGGCTGCAGCACCAAGCCCAGCTGAACATGCTTTCTGTAGGGCCCACTGCGCTCCGCACCAAGCCCAGCTGAACATGCTTTCTGTGGGGCCCACTGCGCTCCGCACCAAGCCCAGCTGAACATGCTTTCTGTAGGGCCCACTGCGCTCCGCACACCCTCTGCCCTGCAGTGATCACACGGTTGCAGGGCTTTCTCCTGACTTTACTGAAGCCCTGCCCCATGTGTCTTTGCCTCTGCCCTGATAGTCACCTCACCACTGTCTATGTGTTAGCTGTGAACTCTGGACTTAGTGGGGACAAGCGTTAGAATTGTCATCCCAGGTGAGGAAAGGTCATAGTCAGAGCCGAGGCTGTTCAGGGAGCTCCACACAGCAAGAGCTATTCCCTGCAGATACATAACATGGTGTTTCCCACAGCCATGTTTGAGGTTCACCTCCTCAGCACCACTTTCTTTTCTTTTTCAAATAAATATTTATTTACATTAAAAACAATCTTATTTTACATACCAATCCTAGTTCTCTCTTCCTCCCATCTTCTCATGTCCCCCTCCAACTTCCTATCCCACCCCCCATTCACTCCCCAGGGAAGGTGAGGCCTCTAATGAGGAATCATCAAAGTCTGCCCCATCATTTGGGGCAGGACCTAGGCCTCCCCTGTGTGTCTAGGCTGAGAGAGTATCTCTCCATAGGGAATGGGCTCCCGAAGCCCATGGCACCTCCTTTCACACCCTTAGACTCTGTTTGTGTTCCACATCTGCCAACTAGGCTAAATGCCTCAGCTACTGCATGGCGGTTTCCCCATCCCACTCCATCCCATCCCATCTTGTCCCATATGAAAGCACCTCCATCCCTGGAGCTTTTGGAGATGCCCACGACCTTAAGGTAATGAGTGCCCTCTATCTTCAGCGAGCTAGACTATTCAGGTGGTCACCATGTTTTGTGTAAGAAATGTCATTCATCACTGTTCTGCTCATGAGGCAGAATGCCCTTTTCACTCCCTCTGACTTTTCTCGATGTATTTTCCAGTGCTGATGTGATTGTTAACATAACCCTCTTGACTCAGAACTACCAGCCCCTGCTGAGCGCTGCATGAAGCAGGTTCCTGTCTGCCTGTGCAACTCAGTGGAGTATGAATGCTTCTGACTGTGAGGTGCAGAGTGCATAGTAAAAGGCTTTGCTGGGTTCTCTCAAGATTCTGGTTCCCAGTTCTGGGGCTGCTGAGGAAAAAGCCAGTTCTGATAGAAGGTGATGAGCAGGTAATCTGACTCAGTGTGCCCAGCAGCAAGGACTGTCTCTCCAGCATGGCTGGCACACTGGAAACACTCAGCAGACACCCAGTGGACACCTGATGCAGGCATGGCTTACTTTCCCTCTGTTACATCCTTAGCATGCCTCCATTCCTCCAAATCACCAGACTCTTGTCTCTTCTGTGTGCTGTAGATGATTTTCAGAATGTAGCTTCAGAACTTCTGATCTGAAAATCCAAAACCAAATTCTCTATGAGCTTCAGGTTTTAGACTTTAGGGCATTTCAAATTTTATATTTTTGTATTAGGGAGTCTATGCAAATATTCCTAAATTTAAAAAATGAAATCTGAAGCACTTCTGGTCTCGACAATTCAAATAGGGGATTGCCAGTCTATACTGCTAATCATTTTTACAGAACATTTAGCAGTGTGCTAGCCCCAGTAAGAACTGAGGAATCATCCACTGCTCGCTGGAATGACCTGGGAGGGAGATGATCAATTAAGTAGGCCAACTGAAATTTACTAGTACTACTGTTGAGATAGTCTTACCATGTAGCCCAGGTACATGCTGGAAATGCTGCACTATATAGACCAAGTTAGCTTCAAGCCTGTGGAAACCTTGTGCTTTCATCTCCTGAGTGCTAATGTTACAGGTGTATACCTCCACACTCTAAGTTATTCTTAACAGTTATCATTCGCTTTGTTTATAAAGGACCAATACCTTATGTTTCTACATGTTATTTTGACCTCAAGACAGTGGAGGGTGAGTAAGAACAATAATACTTGGAAGTCAGAATCTGAGACAGCTTTTGCTGGCCTGATGGGACCTACTGAACTTACCCTGATTGAATTTTTACTTGTCTGTAGACAGTTATTACTTAAACCAAAACAGGGTCAGCATGGTAACTAAGCCTCCTTTGTGGGTGACCTGATCAATGGATACTCTTGTCCAAGGGCAGCTGCTCTGCTATAAACACAAAACCCAACAGATTAAGAAAAGCCTCTTCCTGCCTAGGCTGTTTCCTCTGCTCTAACACTTGTCTTATCACCCACTGGGATGCGGTCTGTTGAGTCTGGCAGCGCTTAATAGTTATGTGACTTTAAAAATATTGACGCATGGTTTTATGAACTGGGTTCAGAGTGCTTTAAATGGATGTGTTCCCATCCTGCGAGTTCTGGGCTTTCCGTACATGCCTGGACAGCACCAGACACACATGCGTAAGCCATTCTCCCTCCACTGGCAGCGCCAAGGCACCTGCTTTGTCCTCTCTATGTCAAAATACAGAACCTTACCCTGCCACTTGCCTCTCAGATGAGGCCCCAGCTGAGAGAGGCAATACATGTATTTCCCTTCCTACTCTGGCTGTCTCTGGGAGCCTGGTTCCTAATTCCTTTGTCACCCTGTGTGGTGTGAACATGAGTATGAGGCCCATGGGTATCATGAGTTGAAGGCTTGGTCCCTCGCTGGTGACACTGTTTTGGAAAGTGACAGAGTCTTTCGAAGGAACTAGGCCCTGAGGGATGAGGATTCTTGGAGTCTGTATCCTGCCCCTGGCTCCTTCCTCTGCCACCACCCACTGCTTCCTGGCCACAGCCGGGTGAGTTGTGATGCTCTTCCTCAAGTATCCATCATACTGCTCAGCCTCTTTGCAGGTCAGCTGACAGTGAACTGGTACCTCTGAGCCCAAGCATATTTCTCCTATCATATCTTTTTTTCTCAGGTATTTATCATGAATACTGCTTGGCATGCCTGTCCCCATGGGCTCTCGGGGCCTTTCTTATTTCCATGCTCTGCAGAGTGCTTGGCTCTAACAGATATCCAGTAAAGTTTGTTGGGCAAGCAAAGGAATGAAGTTTACACTGGGGTTACAACAATTATTAGTCTTCTAATTTGTGAGGTGCATGGTAGGGCCCTTGCGTTCTGGGGCATTTTTTAGGAGCCATTTTTCTAAGTTTAGCAGCAAGGACAAAAGTGTCTGGTATGTAACACCCTCTACATATAAGGTCTTTGTGATTTCTGCATCTACCTGGTTGTAGGATGGGGCCCTGAACAGCACTGTCTTGACTCCCGTAGTAAGCTGGCCCAAACAGGAAGGATCTGTAAGAATGGTGATGGTAGGTGTAGAGGCTTTGGAGGCATTACTTCTCAAGAGCCCAATGGCAGCAGCAGGTTTCTGGTCTTGTTGGCGCCATGGTTATGGGAATAATAATCATTATTGTTATTATTTTTAAAGTAGTTAGTGGCTGCTTGCTATGTCCTAGACACTGTTCAAGGTACTGGGAAATAAGGCAGGTGAGCTGCCTGAACCATCAAAGTTAGTAGTGCTGGGTAGCTGTGACTGGTCCAGAAGAAGGCAGGGGAGGACAGAGAGGAAATAAACCACAAATGGACAAGTGATGAGCACCAGCCAGGACTCTGTAGAGAGAGCAGCTGAGAGAGCAAACTTACAATGGCATCGCTGAGAATGGGTCTGACCATGGCTTGTCCATGAACTGATGGGGTTGGAGCAAAGCAAGGATACATGTGGAAAGACCCTCCAACCAGAGCTTTACTCCAACCCCAGTGTCTAGCTCTGGCTCTGAGATGCCCCTCAGCTGTGCCTTTCTGGTGAAAAAGAAGGGCTGGTGGTTCCCTAATGGTTTCACAGGTGCTACTGTTTCTAGGAGCTTATTCTAAACTCTTCCCTACCCTGTGTGATAGAGCTACAGCTTGCTTAGATACAATCTTCAATGTCAACAAAGCCATAGATTGCATGAGAAAGTGAGAAGGATCATCTTCTTTGTACCTTCCAAAGGCTGAAGCCTGTGAACAGCCCTGGGCAGTTTACCTAGTGACTTGAGAACCCAGACAGCCCTCCCTGACTGTGTCCCTATGCCAGGCTTCTCCAGAGCCTCAGATGAACAGACAGAAATCAAGCCATGCTTGGTTCTGGAGCCATTGCAGATTCAGTGTTCATGGTGGGAAGGGGAGTGAGGCAGATCAGGCAGCTTGCTTTACTCATTCCAGAGCTCCCTTCAGAGCTGAATGTTGTTTCCAGCGCTAATGTCCCTCCCTAGAGATATACTCAGGTATCTCCCGCAGCCTCTGCAGGCCTGGTCTTGTATTGCCCAGACAGAGATTGCCTTCACTTCAGAAGGGACACTCAGTTATTTCCAATGTGTCCTCTTGATTAGATGGAACCAAACAATGTTGCAACCCAGATCCACAGGGCAGCCCCACTATGCAAATCTAGCACTGCTCTGTCTCTGATGTGTTATGGGAGTGGGCTGCCTAGGTAAGCTGATACACAAGCCTGCTTGGCAAAAAATAAATAAATAAATAAATAAATAAATAAATAAATAAATAACTCTGAGAGTCTAGGCCAAGTGAGGCTTAGCGTCCCTGCAAGCATTTGGATTTCATGTGCCATCCCAGTGCAGGGCTCTCCAAAGGCAATCACTTGTTTGGGTACCTCCTCCCATTAGCACAACCACCCTGGTCTGGTGAAGGCAACGCTGGTGATGCCCCAGATCTGGGCCACAGTCTGGAGCTAGGTATCTTTTGTAATCTCTGAGACTCAGTTTCCCTCTGTATACATTAAGACCTACAATATCTTCCTGGGAAAGGATTCACAGGGCTGGGTCACAAAACACACAGAGCTTGTCAACATTCTTTTTTCCTTCTCACCATTAGTGGCTTTGTCATTCCAGGGGGGGGCCTTGGAAAATGGGGCCCGCTCCCCAGCAGCCCAGGCAAGCAAAACACTCTTTCAATAAAGTGGAACAGCCTGAGTTCCCAGGAGTACCTGGCTCCTCCTCTCTCCTATCTAGCTGCCTTTTGTGTGCGTGTACATATATGAGAGAATCTTGTATTTTAAAACACTCCCCTGGGCATCTTAGCACCCAAATTCTAGCTTTAGAACTGAAGTTGACCCCTCCCAAAGTCAGGTCAGGGGTGACCCAGTTGGTTCCTCTGAGCTTGTCCGAGCTCTGTTCTTGGTGCAGATCTACAGAGCCAGCCTCCTCTACTTGGGCGTGAGAGGGGAGCCCTGGCCTTGGCTAGGAGTCTGAGCAGGGCCACAGAGCTGTTGCGGGCAGGCAGTGGCTCCTTGAGGTGGTATGCTTCTGTGTGCCTTGGCCACACCTCCTCTAGCCAGTGGGTCCAGCTCCAATGGAACTAGAGAAAGGAGTGTGTGTCAACATCGTAAGGGAGCCAGCGAGGCCCAATTACCCCTTGCTTCAAGGCCACACGGCACAAACTGCCTCCTGGTTCTGCTTAGGGGCCAGAGCTGCTGCCCACGTGCAGGCCTGCCCCGTGCTTCTGTGCACAGAGCTGAACCTTGGGAAGAGCAAGGCTTCGTGGCTAGCTTTATGCTGACAAAGGGTTTTCAGTGCTGTCAACCCGCTGGGAGCAATCCCTTCCCCCTCCCTACTGCAGCCACTGGGCCTCCCTTTGGCAGAACTTGGAAGTCCAGCCCCTGGAGACTTCCTTTCGAGCTAGAAAAACATGGCTCAAACGTGCCTCACTGCAGCAGGGCTCCGCCTGCTGAACCTATAGAAAGGCCTGGAGTGGATTCAGCCCCACAGACTAGAAAACCTGGCTCCAGCCTCACCCACAAGGCCTGTTATGTCTGGCTCCGGAGGCCTGGTCCTCTGGGGTTTTCCATGCCTGTGAACTAGGCCCCATTCATTTCCCTGTGGTTTTAAGAGAACGTCCAAAACGTTGAGCAGGTTGTAGGGAGCCCGGGAGGAAAGGGGTCAGTGAGAGGCTCTAGCTATGACGAGGGGTGGCCTTGTGGTCCAGCCATGGTGGGTGCCTTGTCAGTCTGCTGCTGCCTCTTCTCCTCAGGTGCCCCTCCCCACTCCCCTGCTGCTTGGACCACAGCTACTGCCCCCTCAACCCCCCAGGCCTCTACTTTCCAGCTCCCTAGCCACCAGCTCCACCCTGGCCTGGCCTCAAAGGGAACTGCAAGACAGACCTCTAAAGTTTCCCACCCCCAGCGGCCGTCAATTTAGTGCTGATCGGACCACTGACTTCCCATCACGCCCCATTCCCTTGCCGTTTTCCACCACACTGCACTCCATTTGGGGCCGCTGAGAGAGCAGCAGGTCTCCTGTGAGAGTGGCTGCTTCCTCCCCACCTTGGGCTGCGCAGCTGTGGAGAAGGGGCCATGCTCCAGCACACGGCTCCTGTGAGAGGCCCAGCAGCTGCCTTCACAGCTACCGAGGAGCCCAAGGGCTCTTTAGTCCGCAGTGAGGATGTGCCCATGTGGGGAAAATTTGGTTTTCAGGAGAAATGAATTTGAAACTGGCTGGGAGCAATTCTTATCAAATTTCCAAGTTAGCAGTTTTCACCAAGAGCTAATTGAACAATCTCTGTGAGTGGCCTAATTCCATTAGCATAAGATTCCCACAGAGTTCTGACAAGTGCCCTGGTGGCTGAGGGCAGAGAGGCACTTCTGTCTCACACTTGGTTTGGATCTTTGAAAATGGGTGCCGTTTTAGGTTCCAGCAACAGCCAGCCCCTCAGCTCTGGCCTTGTAGGTCAGTCCCAGCTGGGCTCCAGATCACTTCTGAAGCCACTTTGCAAGTGTTCTGGGTATGAAGGGGGAGGAGATGAGTTTCTTTTGGAAGTTAGCAGGTAATTGGATCTGAGGGTAGAACAAGGCATAGACCCTCACCTCCCTCACCAGGCAGCATTGAGAGGCCAGGTGCAGAGAGATAGATAATGCAAAAGCAAGGCCCGGGCGAGGGAGCGAGAGGCAGGGTCTGGACAGGGCCTGCCCTCAGCACCACATCACTGCCTGAGGAGAGACCCAAGGTTAGTGCCAGCCTCTGGCTGTTCAGTCAAGGAACTGAGCTCTAGGGGTGGAAACAGCAGCCACCCTGATGCCCGTTCCTGTCCTCAGGCCATGGTGAGGTAGCTGTTTCTAGCAGATATGGTACTTGATTCTCCCCATTGTCCCATGGGCTTGGCAGTGCTCTGGGGCCACCCTCTGGGACAGTGCCGGACAAGGAGCTTGGGGGAATGTAGCATCTAGCTTCTCTATCCCTGACTGGCTGTGAGGCTGAGCAAGGGTTCCCTCTTCCCAGCAGCTGCAGCATGGTATCAGAGGTGGCCAGTGACCTCTAGGGTCTGCTATGACCAGCCTTCCTGCAGGGAGCGTTGACAGGACAGAGGCTTGTCAGGCCCTTCCTCTGCACTGATTTGGGAGCTCGCTTGTTCTTGCCTGCTCTAGAATCAGTGACTCTACCTCCCTCCTCCAGTTGGCCTGCTGGCTGGTTTCCTTCAGCCTCTCTCATAGCATGAGTCCCTGCCTCACACAGTACCTTCAGCTTGTCTGAAAATAGTAACAAGGCCCCTGGCTCCCTTCCTTCAGACTCTGACTCTCATCATAACTGAATGAAGCATTGTCTGCACTTGACCTATCACCCCTATCCTGTTTTTCTGTTTTCCCCAGCCCTAACACCCTGCTGGCTTGCTTCTACTTCCCAGCCCCGGGGCCCTTTCCTACCCTTTCCTTTGCCTCTGCAGCATCTCCCCATGCACAGCCTGCTGCAGCTCAACTGCATCCTTCTGCCCCTCCCCTCCACACCTCCCCCTTTGCTCCACTGTCCTGAGGGCCAGTGCACACCCCTTTCTCACCTGGCTCACTGCCCTGTGCTGCCCCATTGCTGCTTTGACCACTGCCTAGCAGCCTGAGCTCCTCAGCCCTCATCCTAACTGGTCCCTGCTTCTCTCCCCCACCTCCAACCATCACCACCCCCTCAAGTGAAACATCTCCCTTATTCAGCAGCTTTTCAGCTTCCAGCTCCAGCTAGGGTCCAGGCCTCTCTCCTCAATTCCTTACTTTCCCCCTGGAGCTTTCGATGTTTCACTCTTGGTTCCTTGGCATCCCTTGGAATTAATCCTGCTTATGAGCATACTTCCCTGTGGGAGCATCTTAGGGAAGGACTGAGGCATTCTGGTTGCCACCAAGACAGCTGGCCCCAGAGCAGACTGCTGCTTAGGCGGTGTAGGATTAGGAGCAGGTCAACTCCCTATTTGTGCATTTCTCCTCCCACCCAGAAAGAGAAGGGTGTCCTCAGGCCAAAGAAGTGGCACCCAGAATAGAGTGAGGCCACAGCTAGAAAGGTGAAAAAGAAATCCAGCAGGCTGAGGCCTGCCACCACTGTGGTTGTGAGTAACTCTGCTGCTATTTATTAGGAGAGTGGTGCTCAGTAGATGGGTTGGAAGTGTAGAGGGACGATCAGGAGACTTGGTGGCTCCAGGTTATCAACATGCCTGGCAGGGACTATCTGGAGTCAGAAGCACCTGGGGACTACACAGAAAGGGCACTGGTAATAAGGACCGGGCAGTCCTACCCCCTGAACTGGAGCCAGTTGTGATTTGTCCTGGCGGTCCTTCTCTCTGTGCAGGTTGTTGAACATCCACCCTGAGACTAGAACATGCACCACGGGCTATAACCTAGGACCAGGGGGCCATCTCAGCCCTGAAGACCAGGTGCTATGATGATGACCAAGAGGACGCTAAGAGCAAGGCCCTTACGCCATCCTCCAGACTGATAGCTAAAGAGAAGAGGCAAGAGCCCTGGATTCTGGGCTGTAGGAACAGAGATTCAAAAGGACAGACGCCAAAAGGTCCTCAGAACTTGAGTGGGCTAGAGTAGGGTGGAGCGGGGAAGAAGAGTGATGCAGTTTGTTGTGGTGTGAAGGCAACAGAGCAGCAGACGATGAAAGCAAGCGGGGACAACGGTGACGGATGACCCTGTGGTGGAAGAGCTGAGAAGCTTCTGTAAATCCACCCGAGTCCTAGAGCTGGGACGCTGCACACAGTCTTAATGCTCTGTTGCTCCATGGAAAGGGTTCTATACCAGGGCAGGTGCCAGGCAAGAAGAGCAAGGTCTGAGTCAGGGTTCACATTACCATAGTCTGTTTAGCCTTTGTTTAAGGCCAGGAACTTAGTACCCTGCATCTCTGCTTGATTGGCATGCCTACCTTCCTCAGAGGCATGCTTCTCACCTAACCACTCTCTGACCTCTGTAGGGCAAGGTGATTCACACTGATGTTCCAGGAGGCTGAGGCAGGAGGATTACAAGTTTCCATCCGGCCTGGGATATCTAGAGAAGACACTATCTCAAAACAAGCAAACAAACTTTTATTAGTAAACCTCAAATAATAAGCACATTTAAGACACAAACAAACAAACAAACACATCCAAGTTCAGGTCCTCAGATGGTGGGGTGCTACCTCCAGCAGCTCTCTCTCTCTCTCTCTCTCTCCTCTGTCTGCCTCTCTCTCTCTCTCTCTCTCTCTCTCTCTCTCCCTCTGTCTGCCTCTCTCTCTCTCTCTCTCTCTCTCCCTCTGTCTCTCTCTCCCTCCCTCCCTCCCTCCCTCCCTCCCTCCCTCCCTCCCTCCTCTCTCTCTCTCTCTCTCTCTCTCTCTCTCTCTCTCTCTCTCTCTCTCTCTCTCTCCTTCTCTGAACACACTCTCTTCCTAAGGTGAAGATTCGTAGGAAAACACAAAAGCGAACAAAGCAAGCCCCAGAGCCTGGCATCCCTGTGCACTTGCATCCGCCCCTTTCCCTTTAAGTGGTATCAGTACAGCTCTGGGTGAAGTTACCTTTTCTATGATATGGGATGTGCATCTGGGGTGTGCACTTATATGTAGGTTGTTTGTTGCTTGCTATAAGATGAAACCCTGGCTCAGCAGTGCCCTGACATGAGAAGCCACAAACCTGCCCCATCTCTCCCCAGTCCTTGCAAGTCCTGAGGACAGGTATGGGCACTGTGAGTGAGGACTGCTAGCTTTCACCCTGATGTCCCGGCTCACTGCTTTCTGTCACTGTACAATCCCACCCAAGACCTCCAGAGTTGTGGGGCCCTAGTGGCTCAAGGCTCCAGATGCTCAGCAGATGCCAGGCCTGGGACTGAGGCCCCATCTCTGAGGGCTTGGCTTGCTGTTCTGGAAGGTGATCCTGGCTGGCAGCCATTCAGAGCCCCTATTTAGAACAGTTGTCAGGCAGTTGCTGGGCTCCAGCTCCCCATCCCCAGCGGAGCTGAGTGATCTCATGCCTGTGCGATGTTGTCACTGGGGGAGGAGGTGTCCTAAGACTGAAGGCAGGTGCCCAGACCAGAAGAAGAGTCTAAGCCATGGCAATACAGACAGCCCTCAGCCACTTTCCCAGCCCCGTGCCCTAATGTACTCCAGCCTGGTTCATTTACCCTGGGATAGCACAGGCTGCAAGCTTATGTATGTGACATCACCCCTTCCCCACCAAAGAGAATAGATCAGATTGACAAGCTCACTGGTCAGAGGCCACCATCACACCCCTGTTTGCACAGAACCCTCAGTCCAGAGGGTTTGACTAAGAAATAAACTGCCACTGTCACTCCGGGGACCCCCAGACATTGGGACACAGAGCCACAATTTGTGAACTCCCGGGCTGTTCTGGCACAGAAGGTTCTAAGCGGCTCCTGCCACGTCTGAGGACCTGGGATGGAAGATTCTAGGAACCCTCTGCTGGTCACAGTGAGAATTGCTCAGGAGTAGAGGACAGGTGCCTTTAAGGGGGCCCTTTGCTAGCCCTAGGTGAGAGTAAAGTATCTCTGTGCACCCCTCCATGGGGTGACTGGCCCCACGGGGAATCCTGAGCTCATACAGGCTTGCCCCTTCTACTTCCACTTGCAGCCATGGGAGGATTTTAAGGGCAAGGTGTAGGGAAACGGTCCCCTCAGCTACCCTGTCACAGTAATGATCTGTATTAGCACCAGAGTGTGGGGACTTAGTGCTGTGCCATCCTCTGTTTGGTGATAGTGTTTAGGTTTATGCTTTGATCTTGCTAAACTATTGTTCATAGTTCACAGGCTGATGTCTTACTTGGAGGGATGGAGTAAGGGGAAGACAGATGTATGGAGAAAGAAAGGATGGATAGGGATGAATAGGGGCTGCTGATAGAAATGGAATCCACAGGTACCAAGGCACCTAAACAAGGCCCGCCTATGTATCCGGAGCCACACAAGACTGTGATCAGGGTTAGTTATGCACTTCTTTTCTCAAGGCCTCCAGTAGCCTGTGGTATTGTGCAGATGTCCAGGGAAGATACGTAGTAGGGTTAAGCAGCTTGCCAGGCATCTGCTAGTGGCCCCTCTTGCACCCATCCCTTCTCTGTGTTTTTGTCCTTGTCCCTGAATGAGCTCATGAGTAGCACAGTAGAAGAGCTCCTGTGGAGCAGGAGTCTGGCTCATCCCAAGACACTCTGGGACCTGTAGGTTGGGGCAAGGAGGATCCCCATCTGAGCCACTAGCCCAGCCCTGCTTCTTGTCCTGCCTGCCTGCCTGCCTTGTCCTCACAGCCCTGGTATGGGGCCCTGCTGCCATCTGCCGGCTTCACGTATAAACTGCAATCCTGGCTCAGCCCTGAGTTTACAAGGAACAGACTAGCTCAGGTCCCCAGGATTTGGGACTGCATGAAGAGAAAAGGTCTGGACACATGCCTGCCCCCCCCCACCCATAGGAATGCCTATTGAGTAGACAAATGCACAAACATGGACCATTTGAATAATAACCTGGGCAGGAACAGACAGAGCATCCCAGCACTCTGGAGGCTGAGGCAGGGAGAGGATTATCAGATGTGTTAGTCATTTGTGTGGTGGGTAGGAAGAAAGGAAAGTACCACTGTGTCTTGAGCATTTGATATTCCTGCCTGCATCTGACCCAGAACATGTATTCCCTCTCTCTGCCTTTGTACCAACCCTGCCTGTGATCAGATATTACCCCTGTCTTACTTTGGGAAGAAAGATTGGGAGAGGTCTGTGATTCATTGAGAGTCCTACAACAAGAGTATGGCAGAGCCAGTATTGAAACTGTGTCTCAAGAGACTTGGTGGTCAGTGATGGTGATTGGCAGGCACCACTAAGCACAGGGACAGATTGGGTACTGGGAGGCAGGTAAGTGCCTAAAAATCTCTGGCAACAAACCAGTGGGCAACACGAAGCCTTTCTTCTTGAGCCAGGTCTCCTGAATAGTGAAAGAGTCAGCCAAGGTCCCCATGACAGAGATGTGCCCAGACACCTGTGACAGGAGCCAGGCAGGCCCAGGACCCGCCTGGTTGGGCCTACATGGCTGAGGTACTTACATAGCCCTTGCTATAGAGAAAACTCCCTGAGGAGGCACCTTGGCAGAGCAGAGGCAAGGTTCTTCATAGTCTTGGCATAGGCATGATTCTCCCTCGCCATGTTTGACTTTCCTTCTGGGAGCTTATCTAGATGACAGGTCTGACCAAGCAATACTACTCAACCTCTAGTAGAGAAATTTATCCCAGCCTTCCCCATACACTGCCAAGCACTCACAGTTCCCTCTGAAGGAGAAGCCCGAGTCTTGACATGCAGCCGTGGGAGTCTCCTCTATGCTAAACATGTCTCTAATGGCCCCTGCCTCCCCAGGGGCCAGCTTTGTCCACACAGGACATCCTAACTGCAGTAGGATGCATGCCTCCTTCCTGAAACGGTTTGTGTTCAGTCCACTTGTCTGAGCCCCAGCAGTCAGGGGAGAACAGTGTGTGACCTGCCCAGGGTTGGGATACAGGTGACTGACCTCAGGGCTGATTGATGCTAACTCCTGCTTTGCCTGGCTTCCCGGTCCTGGCACACTTCCTCCATCTTCCATCAGTCCCTGCTTCCCCCCACGAGTGCCTTAACATGTTTCTATCTTCCTATTTAGAGTCTTATCCTAATTCAGTGTAATTCTAATTACACTGAAGTGAAGGAAAATTAGAATGATAGCTTTTCTTACAAGTGAGCCCTAGAGGAAGCCCAACCACCCTTTCCACCAGAGATCTTTGCTGTATACATCTCTGGACCAGGAAAGACCTAAGACCATCTGCCTGTCAGTGGGAAATGAGATATCTTTTGTCGCCATTTTCCATTTAGCAAGGAGACCACACACACATTCACAGACTGAAGGAGAGAATCACTATTGACAGGCTGACTCTGAGAGAATCTGAGCATGGAGATGAAAGAGAAAGAGCTAGAAGGAACAAGTTTGATCAGGTCATAGGAAGGCTGTCACACTGAGAACTAAGGTATAAGAGAACAAGCTAAGCAGGGATCTTGGGACAGGACAGTGTCACCTGCCTCCAGGATGCCTCTAGTTACTACCCCTCCCCCACAGGCTTGTAGAGGAGTTCATGCTCCTGGCCAACATGGCAGTGGCCCACAAGATATTCCGCACCTTCCCGGAGCAGGCCTTGCTGCGCCGGCACCCACCACCACAATCAAAGATGCTCAGTGACCTGGTGGAATTCTGTGACCAGATGGGACTGCCCATGGATGTCAGCTCTGCAGGGGCCCTCAATGTGAGTGCTGGTGGGCAAGTAATGGGAAGCCTTGCTTGGAGAAAAGAGATGAGAGCCTGCAAGTTGGGCTCATGGTGACTTCTGTGTCCTTCATAGTCCCTCCCTGCTAAGCCAGGTCTCCCCTGCAGTGGGGAGGATGGCTCCACCTAGGGGAAGGCTCTGTTATCTGCTCTGAACCAAGGGTGGTATCATGGTGTAGCTACTGGCATGTCCTATAGCACGGACTTGTCCTTGCTGAGTTGGGTTGACTAGAAACAAGGAGTCTTTCTTAGAGGAAGTCACTTCAAGTGCCCCCTTCTTGGAGCTAAGCTTTAGGGGGTTGCAAACCAGTGTCCTGGTTCATCCCACAAAAAGAAGATCTCCCACTCATACTCCAAGATCAGGGTGGGATGGAGGGGTAGAGGATTCCTCTAGTCAAGAGAGTTGGCCTGCCAGCTAAGCATGGAAGATCTCAGGCTCATTGTGTGCCACATGCTGTGGACCACTGCTCTTGAGCCCCGCAGGTAGTCATCACTCCAAAGCTGGACCCATAGCATGGGAACTCTTCTCTACTCTCCCCAAAGTTAGGAACAGATGGTTAGCAGATGATGAGCCTCGGGCCTCTTCCCAAGCCTGACCATATCTTATACAGGTTTCTGGGGTTTACTTCTAGAAAAGCCTGACCAAAACATTTGGAGATGACAAGTACTCTCTGGCCCGGAAGGAGGTGCTCACCAACATGTACTCCCGGCCCATGCAGGTAAGGAGAGGCCACAGACGTCCCTGATCCCAGAAGTGCCCGTAACTATGACTGGCAATCACCATGTATACATAGCCCACCACTGGCTTGTTCTGCTCTGGGACTTGCTGGATAGAGAGGAGCTGAGGAACACTGTTAGGCAAGGGAAGCTGCAGTCCCGCCTGGGATAGGCAGGCCCTGAGCTCCAGAAGACTCCTGTGTGTTTACAAAAGCATGCTCCAGAGCCAGGCATTGGAGGCACACGCCTTTAATCCCAGCACTCAGGAGGCAGAGGCAGGTGGATCTCTGTGAGTTCCAAGGTCAGCCTGGTCTATAGAGCTAGTTCCAGGACAGGCTCCAAAGCAATACAGAGGAAACCCTGTCTCGGGGGGAAAAAAACAACAACAAAAAAATCAAAAAAGCATCCGTAAGCCTCAAGGGCTTCTCTGATCCATGGCTGCCAGAAATTCCAGGCAAGAGAGGGGCCTCCACCTTTACTACAGCTGCAGAGCCTGGCTAGGACAATCAGTCTGCTAGGAGCCTGGGCCCATGTCCTCAGGCAGGTGACAGCTATGAGGTAGACATATGTGCTGGCTCCTAGCAGCCTGTCACAGCCCTCCAGGCTATATTGCAGTTCCTGCAGGGTCTAAGCACCCTGGAGGTGGGAACCATCTCAGTAGATTGGCAGGTCGATGGGAGTTACGGGTACTAATGGGGTCAGCTGTGGGCCCCAGCACCTGCCAGGGCAGCGGCAGGCCATTTTTCAAGGGTCAGTCACTCTCGGCAGATTCGATCTGTTCATGGGAGTCAGGTGGCCTCAGCCAGCCACAGCTGATTTATTTCCTGATAACTCTTGGCTTTACTAGGATGGAGCTATCAGGGCCTCTGCAGGCCTGGCCGCCTGCTCCCCGCTCCCAATCTCCAGTGCCTGTTCCCCACCCCTACCCCAGGCAGTGCCCACAGCAGAGGGGCTGAGCACATTGCTGTACTCATCAAAAGCCTAAAAGACCTTGGGCTGTGCCCTGTGGAATGCTTCTGCCACCCAGGGTTCCAGGGGCAAGGAGTGACCCAGTGATAGGACAAAACAGGGCACAGCAACAGCAGTGAGAGGAGTGGGCCTGGTTCCCAAGAGAGCTGCTGAAACAGGACACTAGAGCTGTCCCAAGGACCTCTGGCCACTGCAGCCATCCATTATTATTGCCCTGCCCACACATAGCTACACTGAGCTAGAAGGAGCCTGGGCCCCTTTCCTCCTCACCGCAGCCTTTCTGAGGAACTGAGCCGCCACTGAGAACAAAGATGAACAAGACATGCCATGAAAACCATGCCCGCTTTCTCTAGCAACTTGCCCCAGACATAACTCAAGGTCCAGCAAGGACGGTGCCCTGAATTCTATGGCTATGTACATGGAGTAACCAGAGTAACCAGCAAGCTGTCCATTGGCCAGGCACTCTGAAGCTTACACGGGAGTGAACATCCTTCCAGGCAGCAGCTGCTGATTCCAAGGGCTGTGGCAGGGCTCAGGCCAGACTTTGTCTAGGTTGTACTGAGGCTGAGAGCAGCTCGCTCGGTGGCTTTTTTTACCCAGGTCTTTTAGACCTGCGTGTCACCTTGGGCAGTTGTTTAGAAACAAACAGGTGCAGGCTGGCAGGCTAACAAACCGCCTCTCATGGCTGACATTTGTTGGAGCACTGTGGAACCAGTGGGCAAGTGTGGCCATCAACTGGGCAGAGATCAGGGCCAGAGGGGATGGGGTTGGCTCAACAAAAGCCGAGGAGCTACTTGTGGACTGCACTCCCATGGGGCTTGGGACCTACTCATGCTGGCCAGGGACATGTGACATCCTCAGCTTCAGCTGTGTCTTCAGAAGACAATTCACAGCCCTGGGCCAATGTAGCCATGATTTCCTCTCCGCAATCATCCTGACCCAGAGTGGAAGTCCAGACCCACCCTAAGCAGGATCAGTCCCCAGGCACCCCCTCTGCATCATTCCTGGCAGGGACTCAGCAGCCATGGGCCTTAGGGAGGAGGACCCCTTGTGCAGCTGACCTGGTGGCTAGTCCCACAGGGCTAGGAGCCACCAAGCATCCTGAGGGCTCCCAGCACCTCACACCCAGCAGAGACATAGATCTCTGAGCTACTCCAAGCACTACACTCATGGACAGAGTCCTAGCAGCCCTGGGCATGGCTAATATGTATCCTGAGCAGGAAAGGGGTCTGAGCACCACTGTCCTCCATGGCAGCTGCTGAGATCCCATAGATAAAATGACCCTGGCCCCAAGAGCCTGGCTGACTTTGATCAGCTGCCTAAAGCTTATAAGGGAGGCCTGTACCAACCCTGTCTGGGCCAGGCTCTGGGTCTCAGCACCCACCAGACCCAGCCAGACTTAGTCCCACTCTCCCTCCAGATGGCACTCTACTTCTGCTCTGGGATGCTGCAGGACCAGGCGCAGTTCCGGCACTATGCGCTCAACGTTCCTCTCTATACACACTTCACCTCTCCCATCCGTCGCTTCGCTGATGTCATAGTGCACCGCCTCCTGGCTGCTGCTCTGGGTAAGGACATGACTGGCTTGGGAAAGCCTTTGCCAGTCAGGAGTTACCCACTCTCGAAGTAAGTGACCAGAGACCACATTACTGTGATCATGGAAGTCCCAAGGGACAGAGAAGCCTAAGTTTGAACAGTCCACGCACACCCAGCTGATGGGAGCTGCAGTGGGACTTACTGAAAACTTGGGACCCAACCTTCCTCAGCCCCTGAAGTAGCAACCCTGGTCACCCTCTCCCCAGGTTACAGTGAGCGGCCGGATGTGGAGCCTGATACCCTACAAAAGCAAGCTGACCACTGCAATGACCGCCGCATGGCTTCCAAGCGCGTGCAGGAACTCAGCATTGGCCTCTTCTTTGCTGTTCTAGTAAGGGTGAGTGTCCAACCTGGTCCCTGCCCTCCCCGCCCCCCCCAGGTGTGCACTCACCAGGAGCCTGCATGGAGAAGCAGTGCAGGCCCTCCCTGGGAGGATGCCGTGACTAGATCATGTTCCTGCAGGAGAGTGGCCCCCTGGAGTCTGAAGCCATGGTGATGGGTGTCCTGAACCAAGCCTTCGATGTGCTGGTGCTGCGCTTTGGGGTGCAGAAGCGCATCTACTGTAACGTGAGTGTGTCCCAGGGAGTGGGAGGTGTGCGCCTGCAGACCAAAGCAAACCCTAGAGGGTTAGCACACTCTCTTCAGTGCCTGTTCCCTGCCTGAGTCTGTCTTCTTCTTGGGGACTCCCATGTGCCCTGACCAGAACAGCCCATGGGAGCTTCTAAGCTTAGAAGGTAGGACTAGGCTGAGATCCCTGCTGTCCCCATCCATGAGCTATGTAGGGCCCACAGATCGCCTCCCTCAGCATTGGGCTTCACTGGCAGGAGACAATAGTGGATCCAGACTCCTGACCCTAAGTTTGTCTGATAAACCCTACCCAGATACCCAAGTAGACCTGCCTGGGACAGGACTTCAGGCCAAGGGTCAGGGGTAAACTCTTCCCTAAAGACCAGAGCACTCAGAACATAACCAGGATGGCAGGGTGTAGAGCCTGGGGTGTTTTTATAGAGACATGTGGGAGGAGAAGCCAGAGGATGGCCAGGACTGCTCTGAACATTGTGTCCCTGAACAGACGGAAAAGCATGTCCTGTCGTGGGTTCTTTCCTGGGTGATGGTTTATTCAAAGTTCTCTTGGTTGCCTGCCGTAATGTCAGCTGGGGGCTTTTTAGCTTCTCTGTGGTCACCTGGCTCATGCTCCTGGTTTGAACTCCATATACAGAGCCCTTGGGGAAGTATGGAGCCCTGCACTGGAAGAGACATGGAGTTCATAAAGGGGACAGAACAGGAGAGGGCGAGGTGCAGCTGGAAACATAGGCACTGTGGTTCACTGAGCATGATGGAAGCTGAGCCCTAGGCCAGCTCCGTTGTCACCTGGTCCTAAGCCTGGGCTGTTGTGCCTCTCGCTGGCAGGGGCACAGCTGTCAGGTAGTTGAATAAGCCTATGCAGATCTATTCCCTTCCCTACAGTTACCACCAGAGCCCTAGTCCCCCCCACATCGCCCCTTGGTCCTGGATCACCTTCAGGTGCCGCTTTGGGCAAAGGTGATGTGGCAGAGCCTCCTGAAGCTGGCTGGGTAGAAGTGGCCCATGTCTCAGGCCAAGCAGGCAGCAACATTAGGGCAACGGGTTCCCTCCAACCAGTCGTAAATATGCCAGGGCAGAGGGCCACCCCCAAGCAGAGATTGAAGGTTCAGAGGCGGCATCTGAAACCCATGGCCTGAAGCTCCGGTGTGTCTGCCCCAGGCACTGGCGCTCCAATCCTACCACTTTCAGAAGGTGGGGAAGAAGCCCGAGCTCACTCTCCTCTGGGACCCTGATGGCCTTGAAGAGGAGCCAACGCAGCAGGTCAGCCCCCACTGTGTCCCTGAGCCCGCCTTCCGTCTCCAAGAGCCCTCATTTCCCTCCTGCACTGTGGGCTCCCCGGGGGAGGTCCAAGCCCTTACACTAAGGCCCAAGCCACACACTTAGACTCCAGGTTCTCATATGGGAACACCCACTAGAGACAGAGACAGGAGCTGTCTCTCTCCCCAGAACATAACCGTCCGAACTCTTTGAGAAGCTGATAAAAGCTGTGGACCTTATATCCCTCTAGTTCCAAAGGCTGCCCAGCCCAGCCCAGCGTCTTGACACTTGTGAGTGTGCGCTGAATACCAGGTGCCCACACGGTGCCGTCTGACCCATTGCTTCTCCCCATGACCCCATTTACAGAAGGGCAACAAGGCTCAGGAAACTAGTGAGCCTCGGGTCAACCGGGCTTTGGTTGCAGGCCCTTACCTCCCCTGTCCTCTCCCTGTGCCTGCTCTGCTACAGGTCATCACCATCTTCAGCCTGGTGGATGTGGTCCTGCAGGCAGAGGCCACAGCCCTCAAGTACAGTGCTATCCTGAAGCGACCGGGCCCTGAGCGCTCCCTGGGCCTGGAGAAGGAGTCCGATGAGGAGCCTGAGGACTGAATGGTAGCCCAAGCCAGGCCTGTGCCCACCGTACCCTGCTGGCTTTTAGGAATAGGACCTTTTGACACCAAAGGGGATTTTTAATTTGGTTTTTAACAACTCAGGGGTTTGTTTTTATTTTTTTTTTTTTTCATTTTATTTTGCTTTTGCAGGTCAGTTTTTAAATGAACTGGAAGGGATACAGTGTGGTTGGGGGTCGGGGGAGGGAATGCTGAGGCTGGCCAATGCTTCCCTGAGCAGAGAGGGTCCCAGTCCTCCTGGGCAGGCAGCCTCGCTTCTACCAGGCTACCCACTGCCCTTCCCTGCCCAGGAAATGGGGGTGTTTCAGCAATCAGTGTCATGGAATAAAATCAAGTGTGAAGTGATGTCTGTGTAGATGCCACGGGGAAGCCTGGCAGCAGGGGGACTGGTGGACCCAGGGCAAGGGGGCTCCCTAGGACCCACCTCACAGCTGAGCTGGGGTCATCAGCTCAGGACCTTCCTGCCAGCTCCAGGGTGATTCATGAGCCATGCATGGCAGATTGATGCTGCAGCCTCCTTCTGGCTGATTAAAAATGTAATTAGTATGCACAGCGGGGAGCTGCCAGTCACCCTGTGCATGTGACTGTGGCCATCCCTCCCTACCCTTCCTCTCTGCTGCCAGCCCATGGGATCTGGGAAGGTGGGACTACAAGCCCTCCCTCTTGTATACCATAGGCCAAAGCTCCCAGTAGCCCTGTTAGCATCTGTGATAATGAGTGGGTACCTCAATACCTGCAGTTTCAAACCTACATCCTAGCATTGTGGAATGACCGTGGAGATGAGTGAGGCTGGGCCTTCTAGGGGACAGGAGCCCTTCACACCAGATCCTGTCTGACCCAGACACCTGCTTAGCATCTTGGGCTCTGGCAGACCACACCCTCATGGCCTGGGGAACTGGACACAACCTAGTCTCCCACCAAACTGGAAAAGTATGGATTGGCTTCAAGAACTACTAGAATCTAGGATGAAAACCAAAACAACCAAGGCCCTGTTCTCCAGTGCTGTTCCCTGTGGCATCAGGATTAGCAGGCTCATCTGATCTGTTACACTGATTCTCTTGAAAGATTCTGAGGCATCCCCCTGACAGGTTCTTTGTGGTGAGTGACTGGTACAGCTGCAAGGATGCTGTGGCCCTCAGGATGGGCTGTCGCCTGATGAGAGCTACAGACACATCCCCACACCTGCCCTGGGGTCTGCCTTCCTCAGTGGCTTTGCAACCTCAGACAGCCTGCATCTGCCCATCCTGCAACCCCTAACATGTCCCTTCTGCTCCCATTCCCAGGCCAGCTTATCTCGATGGGCAGATGGGTGGGTGAAGGGCGATGGTTTGGTATCCAGGTACTTCCCTAGTCCTGGCAGCCAGACTACAGACCACATCCCTCAGATCTATGCCACCCTCTGAGAAGCAGCTAGCTCTCTGCACTGCCAAGCCCAGGCTCCCACTGAGCCCCTTAAGGAACCTGTAGTGAATATTGGGTTCTGTCAAGACACAGAGGCTAAGGCAACACGTCCCTACTGCCCCCATGTCAGCAATGAAAATGTTTGCTGCGTGCACTTGCTTGGGAGGCAGGTGCTGGACTAGAAGCCTCTACAACAGGTTTGCTTCACCCTCAGGCTACACATTGTGTCACTGGGAACTGTGAGGCCACGGAAGCCCTGGGTTGCCCCCAGCCTATCTGACAAATGTCTCAAGTCTCCATCTGAGGTGGCACAACCAGTCTGCACCTGTCTAGAACTAAACCTAGGCACCTGTTCCCTTCCATTGCCTCCCAGGCTCAAAGACAGTGGCTTGACAGTCTTCCCACACCACAAGAGCTAAGCTCTTTTGTTTGTTCAGCACCAGTCAGTACATCAATGGAGAGGGTGACAGGCCCACTGTACCCTGCGCTGAGGGGAACGTTGACAGAAGAGATGACAAGACATAAAACCTCATCAAAAGGAATGCTCATTCATTCAGCTGTCCAAGACACCTGCCTGCCACTGCAGGCTGAAGCATGGGGCACAAAGCCAGTCACTGGCTTTTCCTCAGGGGCCCTTCAAACCCACATGGGAGGAAGACTGACACAATCCCACTCCACGAATGGGGTCTGGCAAAACTCAGAAGAAGCAGATAAATGTGCTCCCAGAGGAAGATGGAGCAGGCTGTGGGTCCAGCATGGGTGAGGGAGCAGGTCATTGATTGGTGACTTGGTGAAGTGGCATGAGGGACCATGTGTGAACAGCTGGGCTATGTGAAGAGGATGCACTCCTGGAGAGCATACAGGGCAATCCAGGAGGCTTAGAAAAGACGAGATGGGTGTAGCTGGCTCCAGGAGAGGGTATTGCAATCAGTGGGAATCAGGGACCAGGGCCTTGAGGTCAGATCGCCTGTTAAAGGGCATGGGATGGGTTCCTGACGAATACAGAACACTTGTTCTCGCCACCTCCCCATAGCTCACCCAAAGACAGCAAAGAACTTGTCTTGAGGGATTCATTATGACGGCGAATGAAAATAGAGGAAGAAGTTTTGCTGGAAGCTAAGGGTAAGAAAATAGTCCCTGTTAGATCTGAGAAAGGCCGATACAAGGCCGTTAGCAAAGATGCTGGAACAGCCAATCTGCAGTACTGTACAACATCCAACAAAGTGGGGCCACTCTGGGCTGCAGGGGGAGAAAGGCTGGTACAGAGGCCATTATTGCCACTGTATTATATGAACTGACTTCTTCCCCAAGCAGTAGACAAGAGACCCGTCCTTGGAGGGCTAAGCTGAGGCTCCCTGGGCTGGGGCCACCAAGCCAGGGAAAGTCTCCTGTGCACAGGACCCAGCCCATCTGCTACAGGATCTAGTCAGCCCCTAGGACTTCCCTTTTAAGAAACGTCTTCTTAAAAGGGAAGCATCACTGACACTTCAAAGAAAGGAGAAATGGAAAAACCAGGACTCGGTGCTAGGTAGGCACAAAAGAAAGAGCAGGCGAGGGGGCTCAGCCAGTAAAGGTGCTTGGCACCAAGCCTGGTTCAATCCCAGGACCTACTTGATAGAAGGAAGAACCTGAGCGCTGTGCGTGGACCAGAGTTGCCTTTTAGCAGCATCCAATTATGGTTGCTATATAGGTTCCTTAAGGTGTCTGTGGAGTGTTCAAATATCCAAGCTACCATGAAGGCCATCCAGTAGGCTGCTTGGCCAATAGTCTCAAACTCAGGGTTCCACAGAAGGGTATAATTACAATCCAATATCCCTCCCCCCAATGTCTTAACTTATTTTAAGGAAGGAATCATGGTAGCTTATGCTTGTAATCCCAGCACTTGGGGGATGGGGCAAGATTGCCATGCATTGGAAGCCAGCCTGTAGTACATAGTAAATACTAATGCAGCCAGAGCTATACAACAAGACTGTCTAAAAAGAAAGGAAAAGTAAACATTAAAGGGGTACTTAGAATAAAAGCCCATCATTAACTTTAATGGTATTTAATGGTGCTCAATCCTTAACCAAATACCCTTGGGAGGCGGTAGGTTAGTTTATGTCTCAGACACCTAAACCACCGGTAGCAAGTGCTCAGGGTTGAGGGACAAGCCAGCACCACCAGGTGCACGAGGCATCCAGTCTAGAAGGTCCCTGCCTGAGGTAGCAGGATGAGTCAAAGTTAGGGTCAGACTCCAGAGTTAAGAACACAGAAACTAACCCACATGTGACAATAAGAAAGTATTGGGGGCTGTGCAGACAACAGTACAAGAAAGAAAAGCCATTCTCTGCTTATCACCTGGCACTTTTGGCAGCAGCAGAACTTACACAGCCATTCTAAGATAAATGCTGAAAGTCTAAACTGCCCTGGGACGGTATTTCAAGGATGGAGACATGGGAAAGGTGAGTAGCCACTTAGCTTTCTTCACTGGGAAGATGGGTGCAGATCCTTCGCCTACCCACCACCACACACTCTGTTCTTGTCCTTCCCCATGAATCTGAGTTCAAATATGGCAGAAGAGATGTTGCACCATCTCAGCCATGCTGTGAGGAAGCTTGGAAGCATCTTGGAAATGTAGTTCCCAACCCCCACCACACCACCTGTGGCCTTATGGAGGCCACAAAACCCTGTCCAAATTGCAGGTTTGTGTCAACTAAAAATAAATCATGCAGGTTGTTCAGGGATAATTCGTGACAAAATATTAATGGAAAATATCAGTGGACACAGCTTAAAATGAACACAGAAAAATGGTTGTCCTCGTTTTCCTATTCTTTTTCTCAGAGGTGTCATTTTTTACAAACTGGTAACTGTAAAAATTAAAAAAACCAAAGGCAAGTTTGTGGAGATTGCGGAAAGGGCTCCGTAGCTGAAGTGCTGGCCACAAATAGGAGATGGACTCAGGTTCTGATCCTCGGAAGTCAAGTAAAAGCAGCGCAGATGTGGCAGCTTCTGCACTCCCAGCTCTCTGAGGCACACTGGCTAGTTAGACTAGCTTGAACCAGCGAGCTCTGAGTTTAGACAGAGATCCTGACTATAGGGTGGGAAGCAATCAGGGACGGTACCTGCCATCAACGTTGGGACTCCACAAACATCCACATGCACGCACGCACGAGCGCACACACACGCACACACACACACACACACACACACACACACACACACACACACACACAGAGGGGGAGTGGTTGCCTCTGAGGTGGAAAATGCAGCAGGGAGCATGGAAGTGCTCTCATTTTGTTTTAATAAACCTGCCAGATCCATTTGACACTTTACATCTATGTATAATTCGGATTTAAAACTAAAAGTGGGGGGGGGAAGCTATTTATATTTAGCCAGAATGGATCCACAATTGGCCTAAAAGCTTTCCTGTACATTCAGCAAGGAGTGTATTAAACAATCCATTATTCTAGTAACTAAGATAAAAATCCCTGCTGACAGGCAGCCTGGTATCCCCATACCATTAAAATGCTTCCATAAAGTCTGCTTAAAGACACAGGCAGCAGACCTGGATGGTGACGAACCCTGCTCTCCTCAATAGACCTTGCAGGTTCCTATGTCAGAGTCAGGGTCTGGATATGGCGCCAAGGGCATGGGAAGGAGTAAAGAAGACCACGAGGTGGCCTGAGGAGTGTGGTGTGCCAGATGACACTGCAGGGGGCTTGCAGAAGAACTATCCAGGGACCTTACAGGACACCAGCTAAAGTCCTTTGTGGACTCAAATCACAGGCCAGGGATTAATTGGAGTTAGGGTAAGGGTGAGAGAAATTGACACATTAAAGAATGAACTCTCCTCTGGTGGATTCAAAGTAATGGAGATGCTTTGTTTAACGATAAAGAGGGTAGAGCTGGGTAGTGCTCGTGGTAGATTATCTGCTTTCCATGTAAGAAGCCTTGTGTTCAGTCCCCAGCACAGCCCCCTCAGAAGAAAGGCTCTACTCTCTTCCAGAAACAGAAGGGCAACTTAGCAAGACCCAGACGAAAACATTAACTAGAGGGGCAGAGGTGCCTTGGGGCACAGCTGAGGTGAGTGCTGGCCTGGCCTCTGTGAGTTCCCCAAGTTACATCCTCCCCCTTGCAAAAAATAAACAAGTGGTTGATTAAACCTTAGCATAAGATAATCTCCTTGAACCTGCTCTACCTTTCTATGAGCTTTTATGATTTCTAAGAGGTTTCTTCCTCTAGTATATGCAAACTCATTTTACTAGGTATATCCATTTAAGTAATTTACTTTACTTAAAAAGGTTGTTTTACTCAAACAGGTTCATGAGCTGCACTGTGTTTCTCAGTGTTCATAAATTGTACATTGTACAGTTCTGGAAAGCAGTTAGCCAAATACCAAGGAAATGAATGCAGAATAGCGTAAGAAACAAAGACTCCTTCAGCATAATTTACCTTAGTAGATTTTCCAGCTAACAAGAGTGCTGCTGTAATGAGATTGTCCTCCCAGTGCTTATGACACCAAATCACGGTGAAGTTAGTCAACATGGCACAGGAGATCTATGACTTTGCTTTCCTCCATGCCCAAAGCACCAGGCATCACAAAATGCAGATTCCATCCATGGACTCAGAAGGATGACTTAGGGGCTGGGAGATGGCTCAGCCGATAAAACAATGACGAGCAAGCCTGGTGACCTGAGTTCGATCCCCAGAACCCACATAAAAAATGAATAAAAGTGAGAGGAGGGAACTGTCCTCCGATCTACACATGTACAACCCCCTACACCATACACGACATCATACGCAACACAGTAACACGTTTCTAAAGGATGATTAAGCTACACATGACAGTAGCTTGATGCTGCCATCACTACCCCTAGACAGAGGAGGTGTTGCCTGGTGGACAAAGGGTGCCCAGAGTCATTTCTGCCAGGCCCACTCCTGAACCCCTGGGTCCTCACAGGCTGAAGCTACAGGAGAGACTCAGCTGGGGAGCTGTCTCTTGCCTTGGTGTTAGATCAGTCTCCTTTCTGTTCCCACCCCAGGAATGGGGATGCTGCATCCTGCATGGCTCAGGGACTGCCCTAACTGAGGTGTGAGAGGATGAAGAAAGGACCAACATAACACAAACACAAGTACAGAAAAGCTGGGGTTGGGTGAACCATGTTCCCCCAGGAGAGGGTACCAACTGAGCCCTGGAACCTTGGTGCATTCATTTTTTATGTCTGAGTTAAGGAGGTAGGTTTATGGTATACAGGTGAACAAGGAGGCAGATTTAGCTCATCTTGTAAAAGTCCTCTAGGAAGGCAGTCAGAGTGCAGTCATCCCAGAGGAGGAGACTGTGGTTGGTAGTTTCTGCATATTCTGTAATAATTCACATTCAGAGCCAGGGAAGGCTTTGCCATCCCTCTGAGTTAAACCTGGGAAAGGCTTGTCACTCCCATGAGTCTGAGGCCCTGGGGTCATTGACATAGTTAACCCCATGTCAATAACACATCAAAGAAAGGCCCTGCTCCACAGGTCTCCACCAGGACAGAAGGGTCGCTGTGCTAGAATGAGTCACCTCCTTTAACACTGGCCCTGGGCTTCACTTGCAGGATTCCAAGGCCTATATCTTTGTTCTGAAGCCCAGGATATGGCCTCCTGTTTCTCTGTCTTTCCCTCCCCTTCCCCCTCAGTGCAGACTAAGTCCCCATAGCAGCTCTGGGACACAGGTCCTGTCACATGCCTATTCTCAAGTGAGACCAAGTTTGGAGAGGCAATGCCTTAAAGAAAAATAATCATAAAATGGTGGGGGCTCAGATTCCAAATGTACTTCATTTACTAAGTATTTCTAATTATAATTGTGTGTGCATGAGTGTGTGCCTGTGCGTATGCCTGGTGCCCCAGAGGCCAGAAGAGGGGGTTGGATCCTCTGGAACTGGAGGTAGTCAGTTGTGAGCCTTCATGTGGGTCCCCAGGTTCGAACCCAGGTCCTCTGTAAGAGCAGCCAGTGCTCTTCACCAACGAACCATCTCTCCAACTCTGATTTCTTTCTTTCAGTTAGCGCTGCTCAAAACTCAGCTATTCATGTATCACTTTAACGATTATTTTGCCATAGCCATATATGGCCTGTGGTCATATTTATTTAATTAATGTTTTCATTAAACAAGCTTAGGTTTTCCCTTGAAATAATTAGAAAGGGAAACTTATAGCTACCAAAAGCAGAGGCTGGCTGGAGAAGTAACAAGAGTTGGTAAGAGTGTTCGCCTAGCATGCACAAAGCCCTGGGTTCCATTCCCAGTGCCCAGTGATGGGGTGCTGGGATGCTGGGGTGCATGTCTGAAATCCCAGGGCTTGGGAGAGGTGAGACAGAGTGGAGAGTTCAAGGTCAACCCTGCTTATATAGCAAGTTTGAGGCCAGCTGGGCCACACGAGACTCATAAAGAAGGAGGAGGAGGGGGAGAAAAAAAAGAGGGCAGGAAAGAAGATAAAAGGAGGGGGGAGTAACCAGAATGCTTTATATACATGCATGAAATTGTCAAAGAACTAAATTAATTAAAAAGCAGGAAGCCCACCATCCCCAGCCATGAGTAGAAGGCAGCTGTGTATGTCAAGCCTGCAGACAGCAGTGTCAGTCTTCGCCTGCAGGGCTCAGGCTGTAGTGCTTATCTCTGCTTCAAAAGAGACAGGAAAGTTATCACAATATTAAAGACACTCGGGAACCAACTGAGATTCTTTCCTTGATATGATCAAAGGGGGAGGGGAGAGAGATCAGCAATGCTTCCCAGCACCAGCCATAGCCCCCGTGCCTGGGAGACTGGAACCAGTGGTCTCTTGAAGACTTCATCTCAATAATGGTTCAGTGGTATTTTATGCCCTGTGGTGGTAGCTAAACTAGTCCTATTTCACCTAAAAGGCCACACCCAACACATGAGTTTGTCACATCTTGGAAAGTAAGTACTGCTTGAGATGGAGATGAGAACTATGGGATGAATGGATACATCTAATTTCAATTACTTTGCAAGCCTGGTCTTCCTCCTTACCTTCTGAGAGTGCTCATACTGAGCAGGGCTGGCTGGCACACAGCTGGAAACACAGAGTTTACAGCAAGAGGTGTAGAACCCTGTAAGTCCCTCCTCCATCCATGACTGGTTGTTGACAATGTCAGTCTTGTGGCAGCCCAGTGCAAGTAACTGCTGCTCTGAGTTTATGGTTGTAATGGCTGTGCCATAGCCAAAAGATGGCATTTCCAAGTCCTCCTTTCTACCTCCTGGCTTACATTCTTTCTGCTTCCTTCTCCACTTTGTTCCCCGAGTCTTAGAAGGATATAAAGTCTGGTTTAGAGCTGAGCACTCAACCACCCTTTATTCTAATGGCTGGGCCTCAATTGCAGTCATTGGGCAGTGGTTGGTTGCCCCATAGCAAGTGGACACATCTTTCCTGGCAGGCTCTTATCTAGGTCTGGTAGGTAACCAAGAGGTAGGACGAGAGCCTGTACTGTTTGGGAACCTCTGGAGCATCCCTGACCAACACTGACATGAAGTATCCCAAATCTAGTTCTGAGATTTTTGTTTAGTAATGCACAGCTTGTAGAAGCAGTGTTATTCAGACATAGGGTATCTCTTATATGAGATTATATGTATGTATATAAGTGTGTGTGTGTGTGTGTGTGTGTGTGTGTGTGTGTGTGTGTGTGTGTGTGTGTGTGTATAGTGTTACAAGATAGTAAGTGACATATATACTTTGTTTTGGCTAACTATCCCCATTCCATCCCCTCACTCCCGACTTCTTTCTCTAATTAAATCTTTCCACTCCAAAGAGCATTTCTGCTATTGCAGAGAACATGGGTTTGATTCCCAGAACCCACATGGCAGCTTATGGCAGTAGTAACTCCAGATCTGGGGAGTCCAGCACCCCTTCTGGCTTCTGCATGCACCAGAGATATACACAATGTACATAAATGCATGCAGGCAAAACACATAAACTAAAAATAAATCTTAAGAAACAAGGGAACTGGGATTGGAATGTAAAAATTAATAAATTTAATATAAAATTGAGAAAAACAAAAACAAAAGCCTTTCCACTTGCAGTATTCTTCCTCTCTGCTTTCATTTTGTTAAGGAATTACCCCCAGGTTTCTAGCTTCCATAGGCCCTCCAGATAAGCACACATAACTAAAGAGTAAAAGCTAAGAGCCACATGTAAGAACATGCAGCATTTGTCTTTCTGGGCCTGGATAACATGGGTGTATTTTTTCCAGTTTCATATACTTTCCTGAAATTTTCATTTTCTTTACAGCTGGATAAAATCCGTAGGTATATATGCTCCCTTAAAAATAATAAAACAGCTACCAAATCCACAAGCAGTCCAGCCGATACTGAACAGCTCTGGTTTCCAAGGTTTCTGAAATTTTAATCATCTTCTACCTAATCTGTTTCTTTTTTTCACCTTCCCTGCCCTCCATCCTCATCTTCATCAGCTCTAGAACTTTCCTCACCACTGACTTCATCTTTGTTCTCTTCTAATCTTCCTTTCCACTGTCATTCTTGTCATCAAACCCTTCATCGTCTTCACCCTTCTCCTGATCATCTCCCTCCATGTCACACATCTGGCGCCCAGTCAGAGCTTACCCAGTCCCTCAAAGTCCGCTGCACGAGGGCCTTGAAGGCACTCAGGTTAGTCATGGTTAAACAGAGCTGGCCTTTTCATACAGAGACTCCCAGCTACTGCCTTCCATTTCCCCGTAAGTTCAGATGTGTGAGATTCTCAAGTTCGCTGGTAACCTTTCCAGACCTTCAGGACTCCTGCTGCCTCCAAGCTCAGGCTTTTTCAGTGTTGGTAACTTGGGGAGTTGCAGAACTGAAATTAAGCCTACACTTAAAGGAAGCGAGTCTATTTTCACAGATTTAGCCACTAGCCTTTCAGTCTTCCATCATTAAGTTCTGGGACAGGTGCCTGGGTCCTGTTCCTCACCTTCCGGTACATGCTCCTCTTCGTGCCCATGTCTTCTTCATCACTTCTATTCAAATTTAATCTCCCCTGAGGTAGGGGTGGAAGGGGGGAGGTGCCTGTACTCCCACCCCAGGCTCTTGCCACTCAGTTCGTTCTCAGAATGTCTGGTCCCGAGGAAATAGAACTGAATTAACGTGCAACCCTGTCTTAGTTACTTTCCTATTGCTATAATGATATGCCATGACCAAGGCAACTTCTAGAAGAAAGCATTTACTTAGGGACTCACAGTTTCAGAAGTTGAATCCATGGCCATCATGATGGGAGCATGTCAGCAGGCAGACACAGCGACAGGCTGCAATGACATGACTCTGGAACAGCAGCTGAGCACTTGTATGTTAAGATGACAACCACAGGCATAGAGTGAGTTAAATGGGAATGGCATGGGCTTTTGAAACCAAAAAGCCCAAACCCAGTGACACACTTCCTCCAATAAAGACATACCTCTTTTTTTTCTTATTTTACATATCAATCCCAGTTCCCTCTCCCTCCTTGCCTCCCATGCCACCCAACCCCCTCCCATCCTACCCTCCCCCACTCCACTGGGAGGATGGTACTTTCCAGGAGGGGTCAACAAAATATGTCAAGTCATTTGGAGTAGGGACTAGAAAGCCACACCTCTTAATCCTTCCCAAACAGTGTCACCAAGCATTCATATATGAGCCTACAAAGGTCATTCTCATCATTCTCATTCAAACCACCACTAACCTCCTATGCCCTACAAGAGGCACCAAATGGGATGTGCGGAAACATAAACTTTCTCACTACTACTCTGGGTTCCAGCAACCCAAGGTCACCACTTTCAACCCTTGCTGAGCTCAACACTAGCCAGGGTCTCTTGGCCACAGAATGGAACTAGGGAACCCTACTTTCTTTTCATTCACCTTTGTATTCTTCCTTCATACTGTCACAAGTAAAGCACAGGCTATCAAATTAGCCCTCAAAGTGCCCTGCTTGTTCATTAGTAGCCCAGTAGGCACATGCATCTGAAAAGCCATCCCCCTGCCCTGGCCATATTAATTCTGCTCTGAATCCCTGTCAGGCAGAAGGTATTGATCGCTAATGACCGTCAGTTGCTGCTTTGTGCAAGTATTTAATAGATAGGCTTATAAGCTGAAGTCAGAATCATCCAACAAGAGCTGTCTACATGTGGAGACACAGAACCATTACCTGCTCAGCCTGTGGGGTTGGATGCTTCAGCAATTCCAATCTAGTCCTGAAGGAAATCGGTTCCAACATCAGCATCATTGGCAGGGGTAGCAACAGGCTAGCTGAACTCACAAACAGGGTTTATGAACTCGAGAATAGGGTAGATGGACTTATAAACAGCACACATGATTTCACAACTGAACTATGAAATCAAGTAGGCAAAAAGCAAGCACTCACACTCAGATCTTCTATCTGAGCCATCCACATCCAGAGGGGGTCTCCCCAATTCATTACTGTAATCAAGCAAATCCCATCAGGCATGGCCAGAGATCAGACTAAATAACTCCTCACAGGGGTACCCAGAGCTAGTCTGATTCTAGATCCTGTCAAGTTAACCATCACAAGGGTCATATGAGTTCCTTTCTTAAAGGATATTATGACGGCTGTTCTTGGTTTGCAACTTGACTACATCTGGAATGAGCTAAAACCCAAGCAGCTGGCTACACCTATGAGGGATGTTTTCTTAATTAAATAATATGACGTGGGAAGACCCACTTTTAATCCAGAACTTCCCAGGTGGGAAGACACACCTTTAATCTGGTCCCTTTTGGGTGTCAGCTTACTTAAAGGACATGGAAAAGGAAGCTTCTTTCTTTGCCTGCTAGAGTAGCTGTCAAGTCCATCCCTTCACTAGGGTTAGGGTTAGGGTTGGTTAGGGTTAGGGTTAGGGTTTAGGGTTAGGGTTAGGGTTAGGATTATTGGATCCTTGGACCTTCCATTGATAAACAGTTGATAAACAGTTATTTTTGAACTAGCTGGACGCTGGACTGGTCTTTTTTTTTTTTTTTTGTCAAGACAGGATTTCCCTGTGTATCCCTGGTTGTCCTGGAACTCACTCTGTAGACCGGGCTGGCCTCAAACTCAGAGATCCAAGTGCCTCTGCCTCCTGAATTCTGGAATTAAAGGTCTGCATCACCACCACCAGGCTATAGTAGTAAACTATGCTACTGAATCCCATAGTTAGTTAGATAGATAGATAGGTAGGTAGGTAGGTAGGTAGGTAGGTAGATAGATAGATAGATAGATAGATAGATAGATAGATAGATAGATAGATAAATAGATAGATTTCATTCAATAAGTCTGTTCCTCTGAGAGCCCTGACTAATAAAGTTACTGACTGCTTTAGTGTCTCCTTCTGTTCTCTTTTGGGGCCGCACACAAATGAGTGAGCATACTACATTGGGCAACATTCTTCTGTGCCCGCTGGCTGCCTTGGGGCTGTTCAGTCCACCTTGGTGTGGTGAGCTCAAGTGCTGGCATCTGCCCTGTGCCCTTTTAGATCTGTTGCTAGTTTGGTCTCTGCACTGGGCAATCCCTCTTGTCAAACTGAGGAAGCCAAGTCTCTGACAAAGACTTTCCTGTGACCTTCCATCTTGATGAAAATGGGTGATCTGTTATTGAAAGACATATCCTTGGCCCATGTATCTAAGCATGACTAATTTAATCTAACTATATTGTGTGCTTTTTTAGTTTATTCCTCTGGGTTTCTGAGCATTGCTATACTTTTTCATGTGTCATTTTGTCATCAATCTGGCTCAATCCATGTTTATAATGATGACTTGGTAAAGGCTGAAATGTTGCCTGTAGCAACAACCCTACTGTAGATTTGTCTACACAAGGGTCTCTAAACTCCAACAAAGAGACAGATGCTTCTCCAATCTACTCTGGGTGACTGTAGGGGACTAGGGTCTTAACAGAGGTGTCAAGTTTCTGACTCCATGACAGTTAGTGACTTCATAGGGAATCTCATCAGTAGGTCAATAATCTTTCTGATGGAACACACTCCAACTCACCCAAAAGAGGCACCTACGGGTGCACCCTGACCTATCCACAATGCTTGGTGTTGAGGCTTTCTGAGGCATGTAAAATGGGATCCGGCCTACTGGTGACTCTCCAGGAAGGAATTTCCACTAAGCAGGACACCCTTACTGCCCTGGACACTTCCCTGACATCAACTCTTGCTTTGGCCATCAAAGAAGCCTTTGAGCCATATGTGGTAGCATATACCTGTAATCCCAGCACTTGGGAGATAAACAAAGGTGGATCAGGAAATCCAGATCATCCTTGGCTATACAGCAAGTTCAAGTTTGAGCTTAGCCTGGACTGCCTGAGATCCTGCGTCCCCGACAAAAAACAAACAAACAAAATACAATACCACCCCCAACAGAACCAGGCAAATCTCCCTTGAGAAGCCCACACTCAACCTCCCTACCATCTCTCCAGCCATCTCTTTCCCTAACCTCATGCTTAAACCTTCTACTAAAAATGTCTTTCAGTAAACTCCAGCACTGCTACATTTAAAGAAAGGAAGAAAAGAGAAAAGCCAAGCGACATTCCCGTCCCAGGGTGCTGGGGTCTTCTGGCTGGGGAAGACCCAGTTTGCCTCTTTGTTACGAGCATGTTTTTCCTCACCACTGGTCTGGTCCCACTCTTTGTTCTTCCCCTCCGGCCGCCCGGTCCCGCCACCATGCAAGCCCCAATAACACTCAGAGACTCTGTATTTGATACAAGCTGTTGGCCACTTATTATCATTGTTTGTGGGCTAGCTCTGTCTTAATTATTAACCCATTTCTACTTATCTAAGTATTTCCATGTGGCTCATCTTACCGGAGAGCAGCGGGCTGAATCTTGCTTTCTCCACGCTCTACATGCTGACTCCTCCTAACTACTTCCTCTTTCCTCCTTGTCTCCTAGCCCTACCTATCTTGCTTTCTCATTGGCCACAGTGCTTTATTCATTAACCAGTATGAGAAACATATTTACAGAATAACATCTCCCATCATCTCCTCTTTTCTGTTTAAAATAAAAAGAAGGGTTTTAACCTTAACGTAGCAAAATATACCATACAACAGTTATCAAATAAGAATCACAGTTAACAATATTTAGTCCATTAACATTTTGTAAGACTTAAACAAAATATTATTTATCCTATCTTTGTGAGTCTAAAGTCCTATATGTAACTTATCTTTAATCCTAAGTAAGAAAAACTATAACCATAACTATCTATCTTCAATTCCTTCATAGACCTGCAGAACATGGCATTTAAATGTTTTTATATTAGTACTCTGTTGACATGAGACACTGTTGCTCCTGACAATACTGTGCACTTTCCTGAAAATATGTTGGACACTGTTGTTGCTCCTTCTGGAATTCATCCTCGCTTTGGCTAATGGCCTCTTGGGCAAGGAACTGCCTCAACCTTGACCACTGATTTGGACATGTGGTCCTATGTGCTTGCAGGAGACAAACATAGAAGACTGCTGAACCTTGCCAAGTCAGGGTATGACAGCCTTTCTACCTCCCTGCTTTTGTTGTGGTCTGTCAAATACTCCTGGCCTTAGCCAAAACTGGCTGTACCAACGTTGCTGTGAGACCTTGGGTGACTGTCCAGGTAGCTTGCTGTTTCTGTCCTTGCTGCACCTTTTGGAAGTTGCCCATCCGCACTTCCTGTCTACCCTAGTATCGTTATTTTCCTTCTCAGGTCTTGATGAGGTTGTAGATTAAACTATCACAAGTATTATTCTCTCTTCCTAGTTAGATATATTAGGTACTAGACTTAAGCTTTCCAGCTTAGACAACTCTGTTGTAAACTCCCTTATGCCTTCACCCTAGGACTAGATATGTTTGTGCTTTTGTTCTTAATTTTCCTCTTCTTAGAGCACACTTGTTATTCACTGTTTTGTATATAGTTTTGTATCAAGCTTAAATCTTTTCTTTAGACTAAAAGGGGAATTGTAGTAGGATATTCACTTTGTCTACTTCTGTGGCACTGACCACACCCATTGAGGGGTGGAGCCAGGGGTGGAAGTGACTGGTGGAACTAGGTCTGAGTGGAGGCAGGGAACGCTCTCTTTCTGGCAGTAAGCAGAGAGAGGAGTATCCGGTTCCAACTGCTGTGTTCATCTGTCTGTGTTGTGAGTTGTTTCTCCCTTAATAAACATCTATTTGGCCTATTTGTTTATCCTGACCCTTATTAAACCACAATACCTCTTCCTGCTTCCTTGACAGGAACTAAAGACCTTGAACTCACAGCAGGCAAAAAGCTCTGGATTCTCTTACCGCCTGTTAGTATGCAGGCAACATTTCTTTATTTCTTTAGATCTTATTAGGCCTTCAGGTCTTTTCTTACCCTCTGTTCTTTCTTTTTGTCCCTTTAGGGGGGAAAATATATTCATAAACCCCAATTTAAAACATAAATAAATAAAACAAAAACAATAAGCCCGTAACCAAATGAGGTCTAAATCAACACTGGATAATTTGTAACTGCTTCTATTCATTAACATTCCCCTGCCCCGCCCTCCCTCCCCGCGCGCGTGCGTGTGTGTGTGTGTGTGTGTGTGTGTGTGTGTGTGTGTGTGTGTGTGTGTGTGTGTGTTGGGGAGAGAGAGGGTGAGAGAATCTTGTAACAGGAGACTAGGGCTTGGAGAAAGATGCATCAAATATTAACCAATGAAGAACAGTCAACATAGAGTAGGACCCCTCCCTACTATGGGTACGTGTAACAAAAATAGAGCATGCTCATCAAGAGCCCTGGGAGCTGGAGAGATGGCCTAGCAGTTAAGAACACTTGCTGCTCTTGCAGAGGAGCTGGATTCCGTTCCCAGCATCCACATGGTGGTTCACACTTATCTGCATCTCTAGTGATGGAGGACAAGAAGGGGAGGGGAGTCTTCAGGAAAACAGTAAGAAATCCCAGAGGGTCAAGGAAGACATACTTTGGTCAGTAGCCAAGAAGGAGATGGAAAGAAACAGAAAAGTCGGGTCCTTTGAGTTAGAATTCAGAAAATAAAACAAAGCAAACAACAACAAGAAAGAGAAGCAGCAAGGTGAGGCCACCGATGGCAGAGCAAGCAGCCACACTGTGGGATGGGCTTCCGGGAAATCAAGGGGCTGTATTAGGCAGGGTTCTCTAAAGGAGCAGAACTGAGAGATGAATAGATATTAAAAGAGGATTTGCTCATTTTATTTATTTATTTGGTTTTTTGAGACAGTATTTCTCTGTGTAGCCTTAACTGTCCTGGAACTCACTCTGTAGACCAGCCTGGCCTTGAACTCACAGAGGTCCAACTTCCTCTGCCTCCTGAGTGCTGGGATTAAAGGTGAGTGCTTCCACGTCCCGGCTAAAAGGGGATGATAAGATTGGCTCACAGGGTGTGGTCTACACTGTCCAGCAATGGCTGTCTCACGCTGGTGAGGCTGGGAATCTAATTGTCAGTCCACAAGGCTGGATGTCTCAGCAGTCCCAGTCTGGCCCTGGAGGCTGGAAGGGTCCCTGGAGAGCTGCTGATCTTCAGTCTGCAATGGAACCCTGAAGAAGTTGATTCTGACGTCTGAAGGGATGCTGCAGCTGCAGGGTAGATGAACTTGCCAGCGAGAGTGAGGGCAAGCAGGCACAAAGCAGAGTTCCCTTCTTCCACGTCAGCTCTCTCCCTCCTCAGTGTGGGTCCTGGAGATCAAACTCAGCTTAGTGGCAGGCACATTTACCCCATGAGCCGTTTCACTGGCCCAGAGTTCATTCTTCTCACCAAGAGTCAGTAGCCTCCCTTATTGGACTTCAAAAAGCCTTAATAACGCCACCATTCCATGTGCTGTTTTAAATCCTAAGAAGGTCAGTTGTAACTTTCCCTATCTTGTGTAACTATAGAAACAAGGGAGATGTCTAAATCAGGTTAGGGACTAGTCCATCCTCAGTGACCTCCAAGTCTGTTAACCCCTATAGAAAGGATAACTCTTAGCCAGGCAGTGGTGGCACACGCCTTTAATCCCAGCACTCAGAAGGCAGAGGCTGGAAGATCTCTGGGAGTTTGAGGCCAGCCTGGTCTACAGAGTGAGTTTCAGGACAGGCTCCAAAGCTACACAGAGAAACTCTGTCTTGAAAAACCAGAAAAGAAAAAGGAAGGAATGAAGGAAGGAAGGGAGGGAGAGAGGGAGGGAGGAAGGGAGAGAAGGAGGAAAGGAAGGAAGGAAGAAAAGAAGGAAGGAAGGAAGGAAGGAAGGAAGGAAGGAAGGAAGGAAGGAAGGAAAACTCCTGACATTCTTTTTACCACTGTAGCACTCCTAACCGCTAGAATTGCAGGTATGCACTGCCATGCCCCGCTTCTAATTCTGTTTAAATGAGATTAAACAAGGTATGGTGGCCAATGCCTATAATTCTAGCACTTGGGAGGCTGTGGCAGATGGATTTCCATGAGTTTGAGGCTACTCTGAACCACAGTATGAGACCCTGACTCTAAAATAGAATAAAAAAAAAAAAAAAAAGAAAACTGCATACAACACATTTTGGTCTTGTCTTGTTTTTGAGACTGGGTTTCTCTATGAAACAGTCCTGGCTGTAACTATGTGACCCAGCCTGGTCTCAGATTCATGACAATTCTCCTTCCTCAACCTACCAAGTGCTTGAATTAGAGGCATGAACTATAATGCCTGGTTAATGGCTTCTCCTAAAATAGTTATCTGCTCTTAGTAACCTTTATACAAATCTGGCTTAATAAAAACAAATCACATTTTATTAAAATAATTGCTCACATTTTGCACTGATTGTGTCAGGCTTGTGACTACTTGGGAGACCAAGACCTCAAGTATTGGGACTTACCTAAGTATTTACTGGTTTGGGGGTATTTTACAGTCACTTTGGTTGGGCCTGGCGGTACATGCCTGTGAATTTAGGCATGAGGTGGGGAGGGGGGAGATCAAGAGTTCAAGACCATGCTTAGCGACATATCGAGATTGAGGCTAGCCTGAGCTATGGAAGTCTTGTCTCACAGCTCTCCCACTTCAAAACTGGTGCAAGGGATGGCTGTTTCACAACCAAAACATGGAGACCAAAGAGGATAAAAAATGTTACAAGAACAGAAAAATAAAAGGAAGAAATTAGAATACTATATGAGCCAGGCAGTGGTGATGCTCCCCTTTGATCCTGTACTTGGGAGGCAGAGGCAGGCAGATCTCTGAGTTTAAGGCCACCCTGGTTTACAGAGTGAGTCCCAACATAGCCAGGACAGCAGAGAAACCCTGTCTTGAAAAAGCAAAACCAACAAACAAGAAAACAAAAAGATTTAAAGATGGACAACTCCAAGCAGGATAGGAAATGAAAAGTGAAAATGCTTGATGACTAAGGTTCACACAGGCAAACCCAGCACATCAGGATACCATGTGACAGCACACCATGAAGAAACAGGGCTACCCTCAAACTCTCCATGTGGTCAAAGATGGTCTTTATCCTCTCGATTCTACTTCCCAGGTGCTAGGATGACAGGCGTCTACCACCTCATCTGACTTCATGTGCTCCTCCTCCTCCTCCTCCTCCTCCTCCTCCTCCTCCTCCTCCTCCTCCTCCTCCTCCTTTCTTCTGTAAAAAACAAAAGCAGATGTATTGAGTGTACTAAAAAATGGTAGCAGGCTGGACAGTAATTGGACTATGGAGCACAGGGTGACCTTGAACTCTCTATCCTGCTTTGCCTCCAGAGTGCTTGAATTAAAGGGGTGTCCCACCATGCTTGACTGCCTCTGTTTTTAGGGTTGAAGGACATTCCATCATGCCTATGGATCACATTCTCTGACCCACTCATCCATCCATGGACACATGGCTTGCCCCCACCTTTCTTGGCTACTGTGAATGCTGAACCTCATGCACACAGGATTCAGTCTCAAACTACATACTCTGAGGTGGGATCACCTCGTCACAGAAACACTTTGAGAAATACTTTGTGTCTACCCTCAGGCTACAGGACACTCCCAATGTCTGTCTTTCTGTCTTTCTTTCTTTTTTTTGTTTATTTGTTTGTTGTTGTTGTTCAAGACTGGGTTTCCCTTTGTAGCTTTGGAGGCTGTCCTGGAACTAGCTCTGTAGACCAGACTGACCTTGAACTCACAGAGATCCTGCTGCCTGTGCCTCCCGAGTGCTGGGATTAAAGGTGTGCACTACCACCCCCCAGCAACTCTCAATTCATTATTTTAGGCTACACCTACAGATGTGTTCAAGGTATGTACAGAACACTTACCCTGAGATCCCTCTGCCTGCCGGAGAGAATAGGGGTCAATGCCAAGGGTAAATAAACCCTGCCTGTTCCTCAGGAAGATCCAGGTTTGGCTCAGTACTGCACCCACTCAAGCTAGCATGCTCTGGGCATCACCCTTATGTATGCATACTCAAACACAAGGACAAGGCTACAGCTGTTCTTTGGTATCATTCCAGGTAAGAAGGCTCCCTAACTCCTTGCCCCCATTCACAAACAGCCTTGTGGCTGACACTTACCTCTGCCTTCCCCCTTGACCAGTGGAGGAAAAGAACCCAGCCTTCTGGAACCAAAAGGTAGTCAAGACCCCGGACATTGCCAAAAATTTGCAACCCATTCAGACATCAGCCAAGAACCTCATCATCTTCCTGGGGGATGGTGAGTGTTCAAGGCCTGGCTACCCTGGGGCCCTTGTACTCCAAGCCCCCAAGACCACTGTTGGGTCCAGGAAGGTCTGCAAGCTCAGGTCTGACCAGATTCTGTGCCTTCAGGGATGGGGGTGCCCACAGTGACAGCCACCAGGATCCTAAAGGGACAGACGCAAGACCATCCAGGACCCAAGACACCCCTAGCCATGGACAGCTTCCCATACATGGCTCTGTCCAAGGTGAGAGCTAGGATACCTGGGATGGGGGTGAGTAGAAATGTCTGGAGGAGGAAGAACCCAGAACAACTGAGGCTCAAGTTGGCAACCAGGACAGTGTGAACATGTCCCAGAAAGCAAGGACTAATGTCTTTGTGGCACACAGTTGAAGGTGTCTCTGTCCCCAGACATACAGCTTGGATAGATGGGTCCCAGGCAGTGCAGGCACAGCCACTGCTTATCTCTGTGGGGTCAAGGCCAACTACAAGACCATTGGTGTGAGCGCAGCAGCCCGCGTTAACCAGTGCAACACAGCATGACCTCCTCTACCCAGCCTGGGGATCTGTGTGTTTCTGTGTCCCTCGGGTCTCTTTGAGCCTGAATACATGAAATATGACATCTACCGAGACCCTGCCCAGGACCCCTCCCTGGCAGAGATGACAGAGGTGGCTGTGCGCATGCTGAGCAGGAACCCCCAAGGCTTCTATCTCTTTGTGGAAGGTGAGTGGTTGTGACCCAGAGAAAGGAGGAGACAGGAGTCTAGTGCAGACTCAAGCATCTCCCCACCTCTGGCTTCCTGCAGGGGGCCGCATCGACCAAGGTCATCATGAAGGCATAGCTTATCGGGCACTGACTGAGACAGTCATGTTTGACTCGGCCATTGATAAGGCGGACCAGCTCACCAGTGAGCAGGACACCATGATCCTTGTCACCGCTGACCACTCCCACGTCTTCTCTTTTGGTGACTATCCACCTCGAGGGAACTCTATCTTTGGTAGGCTAGGAGACAAAGCAAATGTATCGGTTACATGGCAGAAATGTTCACAAATGTGTATAAAGACACAGGACCTGACTTCTAGGGGGTTGGTAAAGGTAGGCCAGTTGTCAGGCAAAGGGGAAAATTGTGGTCTGTATGGGCTCCAAGCAAAATGTCTCTGTGCAGGGCTGGGACCCTCCTTCAGTGCTTGGATGGCCAGTCCTTTACATCAATCCTATGTGGCAACAGTCCTGGCTATAAACTCCAGAATGGTGTCCGGCCAGATGTCACTGATGATGACAGCCACGTGGGACCACCACCCTTGTCGTCCAGGGTAGAGGCCTTCTGCCCTGAATACTTTGTTTCCCTAGGTGACCACAAGTATCGGCAGCAGGCAGCTGTACCCCTGTCATCAGCCATGCACGATGAGAGGGTGTGGCAATATTTTCATGTGGCCCTCAGGCAGGGAGTGCAGGAGCAGAACTACATGGCCCATGTCATGGCCTTCACAGGCTGCCTGGAACCCTACACCGACTGCGGCCTGGCGCCCCCTGCTGGTCAGAGCAGTACTGTGATCCAGGGCCAGACCTCCACCCCTGATGTTCCTGTTGGCAGGGACAATGTTGATGCTGGTGACAGCTGAACCCTGACTACCTAAGCTCACTGGGCTTTATACCAGTGTCCCACAGCTGGCCCAAGTGTCCCACACTATTTGTCCCCTCCAGACTCTTCTGTTGGATTCCCCGAACCTTGGTTTCGGGTATCTAATCTCAGATCTAACGCAGGTTGCGGATCCTGCCACTCCACCATGACCCGCAACATCAAACCTCACTCGGAGTGTTACAGCCAGACTAAGAACCTGCAGCACTTCCCTCCCGACCAGCACAACCTAACAGGATGCCCTGCAGATGGAGGGAATGCCACGCACAGCCAGCCCTGGGCCAGCTCTTTCTGATCTCAGCTCCCAGAAAATGTGATGTCACACACTCAGTCACAGCTCAGCTTGTGCCTGAGAAGAAGGACGTGTAGGGACTAGATCCCCCACCCCCCACAGGGTAGGGCTGAACACGAACGTGCTGGCCTTTCTTGGCTGTTGGAAGTCAGCACAGCTGAAGCCAAGATAACCAGTGACCCTTGACAGTCCTCAGCTGCCACCACTGAGCCTCAAACTCATGATCCTCCTGCCTCAGCCTCCTGGGTGCTATAATTCCACAATGCCTGGCTTGCACATTAGTGGCCAAGCAAAGAATGTTGCTTTCATTCTCTTGGGAGATTTTGCAATAATATAATGAACTATTATACAATGTGATGCCAGCCAGGGTGTTCAGGTCAAGGTGGAGTGAGAAATGGAAACCAGACTGATCCTATCCTGCTCCGGCTCCCCCCCCCCAGTAATCCCCCAGGTCCTGCTGCTCACATTGGCCAGTCAGTAAGCAGGGACTCCAGTTGAAGGATCTGGCTTCTGGACCTTCTGCTCCTTAGTACTGGTCCTCAGCAGACTGAACAGGTGTCCCATAACCACCCCATAGGCACCCAGGCCCAGGGTGGGGGTGGGGCTTGACTAACGGGTCACCAACAGACATACAGCAAAATGCCTACCCCTGGGGCCCCAACCCCAGCCAAGACACCCCCTTGCTCTCCTCATACTGAGCTAGGTACAAGGTACAGAGTATGCTTGTCCTTGTTAATTTGTGCGAAGTTGGGGATCTAGGACAGAGGTCAACTTTCAAATTCTAGAAGACTTGCCAGACATTGTCACAAAATGCAGGAACAGGGTTATTATAGTCCTTCCCTCCAACAGAGAAATGGCTAAAGTTCCATCCACTGCAATCCACCCAGCATGGGAGGGGAGGGCGAGCTTCCTTCCTCCCTTCAGCCCCTCTACCATCCTTCCTTGTTCCCACAAGTGTGGACACCGTGGGACACTGTACTGGGAATTGGGGCCTCTGGAATCCCTGACCACTCTAGCTTCCTGTCCACCCGAGGGCTGGGAATTTCAGCTCCTGCAGTGGCACTAAGCACTCGTTATTAGGGGGCAGTGTCCAGGAGGAGACACTGTCCAGCTAGAAGAGATTGATCCCCACGTGAGGCGTCCACAGATGGCCACTACATGCAAATGCATACAGCCATGAGTGCATCCTGGCTGCCTGTGTTCAAATTCACTGAGTCTCTATTGCCTCTATCCCTTCTTCCCAGCTGCCTTTGGTTCCACTGCCTGTCCATGATGCTCTTATCTGCTTCTTCCCTAAGATCCCTACATCCTTCTGGGGTCTTCAGACAATAAAACTGGAAGGAGACCAGTGGACATGTAGAAAACACCCTCTTATTGCAAAGACTTACAGGTCAAACATGGAGAGCACCTGAGGAACATAGTGAGTTCCACGTGTTAGAGACAGGAACGTCATCCAAGGAAGATCTAGGGAGCATCATCCAGGGAGGTCCAGGCATGAACCTGCTGGGATGTAGTTGTGTTATGACGGTAAAAATTGTGACATTTGTAACCCAAGGCTCTATGTACCAGCCTGGTCAAAGCGACGTCCTTTAAATAGCCAGACAGTGGAAGCAGTCCCAGCATTCATCAATAGGACAGTATTTCTAGCTGAGCGGTGGTGGCACACACCTTTATCACAGCACTTGGAAGCTGGAAGCAGGCGATCTGTGAGTTCCATGACAGGCAGGGCTACACAGAGAAACCCTGTCTCAGAAAAAAAAAATAGTATTCCCATAAGTAGCAAACCATGCAGGAATGATGAATGATAGTGTGTTTGTTAAATGCAAGGCACACCTTGGAGGTTGTAGTTTCAGACCACTATTGCTGTGATGAAGCACCATGGGGGGGGAGTAACTTGGGGAGAAAAGGGTTTATTTACCTTATGTTTACACACCACAGTCCATCATTAAAGGAAGTCAGGAACCTGGAGCAAACAGAGGCCATGAAGGGGTGCTGCTTCCTGGCTTGCTCCCTATGGCTTGCTTGGTCTGCTTTCTTATAAAACCCAGGAACAAATGCCTTACAGATTTGCCTGCAGGCAAAGGTTATGGGAGCATTTTTTCTACTGAGGCTCCCTTCTCTCAGATGACCCCAGCTTGTGTTGTCAAATTGACATGAAACACAGAGACATACACACAGAGACAATAAGCCATTAAGGTAGAGAAAGTGTGTTCCAGCCACCGGTCCTGATGGAGGCCTGAGAGGCCGAGCCTTGGGTTGCTCATTACATCTCCACAAAGGAACAGGCATCCCCATGCCCTGGAGAACTTGCCAGAGACCTGTGTTGGGGGCAAAAAAGGAGACTTCCAAGGGAAAGACACCCCAATCTCCCAGAAAGGAGCCTCAGTGAACTGTTGAGCCTGTGCACTGTAGCTGAGGCACAGGCTGAGATTTTTGAGGGGCATGAGTTTGTTGAACGGAAGTGAGTGCTCATCCAGGCAGCTCCTACCTGGACGTGTGATGACAGCCATCAGTCTTACAGGAGGACAAAGTCTCCTTCCATGTATCTTTTGAGACTCTGAAGGCTGGGGTTTTAGCTCACTCAGTTGGTAGAGTGCTTGCCTAGCATCCCGAGCTCTGAGTTCAATCCCGCAGCACGGTGCAGAGTGCCCACAGCAGTGCATGCTGTGATTTTAGCATCCGGGCAGTGGAGGCAAGATCAGAAGTAACTGACTGTGGCGGCACATGCCTTTAATCCCAGCACTCGGGAGGCAGAGGCAGGCGGATCTCTGTGAGTTTGAGGACAGACTGGTGAGTTCCAGGACAGCCGTGGCTACACAGAGAAACCCTGTCTTGAAAAAAACAAAAGATCAAAAGTTCAAGGTTATCCATGGTTACTTAGCAAGTTCAGGGCCAGTGTGGGCTAAAGGAGACCCTGTCTCACTATCACCACCAAAAACAAACAAACAAACAAACAAACATAAATAAATAAAGAGAGGATCTCAGGCTGGGCCTTAGTGGCACACTCCTTTAATCCTAGCACTCAGGAGACAGAGGTAGGAGCATCTCTCTGAGTTTGTGGCCAACCTGTCTAGGAGGGAAACAAACAAAACAAAAACAAAAAGAGGATCTCCATCCAAACTGAGAGGACAGGCTTCAATGTCACAAAGATGCCCCTTGCTTTTTCTCCATCTTCCAGACGCGACGGTTTTGTTTTGGTTTTTTAAGACAGGGTTTCTGTGTAGCCCTGGCTGTCCTAGAACTTGCGCTGTAGACCATGATGGTCTTGAACTCAGAGATCCATCTCCTCTTCCTCCTGAGTGCCATGATTAAAGGTGTGTGCCACCACCTCCCAGATTCTGTCCTGTCCTACCTGGCCCGGATTGAAACAGACATTGGACAACTAAGGCAAAGACACAATAAACCAGGCTGTCAATGAAGACCTACCATGTGTCCTACTGAATGCCCAGTGCTTTCCTGCTTTCAACCAGGGAACTCTCAAGTCTGCAGCCTGGCATGTGTTTGCAGGATGGAGAGGAAAGGGATCTAATGATTATGGTTGCAAGAGGAGCTAGCTACTCAGTCTCTCAAGTAGCAGAGAGGGGCCAAGCCTTGGAAGCCTCCAGTGCTCTGCCCTGACTCTCCCCACTCCCAGCTCCCAAGCTGCATCAAGCTGGAGTGTTCTTGAGCCTACCCTGCTTTTCCTGCAGCAGCTTTTCCTGCAGTATAACCATCCGAGGCTTCAGCACAATAGAGACCCTGCATTCCATGACTGAACTACAGTGAGTTAGTTCCAGGAGGTCAAATACTCAAGCCAGTGAGGCTTCTGGGGATCCCAAGGGTCCTCTGTCTTGCTGTAGAACTTAAATAAATGGGCATGTTGGTGTTGGTCACCTGAGCCCAGGGCAGCAGACAGCAGAGCCTGAAGGAAGGCTGGCCTGGATGCTAGGCCTTCACGTTGCCCTTTCCTGTTGGCCAGCATGGCCCAGGCCGATCACCAGTGCCACTTAACATTGATGCTTCCTGCCACACACCATGGCATTGAATGACCAGTGCCAGGATTTCTCGCTCATGTGTGGAAACTGGCTGCAAGGCCAGTCCGTCCCTGATTCAAGCTCACCTATGGCATGTTCATGGTGGGCCAGCCCTCTACTGCCACCAAATTAGTGTGCCCACCTCCACCCCTACCCAAAGACCACCCTTACGGCTGCTTTAGGCAAACAAGTACTACTGGTTGACATTGTATAACAGTTGGTTTTATTGTCCCCAGGAGAATAGGAGGCCCAGGAATGGTCTATATCTTTTACGCCAGCCAGACACAGCAGGGTCACAGAAAATCCCAAATTTGGGAAGCTGAGATGGTGGACTGAAATGTAGACTGGGAAATACCCAGTGGATTGAGGAGGCCATGTGCTGCCACCACCCAGATGCTGGGAAATGGGGGGCGGGAAACAAGGCTTCCCATGTGCTGGGCCCTAGGAGCCTGGATAGAGGTAGATGGCTGTGTCAAAGCTTTGCGGAGCCCATTATCCAAGGTGCAACAGAATCCAACTGAGTCTGTCAATGAGGACTGTCCAGTGTTAGTGACTCGAGACTCCTGGTCCTCAAGGCACTGGCTGAGTGGTGGCTGCCTGATGATTCTACCATGATTGTCTTGTCTCAGTCTTCAAGGCAGTGAAGTCCTGTCATGTCTGAGGCTGGTTTAACACGCAGGTCTGTTGGAGCCTAAGGTAGGGGTTGTGGCAACCAGAGTTTGATCTGAAATTAGAAACCCGCCAGTGGATTATAAAACCAGAGGTCCAGGTAGAGCTCAGAAAATGGTTACTGGCCGGAGGCATGAGAGCCAGCTGTGGGCCACTGGGGTGGAGTCCAGTGAGCTTAAGTATCAGCTGCCACCACCATCAGCATTGTCCCTGCCAACAGGAGCATCAGGGTAGAGGTCTGGCCTGGACTCGACGCACTGCTCTGGCCAGCAGGGGGCGCCAGACCACAGTCACTGTAGGGTTCCAGGCAGCCAGCAAAGGCCATGACATGGGCGATGTAGTTCTGCTCCTGCACTCCATGAACCAGGTGTGCCTGAGGGCCACGTGCAAATATGGCCACATCCTCTCCACTATGGGTCTCAGAGTACAAGGGCACAGCCGCCTGCTGCTGGTACGTGGGGTCACCTGCAAAGAATGGGAGTTCCAAGCAGTGAAACCACCTCCATTTGCACTCTCGGCCCCTGCCCCATGTTGAAAACCCCACTGAACTTACTGCTCTCTTCCTTAGTGACATCAGCCCGGACACCGTGAAGGAGCCTGTAGCCAGGACCGTTGCCATAATGGATTGAAGTAAAGGATTTGCCATCACGAGCCTTAAAGGGAGCCAGCCCTGCAGGGAGAGGAGGTGACTTATTTCAGACTGGCTTCTGCACACCTTCACCTTTTTCCTGGTTACCAGATCCCTAGGAGACAACATTTGCCCCCATCCCAAAGCACCTACCAAAGATGGAGGTCCCCCGAAATGTGTAGCCACCAAAAGTGAAGACGTGGGAGTGGTCAGCGGTGACAAGGATCATGGTGTCCTGCTCACTGGTGAGCTGGTCCGCCTTATCAATGGCCGAGTCAAACATGACTGTCTCAGTCAGTGCCCGATAAGCTATGCCTTCATGATGACCATGGTCGATGCGGCCCCCTGCAGGAAGCCAGAGGAGGGGAGATGCTTGAGTCTGCACTAGACTCCTGTCTCCTTTCTCTGGGTCACAACCACTCACCTTCCACAAAGAGATAGAAGCCTTGGGGGTTCCTGCTCAGCATGCGCACAGCCACCTCTGTCATCTCTGCCAGGGAGGGGTCCTGGGCAGGGTCTCGGTAGATGTCATATTTCATATGTTCAGGTTCAAAGAGGCCTGAAGAATAAGAAAATGTTATTGAATAAGAATAAAAATCATGGTGAATGCCAGACTGGGTATTAGGGACACCACCACCCTCCATGTCCCCAACCCCTACCCCACACCCAGTTCCCTAATGGAAGGTTCCAGGGCAAGAAATGGAAGTTATTACCCATGAGGTGTGTCACGGAGGGGTCCTGGGATGCCTGAATGAGCTCCATGCGGTTCCAAACATATTTGGCTCCCTGCAGGGACACAGCCAGTCTCTTGAGTACATAACTTCAGAAGCACAGCCCTCACTAACTCCTGCTCTGCCCTTTGCCCTAGTGCCCAATACCTGGTGCTTTGCCAGCCACTCTTGAACAAGGTTCCGTCCATCCAGCCTGGTTCCAGCCTGGTTAGTGTTAGCTGGATATTCCTGGTCTGGTGTCCCCTTGGGAAACATGAACTTGCGGCCACCACCGAGGATCACCTATAATCAAGTGAACCTGGGACATAAGTGATCCTCTATTCTTTCCCAACAGCACCTGGTCCCAACCGGTCTGAGGGAAGGGCCTCTTGGCTGCATCTTCTCTACCCATCCCCATCACCCCTCAGTTACCCCTACAGGATTCAGACTGTGGGTTGTATAGAGACACCTTGCTCCAGCCCTGCTTCCCCACTCTTGGAGCTCACATCAATGTCCATGTTGGAGATGAGCTGTATAGAGATGTCCTTGCAGCCCTCCTGCAGCGCTGAGGCAGGCATTTCTGCATCCGAGTACCAGCCACGGTTCACCGTGTGCGCGTAGGCACCAGCTGGAGAGGCGTGCTGCACTGATGTGGTGGTCACCACTCCCACAGACTTTCCTGCAGAAGATGTCAGGTGAGCCACCCAGTGAGTACCCCAGGCCAGCCCGTGTCCTCAAGCCTTGTCTCAACCCACCTGCTTCCTTAGCTCGCTGCATCACAGAGATGACCTCATTGCCCCATGTGGTGTTGCACTGGTCAAACTGTGCAGCTGCGCTCAAGCCGATGACCTTGAAATTAGTTTTGACCCCGCAGAGAAAAGCTGTGGCTGTACTTGCGCTGTCTGCAACCTGCATGTCTGTGCTGTATGTCTGTGGAGAGATGCTCTCAGCTCAGATCTGGTAGTCCTTGACTTTCTGGAACTTGTCCCCACTGCCCCAGGTCTGTATACTTCCCAACCACTCTCCTTCCTCCTGTACCATCTCTTGCCATCCCTTGTGGGGACTTGGGTGCCTCCAAGCTTACCTTGGACAGAGCCATATATGGCAAGCGGTCCATGGCTAGAGGTGTCTCGGGTCCCAGATTGCCTTGCAGCTGTCCATTTAGGATCCTGGTGGCTGTCACTGTGCTCACCCCCATCCCTAAAGGAAAAGAGCTCAAGATCTTAATCCCCAGATCTGCCTGGACCCACCAGTGGCCTTGAGTGGCACCTGGAGTGCAAGGGCCCCAGGGTTCGCAGGCCTTGAACACTCACCATCCCCCAGGAAGATGATAAGGTTCTTGGCTGATGATTGAATAGGCTGCAACTTCTTGGCAGCATCTAGGGCCTTGGCTGCCTTTTGGTTCCAGAAGGCTGGGTTCTCCTCCTCCACTGACCAAGGAAAGAGCAGAGGAAGGGTTAGATTGAAGGCCCCTGTGTGTGAAAGGAGCAAGCACCCAAAGGGTCCTCATTACCTGGGAAGAGGCTGAACGACGGCTGTAGTCCAAGGACCAGCAACAACACACAAGCTCCCCACATGGCTGTGGCTGTGGCTGTGGCTGTGGCTGTGGCTGTGGCTGTGGCTGTGGCTGTGGCTGTGGCTGTGGCTGTGGCTGTGGCTGTGGCTGTGGCTGTGGCTGGATGGCGGTAGTTCTGAGGACGGTAGAAGAGTAACCTGGAAGACCAGAATACTAGCTGAGGGCCAGACTGCCTCACCTTAAATAGGGGAAGACTTGCTTCCTGCTTGAAAGGATCAGAGACCCTCCCTAACCCTCGGGCACCACCCTAGCCCCTGGCCTTGTTTGTATTTGCAGCTACTTTTGAGTGTGTGTGAATGCAAACTAGAGTGGAGACTGTTCATGATCCTGAGTGAGACCAGGCAAGGCCTGGGTCTTCCTGAGGAGCAGACAGGTTTTACCCTTGATGTTGACTGCTGTTTTCGTGGGCAGGTGGAGGGATCCCAAGGTTCTGCAGAGACCCTGGGCACATCTGTAGTTGTAGCGTGGAATAAGGAGCTGGGAGTGCCCCGAAGCCCGAGGGCAAGCTCAAAGTGATCCTGTGACGCGGTGATCCCACCTCAGAATATAGTTTGAGCCCAGATCCTGTGTGCATGAGGTTCAGCATTATTCACAGTAGCCAAGAAGGGTGGGGGCAAGCCATGTGTGCATGGAAGGATGGCTGGGTCAGATCAAAGAAACAGGATCCAGCTAGGTATGGTGGCTCAAGGTTGTAAAACCAAGGCTTATGATCCATGTCAGGAAGATGGAAGGCTATTCCGTGCTAGATAGCAAATACATGACTCAAAACCAACCAGTCAGCTGGGCAACGGAGGAGCACTTGGGAGGCAGAGGCAGGAGGATCTCTGTGAGTTTGAGACCAGCCTGATCTACACAGCGAGTTCCAGGACAGCCAAGGTTACACAGAGAAACCCTGTCTCAAAAAACAAACAAACAAAAAAACAAAATATAAAACTAAAATAAAACCAATCAGACATGTTGACACATGCCTTTAATCCAAGAATTTTGGAGGCAGAAGTAGGTGGATCACTGTGAGTTTGTAAGGATGGAAAAATACAGCCTAACTCTCCAGTGACCCCAGGAAGCTAGAAGTTTAAAAATACTAAATACCTTAAATTCCAGACCCTGTCCTCAGCCAGTAAATAGGTGAAAGGTCACACTCCTTGCTGCTTATCTGACTTTGTAAACTGCTTGTAACCCCCCCCCCACAGTGACCTAACCTAACTGCCTTTTGTCACCCCACCTTCTAGAAGCCCGCACAAATGCAGACCTCCAGGGCTATAGGAAACTGATGTCTAAAGAGTGCGGGCTTGGATGGTTTAAATTGATTGGCCCTCACCATGCGGGCTCTGGATGCTATGAGAAGATTGGTTTGCAATGCACGGGCTTTGTTGTAATCCTATAAAAGCTGTCTCAATTCTGTACTCAGGGTCCTCAGTCCTCTCCCCCTGCATGGCATATAACTGTGGACCCCAGTGCACTTGGAATATAAAAGACCTCATGCTTTTACATCAAGACCACTTCTTGTGATTTGGGGTGTCGCCTTTCCTGAGTGGGAGCGTGAAAGTCCACGCTCTGCGGGTCTTTCAAGTTCAAGGCCAGCCTGGACTGCAAAGTGAGTTCCAGGCTGGCCAGGGCTATACATAGACTTTATCTCAAATAAGTAAATAAATGGAAAGGATAATTGGATGGGGTTCAGGTGGTACATATGCATCCTCATTACTGCATGAACCAGGTATGTGAGAGGTGGGTCATGCTTGTAATCCATAGCACTTGATTCGTAGAGGCATGCCAGGCGAGGTGACACGCCTTTAATCCCAGCACTTGGGAAGCAGAGATAGGTGGATCTCTTGAGTTCAAGGCAGCTGGTCTGCAGGGTGAGTTCCAGGACAGTCAGAGCTATTACACAAAGAAACCCAGTCTTGAAACATGCCCCCAGCCAAAAAAAAAAAAAAAAAAAAAAACAAAAAAAAAAAAAAACCAAATAATTAAAAGAAGGTAAACCAGATTGGTAGCTGGCATCTGAAATCCAAGCCATAGGGACGCAGAGGCAGAGGATTGTGCTCAGAGGCCAGCTGAGGCGTGGTGGTGTACACCTTTAATCCCACTTCTTTAATTCCACACCAAACCATCGGAAACATTTTTTCACTTAAAGTCTTATCACCCAGACCCATCCACAGCAGCTTCCTTTTCTACTCTACTGGGCCACAAGGCTGATCCCTAAAGCCAGGGTACCTACCCAGAGCACCTAAGTGCCCTACTTAGTCCCGGCTTTGCTTTCTGTGAACTAAGATGCTGTATCTGTGTTTAAAGTCCCTTGAGATCCAGCACGATGCTGTGGGCCCAGCCACTGAAGGTGGAGGGGGAAGGGTCACTTAAGTTCATACGCTTGAGGCAACATAGTGACTTCCAGGCTGTCTCGGGCTACAAGTGAGACACTGTCTCAATAACAGCAACAACAACAATAGTAGTAAGTCCCAGCAGACTACTTGGAATGTGGGTTACAGAGATGAAGTAGATGTGTGTGGAAAGTTAAAATGCCCTGGGCTATCTTAGCCCTTGATTAGCCATTGCCTTTGTTGTTGTTTTGAGACAAGGCCTCGCTATGTGGGCCTGGCTAGCCTGAAACAGGCTATGTAGCCCAGGCTGGCCTTGGAACCCTCCTACCTCGGTTGACAAGTATCTGGACTTATAGGCATGTGCCACTGTGATAACAGAGGTGTGTGTGGTTCCCTTTTTATTTTTATTTTTGTTTTCTTTCAAGACAGGGTCTCTCTGTGTAGCTTTGGCTGTCCTGGAACTCACTCTGTAGACCAGGCTGTCCTCAACTCACAGAGATCCACCTGCCTCTGCCTCCCGAGTGCTGGGATTAAAGGCCTGGCTTTTTTTTTTTTTTTTTTTTTTTTTTTTTCTCGCTGTGACACCAGGCTTGGAATTTATAGTAATTCTCCTGCCTCAGACTCCAAAGTGGTGGAATGAATGGGATCGACTTCCATGTCTGGTTTTGGATAGTGTTTTGTTTGGGTTTTTGCTTTTGTGTTCTTGGTTTGGTTGAGTCAGTGTCTCATGTAGCCCATGCTAGCCAGGAACTTGCTATGTAGCCTAGGATGACCCTGAACTCCTGATTCTCCTGTTTCCTGACCCTTCTGCTTCCTCCCACCTCCTAATGCTTTAATTCAGGTAGATGCCACAGCACCCCATCTGTTCTGTTTTTAATTCAGGGTCTCATGTAGGCCAGGCTGACCTCAAACTCACTACAGAGCTGGGGCTACTTTGGAGCTCCTGATCTTTACCTCCATCTCTGGGGTGCTGGGATTACGAGCAGATGCCATCACAGTGAGCCATGGGTGATTTGGCATAAAGCGCCCTGCCCAGTGCTGGGGATCAAGCTGAGGATTTTGTGCACACCAGGCAAACACTGGGACCAGTGAGCTGTGTGCCCAGCCCACTGAAGAAGCTGTGAACAGTCTTGCAGAGTAGCTTCCCACTTCACATGCCCACCAGCAAAGCTTAAATGACTCAGACTCTGCTGCCTCGAAAATCAAGTCCACAGCCTCGGTGTTAATTGGGCTGATCTTATTTGGCTACACGTTCTGTGACCTACAGCAATATTTTACCTTTTTAAGGTTGACATAAGTGTCTCTAGTTTTGTTTTTATTTTATTATTATTATTATTATTATTATTATTATTATTATTATTATTATTATTATTATTGGGTTTTCTGACACAGGGTTTCTCTGTGTAGCTTTGGAGACTGTCCTGGAACTCGTTCTGTAGACCAGGCTGACCTCGAACTCACAGAGATCCGGCTGCCTCCTGAGCACTGGGATTAAAGGCGTGTGCCACCACCGCCCCTCGAAGTGTCTCCATTTAAATTCTGCTGTTGTCGCCATCTTTGCTATTGTGGCTGTGCAGCTTCCAGTCCTCCCATGCTCTTCTTATGGCGACCCTGACTTCCTTAGCTGTGCTTTGCCTTCATTTCCTGAAAACTCTTCATGTGCCCGCAGAAGATCGGAGAACAGGCACACGCCATACCACCTTCACCTGCAGTGATCAAAAGGATGCTTACCATCAGGTGATGGCACACGCCTTTAATCCCAGTGCTCAGGAGGCAGAGGCAGGCAGATCTCTATGAGTTCAAGGCCAGCCTGGTCTACAGAGCGAGTTCTGGGACAGCTCCAAAGCTACATAGAAACCCTGTCTTGAAAAACAAAACAAAAATGTTCATCTATACCTAAGGGCTAAAGACAACCCAGCTTCTTGGGGCCGCCTGGATCTCGTCCAGGTCACTTGACTATTGGGACAATACTCACAGTTCTTCTATTGGAAGTTTCACTGTGGGGTCAGAGACACAGAGCACAGAGCCAGGTGCTACAGTGCACAGCTGTGACCTCAGTAAATCAAGGCAGGAGGATGGGGAGTTCAAGGTCATCCATGGCTACATAATGAGATCCAGAACATCCATGTATAAACAAATAAGATGCCCAGGGCTGTAACTCAGTTGGTAGAGTGCTTGTCTAGTATGCCTGAGGCCCGGGTTCAGTCCTCAGCCATAATTGGTCATAGTGGTGCCTGCCTGTCATCTCAGGGCTCAGGAGTCAGGCTGATCAAAAGGTCAAGGCCTGGGGAGCCTGGTCTACCTGAGACCCTGGCTCCAAAAACCAACACAAAAAATTTGATGAGTGAATATATACAGTGAGAAATGTTCTAATCTCTCACAGAGATTGTGAGTGTATATGTAAGTGAGAGGCTATATTCCTTTTTCTTTTGAATAACCTTTGCCTGGGGCTAGAGGACACCAGATTGGTAGAATTAACTCTCAGGGGCTGGCTGTCAGTGTCCGTGTAGTCTCTGTGAAGGAGCAGGAGTGGCTCCTGACTGCTGCCCAGCCCAACCTCATCAGGACAGCTCGGGAAGAGCTTGCTGACAATCCTTGACACTCAGGGAACGCATGGCAGGGCCTGGGGATAGATGTGGGTCCTCAGAAGGTCCAGGGAGCAGCTCCCGGTACCCTAGACACTGCCCAGCCTCTCTCATGGGAGCCTCCACCAGGAACAGACAGATCGTGTGCCCAGCCTGCCTCCTGTTGAAGATGGTTTCATTCTGCCTCTTTCCCCTGGTGTCGTGTGCCGCAGACCTCATGTGAGCAGGGGTTCCAAGCCCACGGGACCACCAAGAGTTTGGTGGGCAGGGACAAAGCACCTGAGCACTGGGGTGGGCTGCATCTAGTCATTTAGCCCCCACCCAGCCAGTGACCCTCTTGTCACTTATATGGTATCTCTCCTCTCAGACCAGGTCTGCCTAGGCGTTTAAGGAGTTAGGGGGAAAGGCTCAGGCACCCTCATGGCCTTCTCAACTCCTGGCTAAAGGGCCTCCAAAGAAGCCTCACACTCCATTGAACAGTTAGGCACATTGTGTCCTGCTGTGGGTGGACCGAAAGGATTGCTCACCACAGAGCTAGAAGGGCCCGGCCGCCCACAGGGTCAAGCTCAGTTAGGTTATATGGAAGGTCTCTGTTGTAGGAAGAGTGAAGCCCATAAAAGACGAAGGAGCCCCAGAGCACTGATGCCTTAACTACTGTGTGGGTTCAGAACACTTGGGCCAGTGTCACTGGCTGCAATGACTCTGATCCTCAGCCAGCTGCTGAATGGGGCTGAGGACATGGACGGCACGGCTGTATTCTTCTTCACCGTCAGCCTGGCCTGCACAAACTCTCCCCACTGTGCAGTCGTGAGTATTATCGCTGGGAACTCCCCAGATGTTGGGAATCCAGGAGGTGGCCTGGTCCTTGGAGGGAAGCCACGAGAAGCTGGGTTCCCGGTAGAGCCCTGGACAAGGGAGTAAATAATTTCCCTGGAGTAATCACAGGGTCAAGCCTTGGAAGCCACAATATCTACCACTTAGAAAGGATGTCAGAAGGACAGGCAATAGCCGGGATGGATATGGTGTTCGAATCCCAGAGGAATCTCTCCCACCCTGAGCTTCATGGAAGAGCCTGTGTCCTAGGAGCATCTGCTCAGGCTGTTGGAAGCAGATGTGAAGCAGAAGAAGCAGATGTTGGGTAGGACCTTGAGAAGCTGGAGCAATAGCAAACCCATGCAATCAGCAGGAGCTGGGCTGGGTCAGGGTCAGGGCATGCAGAGAAGGAAGGGGTCATTCTGCTCTCCACCCCAGATCTCTGTGTCAAAGTATGGTCATTCCTCAGCAAGACATCATCTCTGATAGACAGGCAATGCGAGGAAGGTTCTGGAACTCTGGCTCATCTTCTTGGATATATTCAAGGTTTTCCATGTTCTTGGAAACCCATGTACTCAGTGTGCTTGTTTCCTGTCCTTGGCCCCACAGCTGCAGTGGAAGTAACCGCTGGACCAGATCTTCCAGGAGGACTTCTCTGGGATGAGGTGATGCCGGTGTCTTTAGCAGGTGTCCTAGCTCATGTGCTCCACGTACCACAGGTGAGGCTGCAGAGCCCCCACTAACACACTCCCAGCCCCGTGTCTCAGGACTCCTCAACCAGCTTTCTAAAGCTATCTACTCAGGGACCTTTGAACTTCCTGCCACTGCTAAAGCCACACTACAGGAAGCAGTTGGGAGCACTAGCACACGAATCCAGCCCCCTGGATCACATGCTGGTGCTCACTGCTGCCCCGTGGGAACCTGGGAAGGCTGGGGTTTTCCTGATCTTCCCTTGCCTCTTGGGATAGTGAGGTGGAGAGTCTGGACGTTTTCCAGGGCAGGTGTGACCACAGCCCTCTGCCCTGCCCACCTTGGGGAGAGCCTACTGGCCTCTGCCCATCTTGAGAAGGATGTGGCCTGAGAGACAGAGGACAGGGATGTGTCCCAAGAACTGCCACCAAGCCTGCCTGGGCCAGGCCAGCCGCCACTCTGACCTGCCGGCTGCTCTGGGTGTAGGACTGCGTGCAGATGCTGAGCTAGTCATCCGTCCTCTCCTGGCCTCCACCTGAGCACTTCTAAGTCCCGGCTCAGCTGCGGAGTCACCATCACTGCAGCCCCAGGCTGTGCTCATCAGGCCCCTTTGTTCCACCCCCCACCCTACCTCTCCTTCCAGCTAAGGTGGCCTGAGGCCAGAGCTGAGTTGTGTGTGACTTAGCATTTGGCCTTTGGAGACCTACAGCTTTTGGGCAGAGGGCAAAGCCCGAAGGTTGTGATTCCTCCATCTTGTCCACTTTCACTCAACGGTCTGCTTGTCAGACAGCCTGCCCCCGACCTCCTAATGGCCACGACCCACCTGTCCACCTACCCTCGGCACCCCAGGCAACCAGGGTTTTCTTTCTAAAAAGCACTGGAGGAGTTCTCCTAACAGTTCATTTTATTGTTGTCATGTCTCTTTAAAGACCGGTGGCCCCGAGGGTAGGAAATATTCTTTGTTTGGTATCTATGTGCAGCCTGGGATGGACAGGGGTGGAGGCCAAAGGCTGCTTTGGGGTGCTTGCTGAGACCCCATATTCTCCTGGGCCTCTGCTCGATTTCCTGTCATGGGAAGAACATGGGAGCAAGCCAAGACCTGCAAGGCTAAGTTACTTGGATCCCAGTAAAGGCATGGGGGGGAGTCTAGGGCGTTTCTGGGCCTCCGCCTCTTGGGTACCATTTGGTACCTGCCATTCTGGAAACAGTCAATTGAGAAGCAGGAGCCCTGGGTCAGTTATAAAGCCAGGTTGTTTTCGCAGAGGTGGCCCCTAGAGGTGCGGGCTAAACTGGTGTCTCAATGTGAGAACCACCTACCAAGAGTGGGCGGAGCATGGTGAATGTGGGACTGATGGGGCAAAGGAAACCATGAGTGCAGGGAGGGGTGTGTGTTAAGGAACCAGCGGTGAAACCCTGGGAAGGAGCACAGTAGGGGACTTGACCATCAGTATGTCACCATGGCTGTTCCTACTAGCAGCAGCGTGCTGACTAGCAGCTGCAGGGACAGCAGAACAGTGGCCTGGCCAGCTGCACTGTTTGTGACTTCAGTCTTGATCTGGCCTGGAGTGATGGTGCTGCTCTGGCCTGCAGGGGGCGGCAGATCGCAGTTGGTATAGGGTTCCAGGCAGCCTGCGAAGGCCATGACGTGGGCGATGTAGTTCTGCTCCTGCACTCCGTGCACCAGGTGAGCCTGAGGGCCACGCGCGAATATGGCCACGTCCTCTCCACCGTGGGTCTCTGACGACAGGGGTACAGCTGCCTGCTGCCGGTACGAGGGGGCGCCTAGGGACACAGGGTGTCCAGAGGGAGCATCGTTCATTTGCCCTAGTCTAGTCTGCCTGCAGTCCCAGTTAGGCAACACTGTGACACTTACCACTCTCAGCACTGGTGACATTGGGCCTGTTGCCCGAACTAAGGGCATAGCCAGGGCCGTTGCCATAGAGAATGGAGGTGTATGGTTTGCCGTCTTGAGCATTGAGTGGGGCCAGACCTGCATGAAGGAAGGGAAATACCTTGCCCTCGTATTGACTACTGCTTTTGGAGTGCAGGTAAGCTCATTTGCCTGCTCAGTGGTTAAATTGTCACCCACCCCTACAAGGCACGTACTCTCTGGGCCATTTTAACAGGTGAGGAAACCGAGGCCCAGCAATATCTGTCCCCATAAACTTGCAGCAACACCGCCTGACACTGTCCCTTGGCCTACCAAAGATGGAGGTCCCCCGAAGTGTGTAGCCACCAAAAGCAAAGACATGGGAGTGGTCAGCAGTGATGAGTATCAGTGTGTCCTTCTCACTGGTAAGCTGGCTGGCACGTTCAATGGCAGAGTCGAACATGACGGCCTCAGTCAATGCCAGGTAAGCTGTGCCCGCATGGTGGCCTTGGTCAATACGACCCCCTGTAAGACGCCAGCGATGCTAGAGATGCTGCTTTTGCTCTGGGTCCCTGGCCCCGCCCCTTTCTCACCAGGCACAACCACTACCTTCCACAAAGAGGTAGAAGCCTTGTGGGTTCCTGCTCAGCATGTGAATGGCTATCTCTGTCATTTCCTTGAGAGATGGGTCTAGTGAGACGTTCCGGTAGACTTCATATTTCATTTCTGCTGGCTCAAAGAGGCCTGAGAGGCATAGGAATCCATGGTGAGCGCTAAGCTGGGAAGTGGGGAGGGGGGCTCATAGCACACATACAGACCCCACTGAAAGGGGTCTGCGCTATGGCATTACCCATAAGGTGAGTCACGGTGGAGTCCTTGGAGGCCTGAATGAGGTCTTTGCGGTTCCAAACATACCGGGCTCCCTGCAGGGACACAGCCAGACTTAGTACATAGAGGCGCAGTTCTGCTCTGGGCCATGATGTGGCCCCTGCCCTGGACCCCATGTCACCTGGTTCTTTGTCAGCCACTTCTGCACTAGATCCTGTCCATCCAGCCTGGTTCCAGATTGGGCAGCATCATCTAGGTATTCAGGGTCTGGTGTCCCCTTGGGAAACATGAACTTGCGGCCTCCACCGAGAATCACCTTTAGTCAGAGGATCAGCGTGGGTAGACTTAGGGCTATGTGGGCCCCTACCCACTCCTGACAGACAGCTGTGTCACCACCATGTCTGTGGAACATGCCTCCCCTGGGCTTTCCATACCCTCTTACACATACTCTATGGGACCTGGAGTTCAGGCTGTTTATGCCTAGGACTATGGCCAGTCCAAGGTTCAGCCCTCAGTCCAGCCCTCGCCCTGGTTCTTGGGGCTCACATCAATGTCCATGTTGGAAATGAGTTGTGTGGCGATGTCCTTGCAGCCCTCCTTCAGCGCCGAGGCAGGCATTTCTGCATCCGAGTACCAATCACGGTTCACCGTGTGTGCGTAGGTACCAGCTGGAGAGGCGTGCTGTACCCTGGTGGTGGTCACCACTCCAACAGACTTCCCTGAAGAGGATAGACCATCACCCAGTGATCCAGGCCTGCCCTAGCTCCCAAGCCCAGCACCAACATACCTGCTTTCTTTGCACGATACATCACTGAGATGACCTCATTGCCAAACGTGCTGTTGCACTGGTTAACGCGGGCTGCTGCACTCACACCAATGGTCTTGTAGTTGGCCTTGACCCCACAGAGGTAGGCGGTGGCTGTGCCTGCACTGTCTGGGACCTGTCTATCCACGTTGTATGTCTGGGGACAGAGACACTCTCAGCTGTGTGCTACTGGTAGACATTAGTCCTTGCTTCCTGGGACATGTCCACACTGTTCTAGTTGCAAACTTGGGCTCTGGTTCTGGATTCGTCCTCCTCCAGCCATTTCCAACCTCTTCTCCCTCATCCCAGGTGTCCCAGCTCTTACCTTGGACAAAGCCATGTATGGGAAGCTGTCCATGGCTAGGGGTGTCTCAGGCCCTAGATTGTGTTGCATCTGTCCCTTTAGGATCCTGGTGGCTGTCACTGTGGGCACCCCCATCCCTGAAGGCATAGAATCTGGTCAGACCTGAGCTTGCAGACATTCCTGGACCCATCAGTGGCCTTGGGTACTTGGAGTACAAGGGCCCCAGGGTCCACAGGCCTTGAACACTCACCATCCCCCAGGAAGATGATGAGGTTCTTGGCTGATGTCTGAATGGGCTGTAGCTTTTTGGCATCATCCAGGGCCTTGGCTGCCTTTTGATTCCAGAAGGCTGGGTTCTCTTCCTCCACTGGTCAAGAAGAAGTGGACCCAAGTTAGTCCAAACAGGGGTGTTAGGTTAGTTCTTCCATGGGAGTCAAAAAGGAGCCTTCTTACCTGGGATGACACCAAAGGACAGATGTATCTTGAGGCCCAGCAACAGTAGTAGCAGCACCGGGTCTCCCTGCATGGCTGGGGCTACTGTAGGTTAACCAGCAGAAAACCCAGGTACCAGCTACTGCTTAGCCTGCCTGGACTCAAGTCAGAGAAGGACTTTGTTCCTGGTTGCAAAGGGTCCTTGTCCCTCCCCTATATGCAAAGTTACCTTGGCTCCACCCCTGGCCTGTGAACTGAAGTCTGGTGTTTAGGGTGTGGTTGGGCCAGGGGTCTTGTGTGTCCCTTAGGCTGGATGGGCGGTTAGGGGTGAATCCTGGATGAGACACTCATGCTGTGCACTGCCGGGGCCACTGACTGCCCTTATGTCTTGTCAGGGATCCCTCATTACCTGAGAGCCAGCTGGAACCAGTCTTTGCTCTGGGTGCTCCAAGTAGGTGGGATTCCAAGCACCCAGCCTAGGCAGGACCCGGATTTGGTCGCCTGGTCCAAGATTCGCACTGATAAGCACAGAGAGTGGCCTGAATACACTGCCCTCCAACTGTCTTCTCAATGGCCTTGCCTGAGGGAGGTGGCACATTGGGGATCTTAGCCCAAAGCGACTGCTATGTGGGGTAAATAGTGGTGGAGCCCTGTCTATGTCTTCAGTTACTGCTGGTGTGCTGCCCCGTAGACCCCAGGGCGTGTCCTCTATTTGCCTCTCCTGTGACTGGAGTGGCAGGGTGGGGTGGTCCAGATGTGGCATTGACTGAATTTTTCAGAGCAGCCATCAAGCATGTGTAAGTACCATTGACCCCTGTTCCCTCCGGCAGGCAGATGGGGCCCAAGGGTGAGTGTATTATCCTCTTGCCTGGACACACCCTGATAAGGAGTAAGAGGCAGTCATTGCTGAATGTTTCTGTCCTGCCAGGTCCCACTGCCCTCCAGTCCCAAATAAGCACAGAGACTCTATATTAACTCTTACACTATTAGCTGATGGCTGGGGCCTCCTATTGGGTAGCTCTGTCTTAATTATTAACCCATTCTATTAGTCTGTGTATTTCCACATGGTCTATAGGGTCTGGACCTATTTATTACTCCTTCCTCCACTACACGGTGTCGCCTTGAGTTGCCTCTCTGCCTACCTCTCTCAGACTTCTCTCGTCTCCTAGTCCCCGCCTGTCTTCCTGCCTCTATTAGCCAAACAGTGTTTTATTCAGCAACCAATAAGGGAAACATATATATACAGAAGGACATCCCCCATCAGGCAGGCTCAAAAGTTCTTCTGCAATTTAACAATCCCATTTCGGAGAGTGTTCCCAGAAGCGCTAAAGCAGGGCTTCAAGAGCGGCCTGTGGTGCACACTTCCAAAGTCCCAGGTCTGGGGAGTCAAACACAGGACTGAGTTGGAGCATAGCCTGGGCTACAAATAAACAACAAAATTAAAAAGTGTCACTTGTGACATAGAAATAGAGAGGGGCCACGGGGGGGGGGGGTGGAAGGAAGGGAAGGGAGAGACAGTGAAACAAAGGTTATTTGAAAACACACCGTATTAAAACCTCTTTGTGAACGAATGAAAACTTAAGAACAGAGTCAGAGGGGCCGAAGAGATGGCTTAGAGGTTAAGTGCTTTTACTGTTCTTGCAGAGGACCCAAATTTGGTTCTCAGAACCCCGGGTCAGGTGACTCACAACTTCCTGTAACTCCAGCTCCAAGGGGATTTAATGTCGCTGGTGTCCATAGGCACCTAAATTCATTTACAAATACCACACACAGAAGCAGACACATTCACATAATTAAAAATAAAATACTAAAAATATAAATAAATAAATAAATAAATAAATAAATAAATAATTAAATAAGTGCCGGGTCTCAGACAAATGACTTCTCTCCTAAGACTGGCAGCCACATTCCTCACAGAAGCTAAGAAGAGGAAACAAGTGTTATGGTTTGGATCTGGTTGACCTGTGTCCCACAAAGGCTCAGGTGTTTCAAGCTCAGTTCTAAGCGTAGAGCTGTGCTGGGAGATGATAGATTTTTTTTTAAGATTTATTTATTTATTATATATACATTGTTCTGTCTGCATGTATCCCTGCAGGCCAGAAGAGGGCACCAGATCTCATTATGGATGGTTGTGGGCCACCATGTGGTTGCTGGGAATTGAACTCAGGACCTCTGGAAGAGCAGCCAGTGCTCTTAACCTCCGAGCCATCTCTCCCGCCCTAGAATTTTTTTATATAAATTTATTTATTTTACACCTGGGCTGCAGTTTCCCCTCCTTCCTCTCCTTCCAGTCTCTTCCCCTCATCCCCTTTCTCTTCCTACCCCCAATCCACTCTCCCATGAATATTAACAACACATGGCATGTAAAATTTCAGCAAGACTAAGCACCTTCACCACCCAGTATGAAGAGTAGGGTCCCAAAAGCCAGTAAAAGAGTCAGAGATAGCCTCTGCTCCCTCTGTTAGAAACCCAAAGAGGATCAAGCTACACAACTGTAACATGCACGCAGAGTCCCTGGCTCAGTCCTGTGCAGGATCCCTGGTTCAGTCTCTGAATTTTTATAGGTGAAGAGTAGTGGAGGTGGCTGAGTCAGGGGCCCATAGCTGAGCAGAACTGAGGTCAGTGCCAGCTCCTGACCTTCCAAATCCTTGAACTAAGTAACCCTCTTCTCATTATATGCTACCCACCTCCAGGTATTTCCCTATGTCAACGGGAAAGACTTTTCTTGTTTAGATGGATGAAAGGTCAAGCAACGTGTGCTCCATATACACAGCAGGTGTCATCTACCTTAAAAGGGAAGGAAATACGATCAAAATACATGTGTGAGAATGTCATGATGAAACCCATTATAATGTATAATTTTAACATATGTCAACAACAGACAAACAAAAATAACACCAGAAAGGAAAAAAGATGTGTTGTGCTTAGCTCTAGCTGGCACTTAAGAGGGGAGGGTGGGTTATAAGTTATGTGCCCCCCCCTCCACTTGGAATAATGCACCTGGCAACCTCAGAAACCCTTGACACCCACACCTGTGCCGGGTTATGTGTGTTCCCATCTCTGAATAATGGTGTAAGTTTTCTGCTACTGGTAACAATCAAATTCAGACAGCTTCCATTCAAGTATATCCCCAAACATATCTAGATATGAAGAATAGAAGGGCCAAGCTGGCCTGAATGGGTTTGGGTATGTGTGCTGTAAAACAAAACTGTCCTCAAGCAGCATTGTAGGAAGACTCCATACTTACTATGTCATGTCTCTGCATAATTACAGTCAGATGCATTGTGGGAAGGGACATAGGAAGTAGGGAAAAAATGAATGTATGTCCTAGTACATCAATCAAAATAAGGAACCATCCAGACTAAACCCTTTAGTAGCTGTGATGGTTTGAATAAAAATGGTCCCCACAGGCTCATAGTGAGTGACACCATTAGGAGATGAGACCTTGTTGGAGTAGGAGTGCATCATGGGGGAATAGGCTTTGAGGTTTCAGAAGCTCAAGCCCTGTATCTCTCTGTCTCTCTCTTCCTGCTGCCTTCCAATCCAGATGTAGAACCTCTGGCTCTTTTTCTAGCACTGTGTCTGCCTGATCCTCTCCATTCTTCTTGCCATGATGATAATGAACTAAACCTCTGAACCTGTAAGCCATCTCCAATGGAATGTTTTCATTTATAAGAGTTGCCACGGTCATGGTGTCTCTATACATAGCAATAGAACCCTAAGACAACGGCCAGCTCCTCTTTGTCCATGAGAAGCCCCAACAATAATTGGGGCTGTTGAGTATCATTGCTCATGCAGCCCAGGTGAGCCTCTTTAGTCTGTGCTCATTCTGCCTTGACCAAAGTTATCTTGCTCCTTGGGCAAGCCCATGTAGATTTATTACTTTCAGTTACTGGAAAAAACAGACCCAGACCCAAGCACAGCTAACAGCGCTGCTCAAGTCTCCGAGATTTCCAGGAAGTTAAATTCTTAGAAACACTTGAATCCTAGTGAGTGGGTAGGAGGTGGGCGCAGGAGCACCAGAGAGTCAAGGACTTTTTACCTTTTGGTCAGTTCAATGTAGTCTAGTATACCTGAAACCCTGCCAAAAATCAAAAGCCAGCTGGGCATGCTGGCACACACCTTTAATCCCAGCACTCAGGAGGCAGAGGCAGGCGGATCTCTGAGTTTGAGGCCATCCTGGTCTACATAGTGAGTTCCAGGTTACATAGTGAGAGCCTGTCTCAAATTAAAAAAAAAAAAATATATATATATATATATATATATATATATATATATAAAACAGGTTAGGTGGTAAATTTTATATGTGTATTTATATGTGTATGTTTCTAAACACACTTAAAAATATTTTAAAGATTAAAGAAAAAAAGAATTTTCCTTGAGTTCTCCTCCCAAGCTACATACAGCTTAGTTTGTTCCATCCCCAACCTCTCGCCATGTGAGCCACAGGCCTCATTCCCAAGCCTCTGCTTACCCTTACTTGCGCCCATCACTTGGCCCACAGAACCCACCATGGCCCCTGCCTCCCTTCGGACAGAGCCTCCTGGAGCCCTCTCATCTCTATCCCAGCTCTGTGCCTGCTGATTCCAAATCACAGAAGCAAGAAGTTAGAGAGTCCTCCGTGTCCCACTCATCACCACCGTAGAGCCGGGATATAGTTCAGTGGCAGAGCACTTGCCTGGCATGCACACCTTAGTTCAGTCACCTGTATTGAAAAACAAAAGATGCTTAATTACTCCCGTAGCTGTGTGTTACCAAGTCGTGTTTCTCCAACTCATCAGGAAATATTCCAGGGCCTAAGGGAGTAAGCGTATAGCAGTTGGTATAATGTTTATTGCCAAGCATAGCCGCTCATAACTGTAACAGCAACACCCAAGGGGCTGAGGCAGGAGGATTGCCATGAATTGTAGGCAAGACTAGGGACCTGTGGAAATATCTCAGTTAGGGCACATGATTGACATTCTGAGGCCCTGGGTTTGATCCCAGCACTAGAAAAATATTTTAATCACTAATAAATAATTAATTATATATATTGATGCTGCATAGTTTGATCATTTGATATTTAACAATGGAATCTGAGTAACTAGGCTTTCTGTCTCTTAAGCATTCTTTGCATTGGGAAGGAAAATTCTTGACTAAAGGTCAGAGATGACTAGTCAATAGGCAAGCCTTAGTCAATTAATTAGCTTTATATCAGGGTACAGATTAAAGGTTCAGGACACAACACTCAGTCTTCAGCCAAGGAAGTCTTTGATGTGGCTTTGGTGTGGTTTTGTCCTTCCTAAGGTGCCACCTGCCATTTTCAATTTTTTGTATGATTGTTACCATGTATGTATGGAGTGTGGGTGTGTGGCTGCCGCAGCACCCACATGAAGGGCAGGGATGACTCTGTGAAGTTGTGTTTTCTCTCTCTGCCTTTCAAGGGTTCTGGGTGCTCAGTCTTGTGTGTCAGGCCCCTCTCCTCATGGGGCATTTCACTGGGTCTAGAGTCACATGATCATTTTAAGAAATGAGAAAAGTGGGCGGTGGTGGCGCACATCTTTAATCCCAGCACTCAGGAGGCAGAAACAGACAGATCTCTGTGGGTTCCAGGACAGCCAGGTCTACAGAGCTGGTTACAAAGAAACCCTGTCTCAGAAAAACAAAAATTTTAAAAAAAAAAAAAAAAGGAAGAGAAAAAATGAGATAGAGGGCTAGAGAGAGGACTCAGAAACTAAGAGCACTGGCTGATTTCCAGAGGACCCAGATTCCATCCCCAGCACCCATGGGAGGCTCACAGCCATCTGTAACTCCAGTTCTAGATGACTGGATCTAGATGATCCAGTGTCCTCTTCTAGCCTCCATGGGCACCATGTACACACATGGTACACAGACATACATGTAGGCAAAACACCCATACACATAAAAAATAATAAAATATTTTTTTAAATGAGACGGCGAGAACCCTGTACATTTCTCCCAGTTTCTCTTGTGACTCCATAGATACGGTTTGCATTTCCCCAGTTTGGTAGGAGTATCTGTGTGGGTTTGAGGCCCTGTTCAACCTCATCACTTGACTACACAACTGCCACACTGCTCCAGTTATCACCCAGATGCATCCCTCCCCCTTCTACCCCATCCTCTGCCCCTTACTTCACAGCAGTAATATTCAGACCTGCTGTCTTCAGGATCTGTTGCTCCCAGTAAGCTGTAGCCACACAGCCTAACGGTAGACATTGGAGGAGCTTTTTACACACAACACGATTGGATTGTCTGAGAGTTGGCTGGTCTCCATTGCCAGGGCAAATGGGTGAAATGTAACCCAATGTGACTGAGCGTTCTCCCGCTAAAGGACTCTGCTCGCTTCCAGCCTCACCTTTTATGAGTGAAGTGACAGCAAACGCTCAGGTTCTATATGAACACATGTTTTATTCTGTGGAATGAGTGCCCAGGAGTGTCATTGCTGACTATATGTTGACTGCACATGCCATGGCTTGAGAAACTACTGGACTGTCCGTGCAGAATAGCTGTGTCATTTTTCCATGTTCATAATTACATGTGAGGGACGTGTTTTCCCTTCCTGCCAATGTTGATGAACATAACAGCCAAGACAGTGGCTCTGACATCCAAGTACTATTCAGGACAGAATGGAGGATTCTCATATAGAACATACCTACCATGTGGATTAGAGTTCCACCAGGAAGACAGCGGCAAGGAAAGGCTTTTAAGGGAAGACAAGAGGACCACACTAGTTATTATAGAATGGTAATCTTGGACCACAAGGATTAGTAATGTGGTTAAGCCCATAGTCACATGAGAAGTAGCCGGGCAGATGGCCTCAGAACTTGGAGCCAGGCACGGTGACACAGTGGGAGCAGAAGCAGGGGATCTCTGAGAGCTTGACACAAATCAGTCAGTCTACATTGCAAGCCAGGACTACCTAGTGAGATACTGTTTTTAAATTTTACAAAATTCTTGGGGTGAGTTCATGGTAGCTGGGGACAAGAGTTGTGGCTCTGAAGGATCTTTTGTCATAGTTCATGCTACTAGGCTGATAAGCATGGGTGCTCTCCCATTATTGTCTCGGCTTCATTTATTATTTAATTGTTTTACATACGTGTGTGTGTGTGTGTGTGTGTGTGTGTGTGTGTGTGTGTGTGTGTGTGTGAACTTTTCAGGAACTAGCCCTTTCCTTTTATCATGTGGGTCCCTGTGTCAAACTCAGGTGTTTCAGGTTTGGCGACACACACCTTCACACCCTGAGCCATCCCTCCAGCCCCTGTATTTTTTTTTAATCTTTGTGTTTTTGTCTTTTGAGACAGGGTCTCACTCTGTAACACAATGACCCAAACTCATTGTGTAACCTAGGCTGGCCTTGAACTCTTAACAGTTCTCTTGCCTCAGCCTCCCAAGCATTGCTACCACCAAGGGACAAGGGTTTTTTTGTTTTGTTTTGGTTTGGTTTGGTTTTTTGCTTTTTTGTTTGTTTGAATGAAGATGCAAAATGTTGTTACTAACATTACAATAACTTCAATTTATCTGGGTGTGGTAGCATTAATCCCAGTCCTCAGGAGGCAGAGGCAGGTGGATTTCTGAGTTCGAGACCAGTCTGGTCTACATAGTGAGTTCCAGACCATACAGTGACTCCTGTCTCAATACACTACTACTAACAATAATAATAGTACAATAACAACAACAACAGCAATGTAGTTGTGTCTCAACTTCCCTGGAGGAGTTTACCCAGGGACAACATGGAGAGCTGGCAGTCCACAGTACGTTATGCCACCAACAAACACTCAGTAGATTGGCTCTTATCCAGCTTTACTCTACAGAGAGAATGTAATGACTCGTCTGGCAGTCACAGTCCTTGCAATACAATCTAGAAAGTCACCAAAGTGACAGATAAGCCTCTAATGATATATTTATTGGCCACACCAGAGTCCAAAGGATGTGACAAATCTATGGAAGCCAGAGTCCCAGGGTTCACCAGGCTGACCTCATCTGACCACTCCTACTCCGGCCTGTCGTGCCTCTTACCTATGTAGGGGTTGACATGAGTTCCCCATTTTGACTCTGGCACTATCACACCTGCTTTGTTGTTGTTGCTGTTAAGTATTTTGACAGGTGTGTAATGCAGGGTATCTTTTATGTTCTTCTAAGACCGTGCTGTCATCCTCCACTACAATTGGCCCAGCTTTCCTGAAAAATATTCTCAAGTGCCTATGCAGGGCTGGACAGCAGGCAGGCACTACCAGTCACCTGCAGTGACCAAAGGCTGCTTCATCTACACAGTGTATGGACACATTCCAACCATGTGGGGCCACCTGGGCCCCTGCCTCTCCTCCATGCCTGAGTCACATGACTGGTGACAGTCCTGTTTCTGGGGTCCAGGGATTGTGTGACAGCAACAGTTCTGCTGAGGACTTAGAGGTGTAGCTCCACTCTTACTGTGAGTGGATAACCCTCACCTGATAGGCAGATATTAGGCATCAGTTAATCAGTGGGGTGGAGGGAGTGTTGACCTCACCGTAGTTCCAGCTTATTCAGAGTGATAACAACTCTCATCCCTGTGACAGTCTCGTCTCAGGCCAGGCCTGCCAATGCATTTCTGAGACCAGCAGAGGAGGCTAGACCACCCCTCTGTCCTTCCCAGCCTGCCTAGCTGAGGGGCCTTCAAAAAGTCTACCCCGGGCAGCAGCACTTGAGCAGCTGTCTACACGGTGTTCTGGGTTTGGATGACCATGAAGGAAAGCTCAGAGCACCAGAAGCTGGGCCATCTGCAGGCTTTGTGCAATACCCCAGGAGCAATTTAGACATAATTGTTAAGAACAAGTAAACGAGGTGAATTTAAATGGGATAAACAATTTGTAATGTTCCCAATGTGTTGCTGGAGTCAGGGGCTCACCACTCAAAGGCCAATGTTCAGGGCACGAGAGTCATGGGAAGGAATTGGGCTTATTCAAAGGCTGTCAATCATGACAAGAGAGGGGTTGTTATCTCAGCTTGAGGGCTTGGGAGCATAGAGAGTACTTATAGGGAGGGAGAAACAGGGCAGGGAGGCTGCATCCTACGGCCTTCTTCATCTAGGGCGTGAGCATCGTTTTACCCCCCTGGTTGGAACACTGAGGTGGACCTCAGTCTCTTGCCTCTAGGCTTACCTCTGCAGCCCAGGCTGGCATGGAACTCACTGTGTAGCCAAGGCTAGCCTCAAACTTGCAGCACTACTGCCTCAGCTGCCCGAGTTGTGGGGTTACAGGCATGCCCCACCACTCTCAGGCAGTTACAAGCTTTCCATCTGGGGGAATGTCTCGTCCTCACAGCATTAGCAAGGGGTGGAAGGGCCAGCGGAGAAGGTAGCACATGCGTAGTTTCAAACCCTTTTCAGGGCAGCAGTGGTGAGGGGTGGTTAAAAGAAGGTACTGCTCTTGCAGAGGACCCAGCACCCACAGTTAGACGGCTCATAACTAGCTGTAATTCCAGCTCCAAGGAATCTGACGCCCTCTTCTGGCCTCCCAGGGTACCTCCTGGGGTATCTGCACCCACACATGTTCACAACACACACACACACACACACACACACTTAAACATAAAATTAATCTTTTAAAAAATGTTCAAAATCAGGCCTGGTGGGGATGCCTGTAATCCCAGTATTCAGGAAACTGAGGCAGGAGGAACACAATTTATAGGCCAGCTTGGATAAGTAGTCTCAAAACAAACAAACAAACAGAAAAATATATATATATGTATATACACACAAACTTTTTCAGTACCTTGAAAGTCATATCTATTAGATATCTAAGCTATTTCTGGTTTTGCTTTGTTTGTTCCAAGACAGGGTCTCGCTATGTAGCTCTGGCTGTCCTAGAACTCTCTATGCAGACCAGACTAGACCCAAACTCACAGAGTTTGCCTCCAACAGAGTTTGCCCTGTCTCTGCCTCCAACTCCCAAGTGCTGGGATTAAAGATGGGTGCCACCACCCCACTGGCCATTTCTAATTGAGTTAAATTCCTAGCCAGGCATCATGGCACACATTTATGGGGAAGCTTCTACAGGAGAATTTCCTTAAGTTTGAGGTCTTATTTTAAAAAATGACAAAAAATAAAATTCTGAAGTTCAATGATTCAGCTTAAGTTCAGGGTTTATATACTTTTTAAATTAAGTTTCTTTGTTTTGTGTGTGCAGGGAAGCATGTTCTTGTCCCACCATGCATGTGTGCAGGCCAGAGGACATCCTGTAGATCGCGATCCTTTCTGCCCCATGGCTGTCAGGGGTCACACTTAGCTCACTGGACTCAACCTCTTTACCTGCTGAGACAATTTTTGAGAACTGGTCCTCTTCTTCCAAAGGGTCTCAGGGGATCAAACTCAGGTCCTCAGGTTTGGCAGACACCCTCATCTTCAGAGCTTTCTTGCCAGACCTCTGTTTGTTTGTCTGTTATTCTTTTTTGAGACAGGGTCTGATTGTGTAGCCATCTGCTGGCCTGGAGCTCACTCCGTAAAGCAGGCTGGCCTCAGCCTCCTGAGTGTCGGGTTAAAGATGTGCACCACCCTGCCCAGCTTTGCCTTTTTGGTACTTGGCTCATTTATTGGCACGTGTATGGCACAGAGCAATGTAACCAAGGAGGACTGCCTGGCAATTGGCTTTATTTTTCTCAACCAGATTTTAGGCATGTTGAGCATTACAACCTCCTTCAAGGCTCATGTGTTGAAGGTTGGGTCCCTAGCTTGGTGGTGGTGCACGCCTTTAATCCCAGCACTCAGGAAGCAGAGGCAGCAGAGGCAGGCAGATCTCTGTGAGTTTGAAGCCAGCTTGTTCTACTAAGCAAGTTTCAGCACAGCCAGAACTGTTAAAAAAAAAAAAGGTGAGTCCTAGTATAGCAACATTCAGAGGTGGGCTTTTGTTTCTTCTTTCTCTCTCTCTCTCTCTCTCTCTCTCTCTCTCTCTCTCTCTCTCTCTCTCTCTCTCTCTCTCTCTCTCTCTCTCAAGTTAGTGTCTCAAGTAGCTCAGGCTGGCTTTAAACTGGCTATATAGCTAAGGCTGACTTTGAACTCCTGATCCTTCTGCCTCCATCTTCCAAGTGGAAACAGAAAGATTGCCAAGTCCTATCTTCCAAGTAAAGATTTTAAAACAGGATTGAATTATGAGGCTCCATTGATGGGTTTATAATTTAATGAAAACACTAGAAGGTGGTAGGCACCACTTAGTTTGAGGAGATGGGTCCCGGGGATGTGCATGGGGAAGGGGTTTGGAGCAAGCTTTCTCTGTGTAGACCTAACTGTCTTGGAATTTGCTCTGTAGACCAAGATGGCCTTGAACTCAGAGATCCTCCTGCCTCTGCCTCTTGAGTGCTGGGATTAAGGGAGTGTGCCACCACCACCTGTAGGAAATATAGTTTAATTGGTGCTTGGCATGACCGAATCCCTGGGTTTGATCTCCTTAGTAGCATAAAACTGAATGTATTGCATGCTGTAATCCCGGATGCTGTGACCCCAGCCCTTCGGGGACAGAGGCAGGGGGTTAAAATTCAAAGACACCCTATGTTGGCTGTGTATCAGCTAAAGGCCATCCTGGGTGACATGAGACCCTGTCCCTAAAGAAAACATGAAGTCCTGAAAAGCTAACACATTGAAGGCTTGGCCTCCAATATAACAAAGTCTAGAGATGGACTTTTGTTTTGCTTTGTTGTTTGAGACAGGATGGCCTCAAACTTGCTGTGTAGCCAAGGATGACCTTGAAGGCCTGACCCTCCCCCTTCTACCACCCAAGTGCTAGGATTACAGATGTGAGCCACTGAGCTCTGGTGCCCTTAATTAAAGAGAGTAAGAGGGTTGATCTCGGTTTGCCATAACCCTTTCAGCAAACTGGCTTAGGAAACAAAGACTGCATTACCAAACTGTTTCCTGAGCCTCGGAGCCTCTCACTGGGGCGTTGATCTGTTGCCGATAAACAGCAACAGATTTTTCTAAGCTGTCTAACCTTCTGTGTTTCCCTTTTGGAGTCTTTTGATTGCCATTTTGATTAGATGGCCATTTGACTACTGTTCACAGTGACCCTTGACCTCTGATCAAGTGTTTTTAAAACCTTAATATGTTTTAGCAAACTTCCCCATATCAAATTCTAGATAGTCTTTTGACCTAAAGGTAACCTGGAATTATCCAGTCGGGAACCTGAAAAGCCTAGAAGTCTCTCATTTGGTAAAAGAGAAGTGAACTAATTAGGCTTAGCTGGGCATGGGGGAATATCCCTTTAATCCCTGTGTGTAGGAAGCTGAAGTAAGAAAAGTTTGAGTTCAAGGCCGGCCTGGGGTATACAACAGGCTCACCAAGTAAGACTACTCATCTCTTTCTTTTCTTTCTTTCTTGCTTTTTTTTGGGGGTTGGGTGGAGGTGGGGGAGGAAGGTCTGCCTAGGTAGACTCAATATATAGGCCAGGCCAGCCTCAAACTCATAGAGCTCCACCTACTTCTATCAAGGGATTAAACCTGTGTGCCACCACAGCAGTCAAAGGCCCCATTTTTTAACCCCCCCAATAATGACAAAATACAGTGAATTAAGCATACCTGATGAATTGAATTAAATGGGAAAGTTGTCAAGGAATAAGTAATGATAAGCCTGGAGAGTTAAATTTGCATAAGCGTGTTACTAATATGTGTCTCAGAAGTTGGACAAAATTCATACAGATCTGATAGTCTGGCATAGCATCAGCCACAGTCTGTTATCTTCAAGCGTATGCAGAAATAACTGAATTTCCCCGTTCACAGATGCTTGTTTACTCCATAATTTCCCAAGCAGCCATCAACCTAAAGTGCTTTGTTCTCAAGGAAAGCCACAGAAGGGCTTGTGGCAGCTTCCTGATGACTTTAAGATGGCGCTGCAGGACTGCTGAGATGTCCCAGGATACTTCCCAGGGAACCTATTGGTTCTTAAACCCAAGAAACCCACTGGTTCTTAACCCTGCCAACCCAAAGGGGAGCAGAGCAAGAATTAAGGCCAGGTGTATGGTGCATACCAGAGCCCCACTCAGGAGGCGGAGGCAGGGGGCTTAGAGTTCCAGCCTAGGTTATTAAATACCAAGACAATAACTTCAGTAGGTTTTTCCCTCCTTCCTTCCTTCCTTCCTTCCTTCCTTCCTTCCTTCCTTCCTTCCTTCCTTCCTCTCCTTCCTTCTTCTCTCTCTCTCTCTCTCTCTCTCCCTGCCTCTGCCCCCTCCCTCCCTTTCCCTCCTCCCTCTCTGTCTTTCTGCCTGTCTCTTTCTGTCTTTCTTCCAACAGTGTCTCCTCAATCCCAGGCTTTTCTTGAACTCCCAGTGTAGCCAGGGTGAATTGATCTTACTGCCTGTGCTACTTGCAGGGTGGGATTACAGGGGTGCACCACTGGTGTGTTGGGGGATTAAGCTCCCCGGATGCTGGGCTAGCACTCTACCAACTGAACCCCTAGATGGTTTGAGGTTTGGGAGGCTCAGGGAGGCAGGTTTTCACATTGGGCAATTCTGAACTCACATTTGGATGCTTAGTCTGCAGCCAATGATGGTGCTGTGGAACCTTTAGAACTCAGGGCCTAAAGAGTGTACCTAGGCCATGGAGTGGAGTGACACTTGTAGCCCATGCCTGTTTCTGCTTGTCTCTGCTTCCTGACCTGCCAAGATGTGAGGGACCTCCAGCACACACTCCTGCCATCACAAACTCTGCCACACCTTCCCTGCCACAGTGAACTGCATCCCCTTAAGCCCCAGACCACACTAAGCCTCTTTGCCTTTAAGCTGTTTCTGCTAGTGACAGCCATGGGTGTGACTGTCATGGCAGCATGTCTTTTGAGTTTGGATGCACAGAAAGTACTGTGCATCCAAACTCAAAAGAAAAATAACAGGTGTTGGGTGTGGTGGTACACACTAAGGAAAGGCAGAGGCAAACAGCTCTCTGTGAGTTCAAGGTTAGCCTGGTCTATATAGCAAGTTCCAGGCCAGTCACAGTTACGTAGTGAGACCCTATCTCAAAGGAAGAAGGAAACGAACAAACCTGTGTTCTTATAGCTCAGATATTAAGCTCTGTCTCTTCCAGAGGGAAGCATAGCTCACTGGCAGAGTGTCTGCCTGGCACGCACAAAGCCCTAGGTTTGATCCCCAGCACCAAAATAATAGTAGTAATAGTATATAATAATAATAATGTGGAAATATATAAATATAGCAGGGGTGGTGGTATGTGCTTGTAATCTCAGTAGTTAAGAAGTGAAGGCAAGAGGATCAAGAATTCAGGGTCATCGTGGCTACATAGCAAGTATAAGGCTTGGGCTGTAGGAGACACTTCCTCAAAGAACCAATAGGGGTTGCCTATGTAGTTCAATTGATATGGTATTTGCCTAACATGCTAAGTCCTGAGTTTGATCCCCAGCTCTGTATAAACTTGACACGGTAGCTCATGCCTATAATGATGGCACTTGGGAGAACACAAGTTCAAGGTCACCTTCACAGTAAGATCATCTTCATATGGAGGCCAGCCTTCATATTGAGGCCTTCATATGTGAGACCATCTCTCTCAAACAAACAAACAAACAAACAAATAAATACACACGTTGAGGCAGCCATGATAGTAGGTGTCAGGCTTGATAGTAAGTACTTGTAATCCCAGCACTCGAGGTTGAGGCAGATGGACTGTCAATAGTTAGAGGCCAACCCGGGCTATATAGCTTACAAGACCAGTCAGAGCTGCAAGAACCTGCCTCAGTAAGCCATAAATGAAGAAATACGAAATAAGCAAATAAGTAAAGGATAGACAAAGTTTTAGATTCCATTACAAAAACAGTACAAATTGAGAGAAAATGATGCTATAGTTTTTCTATTTCCAGTCTGTTACTGAAAGACCTTCACGCTCCCACTCAGGAAAGGCGACACCCAAATCACTCACGAGAAACGGTCTCGATGCAAACAGCATGAGGAGTTTTTATTCCAAGTGCACTGGGGTCCACAGTCATAGGACTGAGGACTTCGAGGGCAGAATTGAGACCATTTTTATAGGGTTTACAACAAAGCCCGCACTTAGGTCACTGGGGCCGGGGGCTTCACAAGCAGCTTACAAAGTCGGATAAGTGGTTAGTTATCTCATTTTCTGTTATCTTACTCAAGGGCCTGACTGTCCTAAGCAGCAAGGAGTGTGACCTTTGCCTATTTATACAGAGGACAGTGCCTGGAATTTGAGGGTTTTAGGGCTTTTTAGATAGTATTTGTAAACTTTTAGCTTTCTGGGGTCATTGGAGAGCTGGGCTGTATTTTTCCATCCTTACATTACAATGGTTTATAATTGATGCCTGCCCCTGAGTAGCACATGCTCCTGGGAATTTAATAAAACTCTGTTGGTGGTTTTACTGAAACGCATCCGTCTCTTGATGGGTCATGTGGACGTTTAGAGAGGGACTCCATCCCCCGTCATCACCCTTAGACAGTGTGCACTTGTCATGGTTCCGTAGAAGCTTTTCCATCCAAGGACAACACTGTGACAGTAGTCAAGCTATGAGGAAGCATCCTCAGAAACAAAGAGCTCAGTTACTACACTCGTGATAAAGATGTTCAGTCAGGCCATACAAAGATGAGACACCACTATTGACCCAATTACCTCTAGTCTCCCAGAAAGGCTGAAAAGACGAGAATCATTTTAAACTTGAAAGTGACAAGGTGATCCAGCCATCCTGTGCCATGCTGCTCAGTCACACAGAGGAATGGGGCACTGGCACATGCTTGAGTGAGAAATCCTGCTTCAAAGGATGACAAAGGATTTCTTCCCATTTCTTAGAAATGACAAATATTTTGAAAAAGGAATTTGGATTACCGGATTGGAGGATAGGAACAGGGGAAGAGGGTAGGGGAAGCCAGTGAATGGCTGCAGAGGGGTCTGGTGGATTTAGAGATATGGGGGAACATGGCCCCGGTAGTGACCTGCACCCATTTAGGTGGTCACCGTAACACCTATCATCCAAGCCCTCAGGAGGCTGCAGCAAGATCACAAGCTTCAGGTGTGAAGAGAGACGTGATGAAAGGCAGGGCAGAAGGGGCTGGAGAGCTAGATCGCGCTGGTTAAGAGCATGTACCACCACTCTGGCAGAAATCTCAAGTTGTATTCCCAGCACCAAGTTCAGGTGACTCACAAACGCTTGTAACACCCAGAGGGATCCCACATCCTCCTCCGGACTTTGCAGGCACATACCTACACACGTAACTAAAAAATGAAAATAAATATTTTAAACTAATGGAAGGGATTGGGCACCCTGATCAAACGCTCACATCCCCGCACAAATTCACATTTGTCACACTAGGGACATGAGAGCAGTGTCTGAGGGGTGTATCACTAAGTCCCCCACACTTTCCCCATCCCCTGGTGGTCAGCCCATCTTATTCCTTACAACCACAAATATGACTCTTCAGTCACGCCAACATCACAATTTCTAAAAGGAATAGAAGCCAGCAAGATGCCTCAGCAGATGAAGGTGCTCGCCACACAAGCTTGGGGGCCCTAAATCAATCCCTGAAACTTACATAAAGATAGCAGGGGAGAACCTGACTCCACAAAGATGCACTCTGGTCCTCACATGGCACGAGCATGCACCCATGACAATGGTGGCCGTGATGATGATGGAAAACAAGAAGAGAAGGAAGAAGTTTAAAATTTAAAGGGAAATGGTGTGTCATGCTAAGCCTTCCTTCTGACTGAACACTCAGTACAGAGCTATGATCTTTAACCTACAACTTGTTTGGTGTGAGTGTGTGTGTGTGTGTGTGTGTGTGTGTGTGTGTGTTTTAATTAATTGATTAAGTGTTCCGCCAGTAGCCATTTGCCCCTGAACTTTAGCCAAGAATTTCCCTCTCCCAGCACAAAGAAATATTTAAGGAGGTGAAAACTCTAATTACTCTGATTTCCTCTTTCAGTATTGTACCATGGATTGAATTATCATTGTACCCATTAATGTGTGTAATTATTATGTGGCCATAAAATCATTTCTTGATAAACTTGAAAAAATTAATTTTCCTAGCACAGCACAACAACACAGGAAGTGGAGGGAGTGGTTAGAGCGCTGGCAGGAGGTAGGGGCTTGCCTCGAGGTCCGTTCTAGGTAGTCAGGGTTAAGGACCCCACGTGACTGTGCAGTCCATGACCATAACAGGCTGAAGAGCTGAGACACTGACACCATTAGACAAACGCCCCCCATCTCCCCTCCCCAGCCCCTGGCTCTTTTTATGTTTTCATGGACTTCATTAAATGGAAGGTTTTTATACCCTTTTTAAAGATGTTCTTACACCCCTGCCCATTTTTATTTTATATGTATGTGTTTAGGAGAGTGTGAGTGTGTGGGTGGGTGTGTGCGTGCATGCATGTATGCATGAAGGACCTTCAAAGGCCAGAAGAGGGTGTAGGACTCCCCTGGAACTGTAGCAACAGACCTTTGTGAGCCACCACGTGGGTGCTAGGAATGGAATCTGGGTCCACTGGAGGAGCAGCCAGTGCTTTTCACCACCCAGTCATTTCCACATGCCCTTATTTCCTTTTTAATTACGTGTGAGTACGTGTGAGACTCGGTATGTGACGTAAGAGTGCAGGCATCCAAGGACGCCATCAGACAGGCCCCTTGGAGCTGAGTTCCAGGGTTGTGAGTGTCCTGATGTGGGAGCTGAGAACCGAACTTGGATCTTGCACAGGATCAGAATGTGCTTGTAACCTCTGGCCACCTCTGCAGAACCTCATCATTCTCCTGTGTGGAGAAAATGCTTCGTCTCTTGGTGGCACCCAAGAGGGATGAGACGGTGCTGTGCTTGTGTGATGGGCTGGTCCACACTGCAGGGTGATGGCTTCGTCATCCAGCAGTCAGGATTCCCTTGCTTTTGATTTTGGTTTGTTTGAGTTTGCTTTGAGGTTGTTTTGGTGGTGCTGATGGTGGTGGTGGTAGTGGTTTTGCCCATGGCACCGGGGCTTGAACCCAGGGCCTTGTGTGTGTTGGGCAATCACTCTGTTTCTGAGCTAGAGCCCCAACCCCCTTTTCTTTCTTTCATCACATGTTAACTTTTAAAATCTTTATTTTTATATTTATTTATTTATAATGTTTGAGACAGAGTCTCACTATATAGCCCCTGGATGACCTGGAACTCAATATGTATACTAGGCTGGTCTCAACTCAGAGAGATCCTCCTGCTTCTGCCTTCCCAGTTCTGGGATTAAAGGTGTTCATAATTTTGTCTTTTAACTCACTGTATAGCCATGGCTTCCTTGAACTCCAGATCCTCCTGCCTCCAAGTCCTGAGTTCTGTAATTACACATGGCAGGTTGTCCTCTCTTTTCAGGCTAATGGTATACAATTACTTCTGTGGATCACTTCTTATTTGTTTATCCATTCATCCATCGAAGGACACTTGGTGTATACATCTTTGTAATGCCAAAGTATCTGACAGTGGGAAGTAAATAAAAAAGTAGGTTTCTTTAAGTAGGTTTGGAGGTTCAATGCCCTGGCTCTCATGTGTGCTTAGATCTCATAATGGCCCCCTTCAGTATATCACGTGGGGAATAGCACGATGTGGTCACAAGGGACAGAGAGAAACATCACAAGGAAGCCAGGAATGAACGAGAGGTCAGTCTTGGCCTTTGATTATAACCACCTCTAGTTGGAACTACGTAGGCGCTCATGAGAAATAAGATAACCCCTTCTAAGAATATTGCCTCAGATGGCCCAGTCACCTCTCCCTCCCACCACTTAAATGTTCCCTCACCTCCTAGCATGGTTCCCACACCAGGGACCATGCATGCAACGTGCACTTCTGTGGGGGACAGGCTCCAGCCTGTCCAAACCATCGCACATGGTTTCTGCTGTCTGTGACCACTGTGATTGATGCTTCTTTCTCTGTCTGCAACCCTGCTTCAGACAAACAACAAAGGGGAAATCTCAAGTTCTGGCCCAGGTCAAGCTTCAGGAGAGGCCAAGTGGACGGCAGAGCGTTCTGAACCTTCAAAGTGCTTGTTTTCTTCGTCCGTGTGGCTCCTGGCATTGGGAAGCCAAATAAAAGCTCCTCATCCAAGCTGTGTCCTTCCAGACCCACCCACCCACCTTCAGCATCAGAACAAAGTCTAGTCCCCCTGGCTCAGGAGCGAGACTGGTGTGTCTGTGGAGGATGACATAGCAAGAGTGGGTGAGAACCCCCCTCCCCCTCCTCCCCGGAAGCACCCTTCCTGGGGAGAACACATAGAGGTTATTCTGTCAGGACCCTGGTCCACGCTGGAGGACACACCCTGCCATTTTCCTCCAGTAAGGTTCAGTTCCGTTCACAGGGCAGAGGTGGAGCCATCGTGGCCACCTGGATCCAGGGGAGGAACACAAGATTGTTCATCTAGGAACAAAGTCTTGCCCTATTTAAGCCCAGGCAGACTGTGCCTTAGTTGGTACCCTGCTCTCCTTCTCTGCAGTCCCACCACCAGCCCCAGCCATGCAGGGAACCTGGCTGCTGCTTCTGCTGGGTCTCCAACTACAGCTGTCACTGAGTGTCATCCCAGGTAACGAGGCTTCTTCAGATGCATGCTCCGTCCACACACATGGGCCTTCCGTCTAACCCTTCCGCTGTATTCCCTTGGCCAGTGGAGGAGGAGAACCCAGCCTTCTGGAACCAAAAGGCAGCCGAGGCTCTGAATGTTGCCAAGAAGCTGCAGCCCATTCAGACATCAGCCAAGAACCTCATCATCTTCCTGGGGGATGGTGAGTGTTCAAGGCCTGGGAACCCTGGGGCCCTTGCACTCCAGGTACCACCCAAAGCCACTGGCAGGCCTGGGGGTTCAGTCCTAACCAGGTTCTGCTCCTTCAGGTATGGGGGTGCCCACAATAACAGCAACTCGGATCCTAAAGGGCCAATTGGAAGGCCATCTAGGACCTGAGACACCCCTAGCTATGGACAGCTTCCCATACATGGCTCTGTCCAAGGTGAGTACTGGGACACCTGGGATGGGGGAAAGAAGATGACAAGAAGCTGAAAGGGTGACAGAGAGGACCCTGGAGATCAAGAGCCCAGTTAGGGGTCTGGCATGCAGGCCCCAGGCTGAGGTGAAGAAATAAATTCTGCTTTGAGCCCCAGTTGAAGGTGTCTCTGTCCCCAGACATACAGTGTGGACAGACAGGTCCCAGACAGTGCAAGCACAGCCACAGCCTACCTGTGTGGGGTCAAGACCAACTACAAGACCATTGGTGTGAGCGCAGCTGCTCGATTCAATCAGTGCAACACCACATTTGGCAACGAGGTCATCTCGGTGATGTATCGTGCAAAGAAAGCAGGTGGGTTGCCAGGCTCAGGGATAGCGGCAGACCTGGGTGCCGAATGTCTCACCCTGACCTTTGCTGTCTTCAGGAAAATCTGTAGGAGTGGTGACCACTACCAGAGTGCAGCACGCCTCTCCATCCGGCACGTATGTTCACACGGTGAACCGTGACTGGTATGGGGATGCTGATATGCCTGCCTCGGCACTACAGGAAGGCTGCAAGGATATTGCTACACAACTCATCTCCAACATGGACATCAATGTGAGCAATAAAGGGGAAGAGGTTGGGAGAGGGGTGGTCTCAGACAACACGCAGACTGAGCTCCCTGGATCCTAGTGGGGAGCTGGGAACTGGTTGGAAAGGAGGCATCACCTTCTTCAATCCTCTCTGACTATAGGTAATCCTTGGTGGGGGCCGAAAATACATGTTTCCACAAGGAACCCCAGACCCTGAGTATCCATATGATGTTAACCAGACCGGAACTAGGCTTGATGGCCGGAACCTGGTGCAGGAATGGCTGTCAAAGCACCAGGTGATAAGGGGCTCGGTAATCATTACACAGCAGAGACCAGGGAAGGGCTGTGGGCCCTAGCAAATGTTTATGTCTCTCTAGGGATCCCAGTATGTTTGGAACCGTGAAGAACTCATCCAGAAGTCCCTGGATCCATCAGTGACATACCTCATGGGTAATGGCCCCACACTTCCTGTGCTGGTACCCCTCAGTTGGCAACCTTTGAACATGTGTGTATGTACCATGACCCCACTACCAAGCTTGGTGGTCGCCTGTTTTGGTTTTGTCCCTTAGGCCTCTTTGAGCCTGTAGACACAAAATTCGAGACGCAGCGAGACCCGTTGATGGATCCATCTCTGAAGGACATGACAGAGGCAGCCCTGAGAGTGCTAAGCAGGAACCCAAAAGGCTTCTACCTCTTTGTGGAGGGTGAGTGTCCAGGACTCCGTGAAAAGAGGGGACAGTGAGCAGGGACAGGCTCAGGCTCAAGATCCTTGGCTCCCTGCAGGGGGCCGGATCGACCGTGGTCACCATCTGGGCACAGCGTATCTGGCGTTGACTGAGGCCGTCATGTTCGACACAGCCATCGAGAAGGCCAGCCAGCTTACCAGCGAGAAGGACACGCTGACCATTGTCACTGCCGACCACTCCCATGTTTTCGCCTTTGGTGGCTACACACTTCGGGGCACCTCCATCTTCGGTAGGTCGGGGCACTGGCAGGTTGGTTTTGTTTGTTTGTTTGGTTGCATCAATTACATACAGAACTTTCTCTGAGCCTCAGTTTCTCCACCTGTTAAATGAACTTGCCTTGTGGGAATCTAGCCACTACTGAACTACTGGCCAGACAAAAGGTGGGGGAAGCCTCTAAGCTTCAGTCCTTGGGAGGACAAGGTATCTCTCTTCCTTTATGCAGGGCTGGCCCCCCTCAAAGCTCTGGATGGCAAGTCCTACACCTCCATCCTGTATGGCAATGGCCCGGGCTATGTTGGTACAGGCGAAAGACCCAATGTCACTACTGCTGAAAGCCGTGAGTGTGATGGTGTGGCTTGCCTGGGGCTCGAGAGAGGGGTGCTCCATCAGAAACCTTCTCGCTGAACGTCTTGTCCCTCCAGATGACCACTCGTACCGGCAGCAGGCGGCTGTGCCTGTGAAGTCGGAGACTCACGGCGGGGAGGACGTGGCGATCTTTGCGCGTGGCCCGCAGGCTCACCTGTTGCATGGAGTGCAGGAGCAGAACTACATCGCGCACGTCATGGCCTTTGCAGGTTGCCTGGAACCCTACACCGACTGCGGCCTGGCGCCCCCTGCGGACGACAGCAGTGCAACAGCCCCGAGCCAGACCACGACAACCAGACAGACCACCACCCCTGTCCGGGGCAGTGCGGGTAGCTCAGGCCCAGCCACCACCCCGCTAACCCTGACGCTACTGGCAGGAACGCTGCTGCTGCTACTGGGGACTGCTGCAGAGTTCTAAACTCTCCAGACGCCCACCGGCCAGGTCCCAGGCCCTGGTGCTTCCCACCCTGATCTCCCACTAACTTCTCACGGCCCCTCCCCAGACTGCACCCTTATCCAGTGCTCCCTGCATTCCGGCTGTGGGCCCTACCCTAGGACTCTCTCTGCTAGTGGCCTCACCCTCTATTCCGGTCTAGAGTGGCCGTTTCCTGGGCAACTGCCCAAGCATTCACACAGACATCCCTGAACTAGCAGCCAGCCTCAGACCCCACACAGGCTGGGAGGCACCATGACAACGTGGCCCTGATCCTCCCGGGGAAGTCTGCTCTCATTTCTGCCCTCAGCCACCAGCTGCTAGGAAAGGAGTGGACTCCTCCAACAATAATTTGTGGAGGACCGAACATGCACCCACCCATCAGTGCTCCCACCAATCTGGAATCCCTACAGACTGAGGGGCCCAGGACTAGGGCACAAGAGACCACAGGGGGAGGCATGGCTTCCCACCACTCCCTACTCCACTCTGCTGGTGAGAAGGCTGCTGTGCTGGGATTCCCCAGCCTCACTGGGCCAGCTCCACCACACTCAGAACCCTTCATGGGCCCATCCATCCAATCCACAGAGAGAAGGTTCTGGAACCATTCCGCCCTCCATGTCTATTACCCAGATAGGAAATTCAAGGAGCTGCACCCCAGCCACTCCTAGGTCATCTCAGGCTGAACCTAAATTGCTGAACTAAGGAAACCCCCTAGCTTCAAAAGTCTGTGTTCTCCTGAGAGAGGCAAACCAACAATAAAGTGTTATGCAATGCAATGTAGATAATAGGGTCTTTCCCCCCTTGACTCGCAACAAGAGCCTGTGCCTGCTAGGGATGTGCCACTGAGCGATATCCCCACCCTCTAGTAATATTTCCTCCTCCTGCTCCTCCTCCTGCTCTTCCTTCTGAGACTCTGTACCGCAAGCTGGCCTCAGGTGTATGGCAGTCCTCCTTTTGCTGCAGTCTTCCAAATGCTGGGATTTTAAGTGTGGCCACGCTCCTGGCATCCTAGTCGGTTCTTTGCAGAAGGAAAGCCTGGAGTGTGTGGAGCACAGGCTTCAGCTTGGGAGAGATGGGTGACAATGGGGATCCCGCCAGAGAAAGACAGCCAGTTGAACAAGAATACTGAACAAAGTAAAGGCAGGAACATCACAGAACAGCAGAGCAAAGGCCCGGGGCAGCAGTCTTCAGGGAACATTAGGATGGCAGGCTCAGAGGGAGTGGTTGGAGGGAGAATGCCACACTAGGACAGTGAAGAGAAGTCAAGGAGGGGAAGGCCTGTGAAACCTATGGTGCTGTGGCCACAAGCCTTTAAACAGGATTTAGACCAGTCTCAATGCAGGGTGAGGTATTTTGGATGCTTCTGGAAGCATGCAATCTTTTCTTTTCCCTTTCTTCCTTTTCTGTTTTTCCAGGCGTGTGTGTATGTGTGAGTGCATATGCCCTCATGCTTAGACATGGGAGTTGGTCAGCTAGAGAGGAGATACAGACTCTAATCATCTCTGACTCACACTGGGAACTTTGTGGACCACTACCCAGCATAGTGGTACTTAGCACCTATCTAACCCACCTAATGCGGACATTTGAAAGAATTACATAAAAGTGGAATCAACTGTACCTCCCAGTACATTTTGCAACATTACAAATTTATTTGTACATTTATGAAGGTACGAAAACACACTTTGCTTTAGAAAGATTGAGTGTGTTTCCTTATTTGCTAAAATCTTGACTTAACACTGAGAAACATCAATTTGAAGTCCTGGCTCTCGGAGTAGTTTATTTCAATTCCAGGTTTTAGTGTCTGTAGTGAAAGTATGGAAGGCGTTGTTAGCACTAGAATCATCCTGGTTTTTAAATTCCATCCCCCGGTTATACAAGGCTTTTGTCTGACTCCAGCTGATATATTTCTGTCTTCCTGAGTGTCAGTGAGTTGCTCTTTCAACACAATCGAGTGGCATTACACATTTATGTTTTATAAATTTGTTCAAAGCCCAAAGAGTTCTTCATTTTAAACCTTGCAGTTTTAAAAAACAACTTACCCTGGAATTAGACACTGGTTAATAGATGGCCAACTTCGTTAACATTCTGAAAACTGCTCAACGGTGTGCTTTACAGGGGCAAATTTTATGGTTATGTGTAGATTATACCTACATTTTAAAAAGCAGATTAGATTAATTTCTACTTCCAAACTTCAAAGTGTATGTACAAAGGCATTATCAGTCACACATGTTGTTGGGGGACCAGCAAGAAGGCTCAGCAGGTTAAGTTGCTGCTTATGGCTAGATGTCCAGCAATGCAAGACTGGTCTTCAGAAGCCATGTAAAAGGAGAGATCCAGCTTTAAATGTTGTCTTCTGATTGCCATAAGAAACCCATAGCATGCATGGGCATGTACACACACACACACACACACACACACACACACACACTGAATAAATAATTCAGTTTTCCGAAACAGGGTTTCTCTGTAGCTTTGGAGGCTGTCCTAGAACTTGCTCAGTAGACCAGGCTAGCCTCGAACTCACAGAGATCTACCTGCCTCTGCCTCCTGAGTGCTGGTATTAAAGGCATGCACCCCACTGCCTGGCAATAATTTAATTTCTAAAAGACATCTTTGGCCACAGGACCACGACTCAGTGTAGAGCCTTTTCAGGAACTGATCTAGTGCTAGAGGAAAGAACACTTCCTGCTCAAACTTGAGGGCTCACATCCCAGCACCCACAAAAAATCCAGGCATGGCTGAACACCCCTATAACACCAGCACCAAGGAGAATCTCCAGGGGGATCTCCAGAGCTTGGTAGCTGTGAGTTCCAGATTCAGAACCAGATTGACTCAAAGGAATAAGGCAGAGGGTACTAGAGGAAGCCATGTGATACTATTCCTGCCTCTATGGATTCTCTCTCAGGTACCCATGCCTGTGCAAAGAACGTCCTTTCAAATCTGTCACAAAGTTCTCTTTGCCCACCACAAAACACCAAAGACTCAAAGACACTGCCTGCTGTAATTTAAGAAAAGCAACACATGAGAGAAAGATCCACGTGACAGTGTTCAAGCAGAGGTTTTTTTTTTATTTTATTTTATTTATTAGGGAAAGGCATCATAAAAAGGGGAAAGGGGAGGGGGAGACCAGCCTCCAGGGACAGGAGCAGCAGGAGAGGAAAGGGGCAGAGAAGGGGGAGAGGGAGAGAAAGAAGAGGATAGGAGGTGGGCAGGGCCCTTTTAAAAGGGAACATGGTGAATTTGCACAGGTGGTGCTCTTAGTGGCTACAGCTGAGGGGGTATCCTGTCAGAACCCCAAGTCCCAGCACTCAGGAGGCAGAGGCAGGTGGATTTTTGTGAGTTTGAGACCAGCCTGGTCTACAGAGTGAGTCCCAGGACAGGCTCCAAAGCTACACAGAGAAACCCTGTCTCAACCCCTCCCACCCCCCAAAAAATGAACCCCAAGGACAGGCCAGTACAGAAGCCTGAAGGACATCCTCACTAAGATGGCATAAGTAGGGAGGGAAAGCACAATTTTTAAAAAGCTTTTTACCAAGTGCCTAAACAGACAGCTCTCATTGCCTTAATGAATGTCAGCACAGGGAACCTGCATAAGACCGAACAAGGCCCTCGGAACCCGGATGTCAGTTCGAGGGCTTGGGCAGTCTATGGGGCCACTGACAGTGAACCAGTATTTATCCCTAGTGCACAAATGGACTTTGGGAGCCCATTTCCTATGCAGGGATACTCTCTCAGCCTAGATACATGGGGGAGTGCGTAGACCCTGCCCCAAATGATATGACAGGCTTTGATGATCCCCCCATGGGAGGCCTCACCCTCTGTGAGGAGTGGATGGGGTGGAATGGGGGGATGGTGGCGGGAGTGGGAGGATGGGAGAGAGAGGGAATTGGGATTGGTATGTACAATAAGATTGTTTTGGTTTTTTTTTACAGTATGTATTGTTTTGTTTGTTGTTTGTTGTTTTGTTTTTTGCTTTTTTGTTTTTCAAGACAGAGTTTCTCGGTTTTGCTTTGGAGGCTGTCCTGGAACTAACTCTGTAGACCAGGCTGGCCTTGAACTCTCAGAGATCCGCCTGCCTCTACCTCCCAAGTGCTGGGACTAAAGGTGTGTGCCACCAACGCCCAGCTTAATAAAATTGTTTTTTAACTTAAATTAAAAAAAAAAGAAAGTTAGCACATACATCTTGAAGAAGAGCCAGGCGTGGTGGTATAGCCTTGCCATCATTTCTAGCACTTTGGAGGCTGAGGCAGGAGGATATCCACAGATTCAAGACGAGCTTGGGCTACATAAAGCAGCGTGAGACACTGCCTCAAAAAAAAAAAAAAAAAAAAGGAAAAAGAAGAGGAGGAGGACGAAGAGGAGAGGAAGGGAGAGAAAGAAGAGGGGGGAGGAGGAGCCAGATGGTTCCAGCTACTGGGGAGGCTGAGGCAGGAGGATTTCTTGAGCTCAGCAGTTGCAGATTAGCTGGGGCAGCATAGTGAGACTGTGTCAGCAGGAGTAGGGACAAGGCAGAGACTGACAGGGTAGACTCGGGACACCTCCCTATAGGACTTTGCCGCAGTTATCCCAGACTCACTTTTTCTGGCCCGGAAGCTTTCAAGACCACACTGAACGTTGTTACCGAGCATCACAGAGCTTCTGCTCTAAGAGGACATCTTGTTCTTGTAAGCCCACCCCACCCCTCCCACAGCTGATGTGCCCAGGTTCTGCTCCTGGGGCTGGTTTGACTGTGGATGGAAGAATGGGTGGGCGAGTTGAAGGCACTGAGCCCTGACTGTTGCCCAGAATTCTTTTTTAACATCCTTTCCAAGCGGCCCTTCCGTCAGTGAAACTTCCACCATGCTCCCCATAGGCCAGTGGGCAGTATATCTCTTCTGCTGTAGCTTGCCTTTAGTCACACACACACACACACACACACACACACACACACACACACACACACAAAGTGGTTTGTGTGTTTCATTATTGGAGGAGAACCCAGAAGATACCTTACGATGAGACGTGTTAGAGACATATGTACTTTCAGTCAGCTGTATAGGAAACCTCCCACACTGGGTAATTTTCTCTAATACTTGTTTCTTCAATCAACGGCAATGTTTCCCCCACATCTTTCAGGAGTATTTGCTGACAAAGATATGCCTTTCGGTTTGTCGACAGATCATTTACTGTTCATTGTTTCTGCCATTTTTACTGCAGCAGAAAGAAAAAGTGTTTGCCCGGTGTTCGGTGTTGTTTTTTTTTTTTTTTTTTTTTTCTTTTCTTTTGTCTTATGCTATTATGTAAGAAACTTTACAAGAGCTCTCCAAATATTTATCATTGCTTAGGGAAATATCAAAAGTGCTGGGCTGAGAAGCACGGATCCTTAAACATAGCAGGGAAAAAATTGCAGGGGTTTGTCTTCTTGTTCTGAAGGCTGTTTTCAAATGTCTGGTGAGCCCTGAGGATTTGATACTGTCATTGATGAATATCTCAAGGCACAAGGCACCCAGGGCTGAGGCTGTACTAGGAAGGGTGGGAGGAGAGTGTTTCAGATAGTACTCTAAAAACAGATTTTACCTCTCTTCCTCCCTCCTTCCCTCCCTCTCCCCCTCTCTCCCTTCTTCCCTCCCTCCCTCCCCCCTCCTTCCCCCTCTCTCTCTCTCTCTCTCTCTCTCTCTCTCTCTCTCTCTCTCTCTCTCTCTCTCTCTCTCTCTCTCTCGGTCAGAGGACCACACTTAGGCTGTTGGTTCTCTGCTTCCACCATTTGGGTCTTGGGGATTGAACTCCAACGGTAAGGGTTTGGCAGCAAGCACCTTTGTCTGCTGAGCATCTCAGTAGCCCTCAGAGAGTTCCATAATGTCTGTTGTCCTGCACTCTTCCCACCTCTGTGACTGGTGATGATGGGCACGTGTGTGGGACTCATCAGCCAACCTCATCGCTCTCTCTGGCTCCACAGGATTGTTTGTGGTTTCTTGGCAGGAATCTTGTAAGTCACTCAGCTACCCTGAAGGATTAGTTTAGTCAAAGCTGGATGCTATAATCCATAAATCCACTTAGGTAGACACACTAAACTCGAATACACTGAAATACACAGAAAGTGAGTGAATGGGGTGGGGAGAGAGAATGGATCAACCCTGGTTTGTAGCAATCCTGTTGTTTTCCTCTGGGACCCCTGTGACTCCTGGTAGGTGGGTGCCCAGGTGAGAGGTGAAGATGCCAGTATGGAGCCGTGTGTGTTCCTGTGGTACACTTGTGTATGCAGGGTGTGTGTGTGTGTGTGTGTGTGTGTGTGTGTGTGTGTGTGTGTGCAGGTGTGTGCATATGTTCCTGTGCTACACTTGTGTATGCAGGTGTGTGTGTGTGTGTGTGTGTGTGTGTGTGTGTGCAGGTGTGTGCAGGGTGTGTGTGTGTGTGTGTGTGCAGGTGTGTGCATATGTTCCTGTGGTACACTTGTGTATGCAGATATGTGTTCCTGTGGTAAACTTGTGTATGCAGGTGTGTGTGTGTGTGTGTGTGTACGTGCGCACATGTGCACGCATGGAGACCAGAGAACCATTCTCAGGAGCCAGTCACTTTGGTTTTCTGTTTGTTTGTTTGTTTTAGAGACAGGGTCTCCTACTGAATCCATAGCTCACCAAACAGACTAGACTGGCCAGCCAGTGACCCCCAGGGGTCCTCCCAGTTCCACCTCCCCAGAGCTGGCATTGCACCTGTACATCAATGAACTTCACTTTTACATGGGTTCTGGGAATCCAATTCAGCTCCTCCTGTTTGAAGAGTAAACACTTTATTGACTAAGCCATCTTCCCAGCCCACATTGTTTGTTGTTTAGCTAAGTTGTTTTTGGGCAGAGACTCACTACCCAGAATTCCTGAACCTTCAGGCATACAGCACCACGCTGGGTTTATGCAGAACTGGGGATCAAACCTAGAACCTTATGTGTCCGAGGCAGACTTTCCACTGACTGAGCTGCGTTCCCAGCACTGAAATTTGACATTGCTTATGAAGAGTGGCTATTCCTGCTATGGGTTGACCACTGTACAGGGTTGTGGAAAAGCACGTGACAGAAGCATTTCTGAAGATACTCTGGTACATAGTAGGCCCTCAAGAGCACATAGTAGGCACTAAGGAGGGCCTGGTACCCTCTAGCCAAATCCCCAAGGGCCAGGTGCGCAGGGCCCTGGGCAGGATAACACCTCCTGGTGTGGCCACCTTGTCCAGGCATGGATTCACCCCAGCCAGGGCCAGGGGGCACCACAGACTCTCACTGCCTGCCCCTGCTCACAGACCCCTGCCGAGCACTGACAACAGACACAGAAAGTGCGGCGAAGGAGAGAGTGGGCACAGCTGCCTTAGCCGCTGGGGAGGGTTCAGGCGGTGCCAGGTGTGCCTTCCTCTTGCCCTTGCTGCTGACACTGCTCCTAGAAACAGGTGCCTCTACTCGTTAGCATTTGCGTGACAAGATGCGGCCCCTTGAGGAAGCCTCCTCAGGATCCAGCCTCTGACCTTCCAGAAGACTACAGAAGCAGCATGGGGTCTCCAATCATACCCCCGATCAAAGGTGGCCCTAGGGCCTACTTATTTCTGCTGTTCCAAGTTTCCATGTTTGCTAGCAGCACACACAACAGCCGGCAGCACTGGCAAGTAGCTAGAAGCTCCCCTTGATGTAACCTTGTCCACTGGGAATGTCAGTGCGCAAGCATTGGGCATGATGCCAGGAACCAAAAGGGGGCGGATCCTGACACTGCCTTTCAAGGAAGAAATGGCCTTCTCCTGCCACAATAGAGAGACCCCCCAACTAACCTTAACAAAGGGACCGCCAGTATTCCTGTGTAGTATTCTGGCCCTTTCTAACATCAGGTTTACAGATTCTCACCATGGGCTAGCGTGGCGTCTCAGAGCCTCTTTAACACAGCCAGGGCTCCTCAGGTGAAATGAAAACGCTCCCCAAAGAGCCACCTTTAGACGTCACTTCGCAAGCCCCTGACAGCAGCCCCTGCGACTGTTTGGTCCCATGGGAAGATGGGAGAATTTTTTCCTTATTTATGCAAAGTATAGACAAGGAGAGATGCGCCTTTACAGCACCGTGTGACAGCAGCTTGGGGATTTGAGCTGCCTGCCGGCCCAATGAATCAGCTGCGAGCAGCTGCCAGAGGCTCCTGCATCCAGGCAGCAGCTGAGGTCGAGGAAGCCAGGCGCCTGCTTTGCGTTCCACCAGATGAGCTCATGCTGGACTCTGGCCGGCTTGGGAATGAACCCAATGCCCCATGCATCACTCTAGGCACCTTGAACCTTATACTGATTACTGTGGTAGGAAGGGTGGTGAGGAGGAGGAGTATCCTCTGTGACACACCAGGGGATTTATCTGTGCTATACCTGGACACACTGTCTGGTAGGAATGTGAATTGAGCTGGTAATATGTGGCCAAATGAGGAAGAGTGAAAAAACAGCTATGTTCACAGTTATACCGCCAACACACAGCTATAATGCACAATGTGTAACAGAGAATAGGGGTTTAAACCAATAGAGCATACAGGAAGACACCTCAAAGGTAGGTTGCAAGTAAGCAAAGGCTGAGGGTCTTCACCTCAGGAGATCCCAGAGGATCAAATGAGCCACAACTCATGTCACATGAATAACAGAAAAAGGGTGAGGGTGTTTGGTAGGGAGTGGTGTAAGGGAGGGAGGGGACTATGGTTTGCCTTAGATAGAGAAGGAAATTATGTTATCAGGGCAAGGGGGCACAAGAACCCCAGACTGTGACTCCAGCTCTTCATGAGGACTGTAGGGAAGGCCAGGTGTGGTCAAGACAGCCATCTCTCTCAAGGAGAAAGGGGTACCCAGTCCCCAGTTCCAACGGTACTCCAGGCAGGCCTCAATGACTGAGCGGTAGGTGAGGCAGGGAAGATGGGCACTCCTCTCTCTGCAAGGCTGCCAAGGTCTCTCGGTCACTTACATGCCGTCCAAATCCATGGACTTCAAAACACAATGACAAGTGAGCTTATAAGGCGAGGACCTCTCAGGGGAGGATGGGCTTAGTTTTCCATTGTCCTGAAGCCTTCTTGAAGCGTATGAAGGAATTATAAATAGCATGATTAAGGATGGTTTTCTCCATGAATTCTCCCAAGGACCACCTCCTGCAGATCAATTGCTGTTCAGTGACCTAACCCTGGACGGCGGGCTGCTGATTCCAAAGTCCGCAGGGCGCCAGCTTCACAAGAAGCCCCTTCACAGTCCCTGTGGGTTTAGAGGTAACGGAAGTGCCAAGGAAGGAGGCAAAGAGAAGATGTTAATTCAAACAGAAACTCTTCTCTTTCAAGGGGTGGGAGAGAAGGAATTCTTGTCTGTACAAATAAATCTCTCACTGGTACAGAGGCCATGGGAAGAAAAGGAATGCTGGGCTCTGAATTCTGAGCATGGTTCTGCCCTGCCCTGCCCTGCCCTGCCCTGACACTGGGTGGCACCAAAGGACGGTGGGGTGGGAGGGAGTGTCCAGCTTCTAGACAATCCAGAGCCAGCAGGAAAAAGAGAAAATTGAGATCTCTCGTCCGGCCCCGTGTGTGCGTGCGTGCGTGCGTGTTTCTGCCTCTCTTTGCCCCCCCTCTCTCTGTGTGTACATCATTCATGAGTGCGGTACATGTGAGGGTACTCATGCATATATGCACAGCACGTAAGTGGAGGTCAGAGGACGAACTGGGGTGGCATCCATTTTTTGTTTAAGATGGTCCTCATTGGCCTGGTACTTCACCGTATTTGGCAATTCCCCTGCAGACTTCCAGGGATCTGTCCCACACTACCTCCTTTCTCATCAGTGGGGTGCTAGGAATGCCACATCACCCAGCTTCTACATCGATTCAGGAGATCCAAACTCAGGCCCTCACATTGATGAAGCAAAGGTTCTGCTAACCAGGGAAAGCCATCCCTGTAGCCCTTCTTTTTCTGAAACAAGGTTTTGTGGAGGCCATGCTGGCCTGGGAGCTCACTGTGTGGTTAGGGATAACCGCTAATTCCTGACCCCCTGCCTCTACCTCCCAAGTGCTGGGATTATAAGTCTGTCTTTCCACACGGTCTTTATGTGGTGCTGGTGTAAAGAAAAGTGGATGTCTAAAGCCAGCTTTGAGGGTGGGAACCCAGAAAGTAGAGGGAGAGAGAGGCAGAGCACCTCAACAGCTGCATGGCCCTTCCGTGCACACCTCTTCAGCACCCCAAATTTACCCCTTCCGCAGGTCTGGGACTGTCCCCTGCCTTGTATGAGTGGTACACTAGAGGCTAAAGAACTTGGGGGCTGCTCAGCATGGGGGTGGGGTGAAGATGGGGCCAACCACGCCCCTGGGGCCCATCCCAGAGGGATTTTTATGTGGCAGACCCTCACTTCCAATATATTTGGAATAAAGTTTTAGCCATTTTAAAAATATGGCACCCAGGGTCTCTGGCACTGGAGCACACGTCAGGGTGCTAGACATTTGGATCAGTTCAGATGGTCAAACACAGGGATACAGAGACCTAAATCTGGGCCCCACTGAGCATGTTAGAGCAGCCTGGCCTCAGTGGCAGTACACAGTGGCCCTTCAGCTTGTCACACAACCCCTGAGGTTACCAAGTTGGAGATACATCCACTTACCTTCAGGATGTCCTGAGATATCTCTCTCTCTCTCTCTCTCTCTCTCTCTCTCTCTCTCTCTCTCTCTCTCTCTCTCTCTCTCTGTGTGTGTGTGTGTGTGTGTGTGTGTGTGTGTGTGTGTGTGTGTGTGTGTGTGTGTGGTGAAGTTTTATTAGAAAGGGAAGGGAGGGGGAAGGAAAGAGAACAGAGGTAAAAAGACACAGAGACAGAGAGAGGACAGAAGAGAAGGAGACAGGAAAAGTCCTGTCTGCCCCAGGGGAACTGCGGGAAAGAGAGCAGGAAAGAGCCAGATATCTTTCTAAGTAGCTATAAATCCTCCCCTTCTTGTTCAGATGAATACCCCACACACAAGCTGAAGAGTACCCCCATTATTCCTGGCCTTGGGAATCCAAGAGTTGAAGTCACATTAATGGACCATGCCTGGCAGCCATGATGGGGCTGAGGTGGGGTGTTCTGGGGATGCAGCGTAGGAAAGGGAAGGGGGACAGCCCATGTGTGGGCCCACCACCATACATGGCAGTGAGCTAGTGTTAGGGGAGCTCCTCACCCATATGCTGCTAGGAGCCCAGAGAAGGCATCTGTTTCTCCAAGGTCACACAGCAGTAACCCCTGGGCTCGAAGGCCAGTCACAATGATGGCTGGTGGAATCAGATTCGGCCTAGAAAGGCCAGGCAGCTGATTTCAGAACATATTGCCAGGGAGGAAGTAGTGAGGGTCTGGATGCATGGGCATGGGTGGATGCATGGGCGCTGACGTGCACTTAGAACAGCCCGGCTCCTTTATTTCCCTGCTACTAACGCTCAGTGGGAGGTTGCATTTGGCATCCCAGGGTGTCGTTTGGAGTATGCCTGCTGTGGAGCCAGTCCTATCACCGCCCTTCTGGGCTTCTAGACTCCTGTCACTATGGCCTAGAAGGTTCTTCAGAGCTGCACTGATGTCTCTTCACCAAACAGAATGGAATCTAAGTTGGGTGGGGGTTGGGGTGGTCAGTGTTGCTCTGGGCTTATGTACCCGCCTCCACCGCAGGAGATCTAATCAATTCCCGGGTCAGGGCCTGGCTGGCCAGAGAATGGCCACACCCTGTGCTGAAGGTGATGGGAAGACACAGAGTCTGGGTGCCTGAATGCAAGAGGAGAGTATAACGGGTGTGTAACTCGTTACAGGAGAGCTGTTGCTGCACCCGCCCATCTCTTTGGGTTGCAGTGAAGGTGTTTATAAGTCTCTCTGCAACAACAGTCTGGGAACTAGTGGGTGACACACGATGGCATTGGGTCCTGGGCTACCTGCTCAGGAACAATCTCTAGCCCAGGAAGTTAATATCCTCAGCAGGGTGTGGTTGGAGTTGGGGAGCTTGGCGTCCAGCCCTGCGGCTCCCTGGACTTCACCCACAGAGGCAGAACGGAGTGGGCTTGGGTAGAGCTGGGGAATCTTGGCAGAGACGTGGAGGCTGGGTCTGGAGCTCCGACTCTATCTAGACCCAGTCCAAAAGGGTGGGGCGAGCCTAGGAATTGAGGGGTACCACACATCAGGACCCCAAAATATCTCATAGGTCAAGGAACAAGAAGTGTCCTTCTACCCAAGCTACCCAAGGCACATGCTATATATGTACCCAGCCCAGGAGGAAAACAAGTCTGGAAACCATTCCTGCATGGGGCACACCTCCGAGGAACGTCATGAAAATGTCCCTGACTAGCAGTTCCGAGCTGGGCTCTGTGCCATCTGCAGTCTTTTCCAATGCCTGGGAATCCTGTGTGACCGTCAGACTATACTGGCCACTCTGGGCTTCCTCCTCGGTGTCTGCCCCCTCATAGGGGCCACACTATTGTACACCAAGCTCAGATAGTTGTGATTTTTTAAATGTCACTCGAGGCTGGGGACACTAGCCAGATAGTCTGTGAGCATGCCAGTAGTGTACTGGGTTGGCAAAAGATGGACTCTTGTGGTGACATGGAGATGGGAGCCATTGAGGAAAAGAATCAGACCTAGTGGGGGAGCAGGTGCCCACTGACCTCCTTCCTTGTAGACACGGGGTCTCTCAGGCTGCCCAGCACAGCTCTCCATGACTGGGCAGCACCAGTAGGTAGCCATGTCCAGCCCAGAAGGTACTTTCTGTAACCCTTCCCACCGTTGGTTATGCCTGGAGCTCCCCAGCTGATTACCTACCACTACTTAGCTCACATAGAAGCCCTCACTCCAAGCTGCAGAAGGCCAGATGCCATGGAGGCTGGCCTCAAATTGATGGAACCTGGGGGCCCAGGCACCTTCCTGGACAAGAAGCTGGCACTGGAAGAAAAACCGGCTTTCCGTTGCCAGCAAATCCCCGTATCATCCCAAAAACTAAAGGCAGGTCAGCAGGCCACAGGGCTGGACTTGGGGTGCCCCAGAAGGAACCCCCCTCTTGGCTGTGGGGGGCAGAGAGGAGCAGTAGAGAGGTGAAACAGAGGAATCTAGATGTGCTACAGCCTGAGCTTCCCAGCCAGAGGACCCTCCATTTCTGCTCGGTCTGGAGGCCAAGGTGATATGATAGATAGCACAGCAGCTTTATTGACCAGACTTATCAGCAAGAACACATCAGTGGGACCTGTACAGTCAGCCCCAGCTGGGGTCCAGCTGCCGAGAGCCAGGTGTGGGACCTCCTATTCCTCCTTGAGTGACCCCGGAACCCAGCCTTACCCCTGCTCCAGGCCCTCGCTGGAGCAAAGGCCTGAAGGGGATGGGAAGACATCACATAAAGGTTGGAAGGCATGTAGACCTGGAGCAGGGCAGCATGGGGCTCATGCTGCCCCCGCAGCTGGTGGAGGTGATCCGTGCAGGGCAGTAGGGGCGTGCAGGTAGACAGACAGACAGCCAGGCTCACCACACAGAGCATTTGTGGACAGGGTTCATGGGAGAGTCCTTGGGACAGTGGAAGGCCCGGCCGAACTCCTCAAACTGGGACACGCTCCCCAGGACCCTGGGATGGGGGAGAGACCCCAGCAGTGTGGGCTTCACAAGCCACCCTATCACTTTGTCTGGGTTGACCCATGTCCCTTCTTCTCCCCTCTGCCCCAATGCAGACACAAGGAGGGGACTGCCCAGGAAGGCGGATGGGCTTACCGGTAGTGCTCGGGGGCGTGCTTGTCTGTCAGCACCTGCAGGTAGATGGACTGGGACCGTCGCTTGATGCACCAGTTCTGGCCCCAGCAGGCAGAGGGGAGGAGAGGAAGAAATGCAACCAGGCGCCTGCTGCTTACTCCCTACCCCTTCTCCCACACTTGGGCCCCAGCAGGAGCCTTGGGCCATGGGAGATAGGCTGGGCCTTGGGAAGGGTCATTTGAGGCTGAGCCTGGACACGTGATCCCTGCCCAGCCCTGCCCAGCCCCTCTCACGTCTCCATGCAGCCCACCTGGGCAAAGGCAATGAAGAAAAGCTGGTTGTGCGTGTACTTGAGCCGGTGCAGCGGGTGCTCTGGACCATGCTCCCGGACCCACTTCTGATAGGCCTGGGGATGCAGAGAGCAGGGAGCTGCTGTGAGCACCTAGGCTGCACCCGCCCATTCCCCATCCTCCACCCGGCCATCCTCCCAGGAGACTAGCCCCAGCTCATTCTGCTGTATTCCCCGCATGTCCACCGTCCTGCTTTGGCATGTTGATCCCAGAACAGCGCCCCCTCCCTCCAGGCAGTCCTCTCTGCTCTCTCAGTGAAGGTACTGCCTGTTTTGCTTTGGTTTCCCCCAAAGGACCCCAGCCAGGGCCAGAGCATTGGCAGGATGAGAAGGGAGGAACTGTGTCCCTAGTCTGGGGTTCTCATCCACCTCCACCCATCCCCCAGCAGAGACAGAGAGTAGGCTGGGTGGCTCACGTAGTAGGCCAGCTTGAGGCCTCCCATGTCTGCGATGTTCTCACCAAGCGTGTGCTTCCCATTCACCTGCCAGAAAGGAAGAGAAAGGAGCTGTACGTGCCTGCTGGGCTCCCACAGATCCCACTGCCCTGAGCTACTGCCCCTCCCCCCTTCCCAGGGAACTCCGGGAAAGCCTTTTCCTCCCCTCACCCCTCCACATGTACCATGTGAGTCGTCCTCTTCTTGAAGTATGTGGCTGTTGGTGTACATGGGAATCTGGAGCATGTGTGGACACACACACACACACACACACACACACACACACACACACACACACACGAGCATGCACGCTTCCAGTCTGTGGCCAGACAAAGGGGCACTAATGGTAAGGTGGGAAGGTCTCACCCGCTGGTTGTACACGGTGAAGTTGTCATAGAGGCGAACAATACACTCGGCCTTGTGCAGGAAGCGGCTGTAGGAAGCCTCTGTCCACCAGTGCAACAGGTTGCCTGAGCGGTCATACTGGCCCCCTGTGGGCAGTGGATGGGTATGCCAGCCGGCATGCCACGATGAGCCTCACCCTAAGGCCAGGCTGGGCACCAGCCCCTCCTCTCCACCAGCCCATCCCCTATGACTCTGCCACTCTGGCCTTACCCCAGTCATCGTAGCCGTGGGTCAGCTCATGCCCAATGATTGTGCCGATGCCCCCGTAGTTCAGAGACCTGGAATGAAGGCAGCAGGGTAGGCCCTAGCCCTCACCTTCTCTCTGAGAGCCCCACATTGCTGCCCAGCCCCCTACTGCCCCTGGCAGGTGTCCAGGGAGGCTTCAGAGCTCTAAGCATCTCTAAGGTCCTGGCATGTGTCCCTCAGCTTCCTCACAGGCTCCATGAAAGGAACCAGTGACACATGTCTAGCTGTGTTTTGGGAAATAATAAATACAAAGGCTGTGAGTTTAAAAAAAAAAAGCAGCAAGGAAACTGAGGAATTCACTGGAGGACTAGGCCTCCTTCCTGGTCTCTGTGCTCCTCCGCTTTCTGGGTAAGGGGTATGCTAGTTAGCTTTGACTGTAAGCCTGGCACAGCCCAGAGTCATCTGAGCTAGTGTTAGTGAGGGACTGCCCAGCTCCGATTGGTGTCTGGTCATGTCTTTGAGGGGCTGTCTTGATTGGTGACTGATGTGGGAGACGTGGGTCCACTGAGGGTGGCGCCATCCCTAGGCAGGTGGGCCAGGGTGTATAAGACAGACAGCAGGCTGAGCATGAGCCAGACAGCAAGCGAGAGAGAGAGCAAGCAGCATTCCTCCAGGGCTTCTTGCCTGAATTCCCTCAATGGACTGCGACCTGGAAGTGTACACCAAATAAACCTTTTCCTCTGCAACAACAGCGATCAAACTAGAACAAGGGTATAATCAGAGAGACATTGCCTACAATTTCTTCTAAATAACAACAGATGAAATGAAACGGGACTATGGAAACCCACGGCGTGCAGCTGAAATTGCTCAGTTCTCCCCCATCCTGCAACCTCCTGCCTGTAGACAGGGCCGGTGGGCCCAGTTGCACCCTTTTAAGTTTCCTACTTACTGTGGGAAGTCAGGATCATACAGGGTGGGCTGCAGGATGCCAGCTGGGAAAACTAAAAGGAAGGTGTGGTTAGTGGGAAACACATTCGCTTCCAAGCCCACCCTGGAGGGTCAGGACACATCTCCTTACCCATTTGGTTCTTGTTGGGTAGGTAGTAGGCGTTAAGGGCCTGTGGAGGGAGCAGCCACCTGTGCGAGAAGACCAGAGTCGCCTGGAGGGTACACACTACTTCCCCTGGGATCCTTACATCCTAGCTTCCTTCAAGGTGGTCCTGATATCACAGCTAGCTTCTAACAGTGCATCCTCCTGCCCCCCCCCTGGCCATCCTCTTGTTCTCCTGTGTTCTACACGGACCCATGTGCCCAGCCTGTCAGCATGCCCTCCCTTCCCTCATGGACCTCCTTGACCCCTTAGCTCAGGTTCAGGCACCCACGTGGATTTGTCCACTTCCTGTCGAATCTTCTTGACAGACAACTGGATACTGAATCGGATGCTGTTCAGGATGTTCTTGAAGTAGGTCTTCTCATGGACCTCAAACTGTATGGAGATGGAGTGCTCAGCCACGAGCTGGGGAAGGGCCAGGCCATTTGCTGAGGAGCCATGATTCCTCCTCCAAGTCTGGCGATGGGCTTCCCTGGGGCCCGGAGGCAATGCAATCCTGCCTACCTCGTATTCTTTGTCTACAGCCTCAGGTTTCAGCAGGAAGTCTGGGTAGCCAACCATGACCATCATATACTGGAGCTGCAGTGAGAGGCAGAGCAAGAGACCCGGGCTCGGGAGACAGCCTCTCATGGGAAAAATTTAAAAAATAGAAAACAAAACTAAAGAGCTTCAGACTAGCCTGCCTAGGATCAAGGCAAGACAGGACAGACCAGTCAATGCCATAAAAGTATCTTTGCCTCTTTCCTCCCTCTTTTTTTTTCTTTTTCTGGTTTTTTGAGACAGGGTTTTTCTATGTAACAACCTAGCTGTCCTGGAACTCGCTCTGCAGACCAGGCTGTCCTCAAACTCACAGAGATCCACTGGCTTCCGCCTCCCAAATGCACCACCACCTCCTGGCTCTTTCCTCTTCTTATTCCCAGTGCCTGACACCCAGTAGGCACTCAAATAATATTTGTGGAGCCAACAACTGGGACTCAGACCCTATCTCACCTTGGCCCGAGCAGCTGCCTTGGTCTGGGCGTCCATCCAGTCCAACTCCTCCAGGCGCCGGCCCAAGATGTACTTGATATCTTCCACTAGCTGCTGTACCTGAGGGTCAGAATCAGGGATCAAGGGTCAACTGAGGGAGCTTTAGACCTGACCCCAGCCCCTGGCACCAAAGGTATTCCCATCATCTAAGAATCTACGACTTCTTCAGGAGAGGACACCATGCTGAGCACCAAGGAGAGGTTTGGGAAGTAAGGCCCTACACTCAACAGCATGAGAGCAAGCTCCCAGGCTGGAAGAGGGGACCATCCTAAGGTCATGTTCCCTGAGCATGGCTAAGAAGGACCCTCAGGGGAAGCACAGAGCAAGCCACATGCCTCTGCCTGCACACAAGCATCCTAGGGGAGGAGAGGCCCAGGGAGGAGCATCTTAGATCCGCAGGGACAGCTAAGCCCTATGCCCCACCTAAGCCCTGAGCCACAAGGGGTTGTATGGGGGCTTCCATTGTCCACACAGAGCTCTTGCACCCCCACCCTAGCCCCAGGGCAGCCTGACCTTGGCTTTACTGGCAGCTGAGAAGTGCTCGTGTACAAAGAGGGCACCAAGAGCCATGCCAAAGTGGCGGTTGGCCTGGCCCAGGCAGACTCGGGCCAGCTCCTGGGGTTTGTCACTGCCCTCCATCTCTCTGGCCAGCTCGTGCAGTGCCTCACGGAATGGTGGGGACAGGTGCTCACTCAGAACCACCACCACACGCCACACTAGGTAGTTGTGTAGGATCCTGGGGGCCAGGTAAAGCAGGGGATTTTCCAGACAGACATGCACATAGGTCACCGCAGTCCTACCTGCCTGTGCCCCCTCGCTAGGACAGGACCCAGTGCCCACCCTGCCCACTAAGAAGGGGAAAGAGGTCAATTTGGATATTCAGGAATTGGCTTTGAAATGTCCCCTGCCCCAGCCACACTGCAGAATACGACCTTGTTAATAACAAGAGCCCGTAAGCCTAACCCTGAGGGACCAGCATCATTTCCAGCTTTTGTATGGGACACCAAGCACTCAGAGATGGTTGCTTAGATGGCCTTCTCTTCCTTCCATGGATGTGCAGGGACTAGCAGGATTTCCCCCAAGGATCTATGCATGTGCAGTATGACTTTAGCTACATATCCCTTAGTGACGTTCAAACTCTCTGCCTCTACATCCCAGGAGGTGAGGATCGCTCAAGGGAATCCCAGTCTATTCAGGCTCCCACAGGGGAGGAGTGGGCACCAGCATATGATGACTGATTTCCATCCCAGGGCTCCCACCTGCCCCCTGAAGTGTGGTTTACAAAGGTCACCAGTGGAAAGCTCTAGGTGCTGGGGGCAGGGGGTGCTAAGGCAAGGAGCCAAGAGTACAGGGGTGGGGGATCTGCAGCCTCACCTGCGAGGTGTGGTGCGGATGAGCTGTGACACCTGCTGCATGTACTCTGTAGCCAGCAGCACCACCTCCTCATCCTCAGAGAAGTCTTCCTGGAAGATTTGGTCCAGCAGCCACTTCCACTGCAACTATGGGGCCAAGGGCAGGGAAGCAAGCGATAGCAAAGGGGTCAAAGAGAGGCAACCAAGGCACGTGGACACGGTGGGGGGGGGGGGTCATGGAAGACCTCAGACAAACCTAAAGAAGGTGACCTGCCATCCCAGTCCCCAGCATCACCCATCTACCAGGTCTGGGAACACTCACGTGGGGAATGATCTTCTGTAGCTGTCCCAGAGTCACTTTGTTGTACATGGAGCTGACATCTCGACGGAGATCATCATATTCTGACACAGAGATCTGGAGTGGAGACCAGACAGACCCGTGCCTGACATATGCTCCCTGCCCATGTCCCATCCCCAGGACCTCCAGCCCCTCCCACTCACATTGGCTAGCCTCTGTTCCAGTTGAAGGATCTCTTGAGCCTTCTGTTCCACAGAATCCGCCCCCAACAGTCTGAGAAGACGTTCCATGAACACCCTGTATGCTGCCAGAATCTACACCAGGACAGGAGCTCCTCAGTTAGCAGGAGGGGGACACCTTCCCCGGGAGCCCCTTCCTTTGCAGAAGGAAGCACCACCCCACGCCATGCCCAGGCACCTTCTCACTCTCCTCATCTTGAGCTAGATACAGGGTTCTCTCTGGCAAGGTGAGCCCGTCTTGGTCAATCTGAGGAGAGAAACAGGGACTCCAGGTCAGAAGTGAATGGCCAGTTTTCCATCGTTCTCACCCAACTGTCACAAAAGAGAAGGCGAGCCAAACATAGATCCATTGCCACAAGCTCCAGGAGCATGAAACCCAGCCCCTCCCTCCAACCAGAGAAGCTAGCCAAACCCCATCACTGTTAGTCTAGCCTGGAGACACCTTGGAGAGCCCACCCTTCACTACTTTCCCCACCAGCCTTCACTTTCCCACCCGTAGGGACACTATGGGGCGCGGTACTGGGAGTTGGTGGCTCTGGAATTCCTGGTGAACCCCAGCCTTTCAGGGCGGTAGCCCACAGTCCCCCCCACTCCCCGAACCCCGCCTGCCTACGGTCTGGGAATTGCGGCTCCCGCGGCTCAGCTAAACACCGCAATTACTCCAGGGAAATTACTTGCGCCCTCCTCCCGCGCTCTGCCCGTGCGCGCTCCACTCCTCCCCGCGCCCCTCGCAGTCCGAAGCCGCATCTCCAGCGCGGGATTGAGCTTGGCAAGCGGCGACGAGGGTCCCAGGTCTCATGCGGGGTGCAGGGGTTGCGGTGGTGGGGTGGGGGTGACACACTCACACGGATGACGTAGCGCGAGGAGTTCCTGTCGTCCAGGCTGACTGTGAGCGAGAAGAGCGCGGCCGCGCTGTACACGCCTTGCGCCTTGTACAGCAGTCGGTTGAGGTCCCAGCGAGCGGCCCCCGGGTGATCGGCCGTGCCACCCAGGTCCCAGCCACCGCAGTCCTCGATGACCTCGAGCATGGGCCGCGGCCCAAGCCTCTCGATCTCGCGCATGTCGAGGCACGAGCGGAAGAAGGCGCGCACCTTGCGCTGCGCAGCGCCGCCGGGGCCTCCCGCGGGTCTCGCCAGCAGGCGCCGCAGACGCTCCTCGTTCTGCTCGCCGATGGCCGCGATCGTGCCGTAGGTGAGCTTGTCGTCGGGGATGGCGTGGCGCCGCAGCCAACCCCCGCACGCGAACGAGTAGAAGTCCTGGCACGGGTCGATACTGGCGTCCAAGTTGGCAGACAGGAAGCGGGCGGCGCGCGCGAAGGCCTTGCGCTCGGGGCAGCCCTCAGGACAGGCTCCGCCACCGCCCGCCGCTCCGGGGCTCAGGTACTTGAGCGCCAGCATGGCGGCCAGGATGGCGCAGAGGCCGGCGGCGAACACCAGCCCCGACAGCAGGCACACCTCGCGTCGATTCCAACGCGGCAGCCCAGCCCGGGTCCCGCTAGCGCTGCGCCCTGCACCCCTCGGGAAGCCTGGAGGCAGCGAGGTCCCTCGGGCGCCCCCGGTGCCACACCGGCTTACGTACTTGACTTCCTGGAACTCATCGTAGTGTGCTGTCATGGAATATGGGGCCTCCATGGTGCCGAGGCTGTGCCCGCACACGCCTTGTTTGGTTGGTTACAGGCTGCTTCAGTCCACCGGCTTTCTGGTCGGCGCCCACATGGCCCTGGTCACAGCTGTAGGAAGGGAACATTAGCAGGCTCAGAGAGGCCCTAGAAAGCGAGTGGCCAGGACAGGAACAAGGGATGCAGGTTAGTTTAAGAAGATGGAGGCCACCTGTGATCCACAACCGAAGCCTGTGCCTGGCTTCACTTTACCACCCAAGGAAGAAGGGAAGAGGAGGCCTCATAGCCGCCAGCTCTTGCAGGAATGCTGGTCTTTTAACCTGCCTCCCCGCGTCTGCACCGCAGAGTTGGGATCCCTTAGCACAAAGCAGAAGAGCACCGAGCACAAAGTGGGGCTTCACGGGCAACCTGTTTCCCTTGCCTTTGCCTTTCTTGCCCATCATCTACTCCAGCCAAGGCCAGATGGGGGAGGAGGGAAGCAGAAGCCAGAGAAAGGAGGTGTGGTTAGGGGCGCCTCTATGCGGACCTGGAGCCTCCTTCAGCTCGCTGCACTAAAAAGCGATCAGACACCCAAACTTTGTCCTCGGGGAAGTCTGCAGAACCACTCCCAAGCCAGCTTCTGGCTGTTTCTCTTCAGTAGCCCCAAAGTCCCTTCCCCAAGCAGCAGTCCCCTCCAGTCTCCATCTCCCCCCACCCCCGACGGCTCTGACCAGAGATTGGTTTCATCTTTTGCCACCCATCGCAGCCCCAGGCCATTCCTGGCGTCAACAGGTTCTCCCCAGAACCCAAAGTTAGGCGAAGTTTCACCCCTTTTGCTATGCCAGCCCTGAGCTCGGAGTCTCCTATGTCGCGTAGAGCTTAAGAGCCGAGTCCTGGAGTCGCAGCCGCAGCCGCAGCTGGAGCCAGAGCCGGGAGGACACAGACAAAGCCAAGAAGCTCGGAGCAGCGGCCGCGGTGGCCCCAGAGGTGGCCGCGATGGTTGGTCTCGGCGGCAGTGGACCCAGTGACACTTACCCAGCAGGTGCGCATCTGGGCCGGGCGAGGACCGAAACGTCGCGAGCAAATCCCGGCCTCAACCGGAGCGGAGCTGGGCTGGCTGCCGCTCGGTGAGCCCGCCGCTTCCTCTGCCGCCGCGCCGCGCCGCCCGCCGGCCCCGAAGGAGGGGGCGCGCAGGCGGCTCCACCCTCCTCCTCCCGCCCCCTGCACCCCTCCTTCTCCCTTCTTCCCTCTGGGCTACCTGTCAGCTCCCGCAGCGCGGAGGTGGGGATGACGACCGCCGAGACACGCTCCTGAAGGTGGTGTAGCGGCTTCAGGCTCCAGGACTCCGGAGTCCAGATCTGTCCCGGGAAGACGAAGCGCAGTCCCTTCTGATGAGGGGCCCCTGCTTGGAGCTACCTACAGTCTGCGGTAAAGGGACTGGAGCTGGAGTGACAGAGCAGTCCGGACAGAGCCCGCAGCAGCTCAGCCCAGGGAGGACGCAATGGGCTGTGGGAGGTGCAGGTGAAGAGCTTGTCTCTTGCCCTGCACTCTGCCAGGCGCCTTCAGCATCAACACTTCTTTGTCCTTTTAACTTGTGCTCATGTCTGCCCCGTCCGGGTTCTGGTTGGTGCAGTCCCCTTCACCTAGCTCTACTGGGGAATCTGCAAGAAGAGGTGAGGCTGTGGCCTCCTCAGTTAGTTTTCCCTACCATCACTGCCAGGAAGTCACTGGCTCACATAGGGAGAAGGGCCAAGAGAAGGATGCCGTAGGCCACCGGGAGAGGGAGGGATCTTACCCCCGCTTGGCTCAGAACTACTCCTCACGGGCTTACAAGGCGCGAATTTATCTAGTTTTCCACCGCTTCTAGTTGTACTTGCTTTTTAAATGTTGGACCTCCCTCCTTCCAGGAGACAGAACCGTCTTTGCCTCTCCACTGTATTCGCAGGGTGAGGCACACACGTGACAGAGAACTAGGAGCTTCTGCCTTGCCTTACCCATCTCTTCCTGTGTCCCTGGCCCTATGGCTTCGGCCTGCAGCCCTGGCCTAAGCAATGTTTCAGACATCGGTGTATACCCATGTAATGGAATCCATGATGAGGTGGGGATGGAGAAATGGTCCCACCACCCTGTCACCCTCCCCTGGGGCTCTTCTTCAGTGAGCTACCCAGTCACCAGCCTTCACTAGCCACCACTTCCACTATCCTGCCTGTCCAGTCTGCCCATCTCTCCATCTCTTAAGTCCCACTCTCAGAGATGTCTCTCGAGCTGACCGTCCTAAGGTCCTCCTCTGCACCATGCATTCTCAGGTCCAATTAATTCTACTGAGGGGAGATGGAATTATGCAAAATGCCGTGTTTCCGTGAGGGGGAGGGGAGGGCAGGGCGGTGGCAGAGTGGCTCTTTGTGTTTTTAATCTGCGTTTTCCCCTCAACATTCCATCTCCAGGAGGATAATTTTCCAGCCTTTTCAGGCCCTGATTGGTATCATTTCTCCGGCAATGACAGCTTTTATTTTCCCTGAAATGAATGCCATGAAATTTCCAAGAAATATAAAAATGGATATTGTCTCAAGAAGCCGACTACTCCGACAGGAAGGTGCAGACACAAGTATGCTCCCCCGGGGTCTTTTGACGGTGCCACGGGAGGATGGGGACCCTGGTCCTCAGTCCCTTCCTCTGCTTCTTTCCTCAGGGTCAGCCCTTGCACCCTCTTTATCTGGTTACCATTCCCACACTCAGCTGCCATTGATCCATTCATCCGTCTTCCAGCAGGCTATTTGGGCCTCCCAGTCTACCTGTTCTGTTCAGCATCTTGTTCTCCACACTGAGCCCTGAGTGTAGGACCAGGGTCAGCTGGAGTTTGCTTACAATTGTGTCCTTTAACCAGTTGGTCCTCACCACCCTGACATGTTCTGTAGTCAGGCTGTCCATAGAAATGGTCCAAAGATCCTCCCCTTCTCTCTCCTACCTATCTTCAGAAGAGGAAGCTGAGTGAGACACCGGGGACCTGAACTCCTGTTCCTTGCTCTCTCAATCTCTGGGGTTCTCAGAGATCCCCCTTCAATTACTAGGTGATCCCAGAATTGATAAGCAAGAGAGTGGCAGGACAGATACGCGCATGCCTAGCTGAGTTCAGCAGGGCCCTGAGTGAGACTCTAGAAGCTCAACTCAGGGAGAGGAGGCAGCCAGTCAAGGCACGAAGAGGTGCAAGGACAGAAGAGAAGCATTTGGAAGCAGGCATTTGCCCCCATATAGCCAAGGGCATACCCTAATGACCCTGCTGATGGGGTGTCACTGGGTCTGGGTTCTAGGAAGGAAAACACTAGTAGCCCCATCTCTGGCACTCTTTTGGACAGCAGTGTTCACACTATGGACTGACAGCTACTGAGCATTCATTCACCAAGGTAGTCTGTCTTGCCCTAAAAGAGGGCGATAGCCTGAAGCCAGACCAGCCGATCTGAGACCTAGCTATGGTCAGCCCCAGCTCTATACCATGTGGGACAGACCCTGCCCCTGCACTGTCAGCTCTGGGATACACCCCAGCATCTACCCTATCCAGTCAGTGTCCTGGTCTCCCAGCTGTTCGGTGGTGCCTCCTAGGCCACAACCAGCTTCCTGCCCTCTGCCTGGCCTCCCTGGGCCCATCCATCCATTATTAACGGCACAAAATGGATTTTTAATTTGAGAAATGAAATGACTCTCCCTGGTGGCTGGTGTGGCAGGGAGGGGGGAGTAGAAAGGTCGGCTCTTAGAGATGGCTGCACATTGCTAACTATGGATCTTCTTGGGAAAATGGATGCCTACAGCAGGTGATGGGGGTGCCATAGGTGCATGTACCCCACCCACCACACAGACCTAGGCCTCCACTCACGCTTTTGCTGTCATTGATTGAGTTAAGGTTGCCCGTCAGCCCATAGTGAGGTCTGGGAGCAGCTAGAGCCTCCATCCATTTGCTCTCAGAGTTCTGTGCCAACCTCCTGGCTGGTCTGTCACCTCCCAAAGTCCTGATTTCACTGCCCGGTCATCTGGCTCCCCAGAATTCAGCGCATCCAGTAATTCACAGCTCAAACTGTACTTTTAAATTGTCTTTCATTTATTATTTAGTTAGTTAATTATTGCGGCAGGGTCTTACTACGCTGCCCCAACTGGTCTGGAACTCCTGGGCTCAAGTGATCCTCCCGTCTCAACCTCCTAAGTAGCTGGGATCACCGTCAGAGCACACTACCATGCCTGGCTATGACATGGCTTTTTCATTTGAGAAATGAAGTTGTCACTCCCTGGTGGCTAGGGTGGCAGACAGAGACCAAAGAAGCCTGGAATCCCCTGCACCCAATCCAGTTTAGGCCCCCAGATGAGCTCTTATGTGAAGCCCTGACTCTCCACTGTGATTCCTTTGGTCTAGGCAGCTGCCATGGCTCCCCCACTGGCCTCCAGTCCCCAGGACCCTGAGTCCCCCGTCATGATTAAGTCACAGTAATACATCCTTGGAAGCAGTCATCTCCCTTCCCGGGTGTGTGTGTGTGTGTGTGTGTGTGTGTGTGTGTGTGTGTGTGTGCCCGTGTGTGTGTGTGTGTGCGTGCGTGCGTGCGTGCGTGCGTGCGTGCGTGTGTGTGCCCGTGTGTGTGTGTGTGTGTGTGTGCCCGTGTGTGTGTGTGTGTGTGTGCCCGTGTGTGTGTGTGTGTGTTGGCCCGTGTGTGTGTGTGTGTGTGTGTGCCCGTGTGTGTGTGTGTGTGTGCCCGTGTGTGTGTGTGTGTGTGTGTGTGTGCCCGTGTGTGCGTGTGTGTGTGTGTGTGTGTGTGTGGCGTGTGTGTGTGTGTGTGTGTGTGTGTGTGCGGTGCCCGTGTGTGTGTGTGTGTGTGTGTGTGTGTGTGTGTGTGTGTGTGTGTAGACCAGAGGTTAACTGCAGATGTCCTTCTGCAGGTACTACCTATCTTGTATTTTGAGACAAAGTCTCTCATTGGCCTGGAGCTTACCAAGAAGACTAGAATGGCTGTCCATCAGGCTGGGGGATCTTTCTGTCCCCGCCTCCCTGATATGAGTTTTATAAGCATGAATACCACACCTAGTTTTTTGTTTTGCTTTGGTTTTGTTTTAATACAAATGTGTGCATGGCATGCACTTTACCAGCTCAGCTCTTACTCCCCAACCTAGAAAGAGCCACTGCTCTCTTCTCTGCCCTTTCCACTCTGAGTCGTCCCCATCTCTTCCCTGTGGGGCTCGGATTAGGTTTCATTTCCCAGAACACAGCTCATGCCCTTACACCTCAGGACCTTAGCTCTTTCTGACTGGAACATCCTTCCTCTGTCACCTCTTAGCCAATTGTCAGTCATCCTTCTGGCTTTCTGGAACATTCCCAAGTGGCATCTTCAGGCCTCAAGACTGGAGTGCTATCTTCGTGGCCTTGGGGTGTGCCCTCCCTGAGTCCCCACCACTCTGTTCTTGCACGGAGCCCAGCACAGACGCTCGCTAAGTGGGCTCCAGGAATCCACCTGTACCTGCCTCCCAGCACCAAGTTCGCCACCACACCCAGCATCTCAGGACTGAACTCGGTTTCCCCCGCCTCTAGAACAATGTTTTATCTTAATAAACATCTAAGAATCTTCTTATTTCAAAAGATTTGAGCCATACACATATGGGGAGGACCAACTTGAAGATTCTCCTTCCTATGCCTTCCCGTCCTCTCAGGCCCGTGTATCCATAACCCATGTGAGCCCCGGCTTCCGAGGCCTCCTTGATGTGGTCCACATTCTTCCTCACAGTGACTGAGTGTCCTTCCTCAAGCCCACTCTCTTTTGGAGCAGCTCCATGACTGTGCCCAAAACCTCAGGCAAGGGTTTCTTGAAGATGGCTGGGGTCCAGCTGTAAGGTCCAGGACCTGAGCTGCTGGGGCTGAGTATGGGGAGGGCAGGCGCTGGGGCTGGCTTTACCCAGAAACTTCTGAAGGAGTCTCAGACCTTGTGGCTGGACCTTGGCCTTCTGTCTAGACGCCCTGCCTCCAAAGGTCTTTCCTGGCTCTCCCGGTTTGAGGTGGCCTAGACATCTTTCATCTGTTGCTCTGGGTACATTTTGTACCAGATTTGTCCCTCCCTGACATTCTCTTGTGACTTGCTCTGTTCCCAATGGCAGCCTCCCTTGCTCAGTCTGTTGGAAGCAGATTTTTCCCATTGCACCATGCATCCTGTCCAGTGAGGTTTGGGTGCTGGGCATGGGGTCAGGATGGGGCTGGACCAATAGCGCAGGTAAGGCAGCATCAATCAGAGGTTGAAAGGACAGAGCATTTGGAAGTCGGGTTTGAAGCCTGCAGCTCTGACAGCTAGGCCTCTGGGGCTCTCCGTTTTGATGGAAAGGCAGACAGACAGCTCAGCTCTGGCTGCAGACAGGAATAAGGCAGGGACTAGGGACTGTGTGCCATTGCACCACACAGCCTAGGCACCTCTTTCTGCCTGTCACCATGGCCACTGCCCAATACTGCAAGAATCATTGGCTCAAAGGGTCTTCAGGTCCCCTCCCCCACCACTCCATCATCATTTCAAGTGATTGGAGCTGAAGGGGATTGTTAGGTAATTAAAGCTGAGCCACTAATTGTTCCTTTTAGGAAAGAGCCTGGATGCAGAGAGGAGGGAGAGGATGGGGAGTCTCTGGGGGCTAGGCCTGGCTCTGGCTCTGGGTGGAGCCTTCTAGAGGGTCTATGTATGTTTGGGGCAGGGTTGTCAGCAGAGACTAGGCAAAATGGATAGAGGACAAGAACAGAGTTGGGGCTCTACAGAGCACCTGTGTAATACCATGAATGACAATGCCTAGCTCTACACTCATCACCGGTCCATTCAAGTGTAGACTGGAATGGAGCTTGGCAAGGGTCTTCTACAGTGTCCTTTGAAAACAAGAGGCAGGATACCAGGACCCCCCCAGTTCCCGGTTGACCTCTGGACAGGAGCCTTGGTGCTAAGTTCCTGTCCTGCCTTCCTTCCTTCCTTCCTTGCCGGCTCCTAGATTGGGCGCTCTGGCCTCACAGAGTTAGTAGGAAGTTAGGTAGGTACCCACCAGCTTAAAAACCAGTCGCAGCTGGGGATGCCATCAGCTTGGCCCTGAGCCCCTTCTGGAAACTCATCCCAGGGCTTCTGCCACTGTTGCCAAAGGAAGTTTTTATTTTTTATCGCTGTCTAACAAGCTACTGCAGACAGTCATTAGAACACGGCTAGACTTTTTCACAGTCTCTATGTTCCTGGCCCAGGTGTGGTTGACTATATTTTTTGTTTCACGTCCCACTAGACTTAGATCAAGGTGTCAACCACACCATCACTCTCCCCTGAGATTCTCTCAGAGTCCTTTGCCATGCTCACCAGTGGGGCAGAATTATGTTCCTTGTAGCTAGATGATTCCAGTGTCTGGCATGGGCTGGCTGTCCACCAGGGGTTACTCTTAGCTCCTGGGGGTCACCTGCAACCTAATCAGCACCCTCAACACCCCCATCTCTAAAGCCAACTGCGGTGTCTGCTTCGCAGTGAATAAACACCTACTGGACCACGCTGAACAACCGAGAGAATGTTCTGCTCTATCTAAAGGGCTTGTGTGCTAGGTCAATTCATCTCCGTAATTTCCCCCATTTTGAGGTCAACTCACTGGAATATTCGGGGCATCTTCAAAACCACTTCACAGTAGTATCTAGATGTGGGTGTGATTGAATTACAGGGAGAGATGGGTGAGCACACCAGGGGCTTAGAATCTTGATGACCCCATAGGTTCCTGCCACAAGGATGAGTCAAAGGTCAGAGCCAAAGCTAAAACACGAGCATCAAGCACTGATCTGACCTGGTTAATTGTCTGACTTTCAGCCAACTTGACACACACCAGGGTCATCTGGAAAGAGGGAACTGGAACTGAGAAATTGCTTGCATGAGATTGGCCCACAGGCAAGTCTGTGGGGCTGTTGCCTGATTGATGACTGATGGGAGGGCCCAGCCCACCGTGCACAATGCTTCCCCCGGGCTGGTGGGCGTGGGTTCTGTAAGAAAGCAGGCTGAGCAAGCCACGGGGAGCAAAACAATAAGCAGCATCCCTCCATGGTCTCTGCTTCAGTCCCTGCTTTGAGTTTCTGCTCTGATGTCCATCATGAAGGACTGTAAGCTGACACAAAATCTTTGTTCCCCAAGTCACTTTTGGTCATGATGTTTAGATCACAAAATCTGATTAAGACGTAGCCTCTGGGCCAGACTCTAAGGCTAAATTATCTCATTCTGTCCTCAGAATGATCTCAGAAGTGAGCACTACTATGCCCCTATTTTACAGAGAGCACAAGGACAGTACCATGACTTTCACAAAGCCACATAGCCGATAAGCAGCCTGGCTAAGGTGCAAGGGTTACCCAGGGTCTGATCTGGATCTTGCTGTGTGTTCTTGGGAAAATCATGTAACTACTCTGGGCCTCTGTTAAATGAAAGTGCTAAAATGCATTCTCCATAGACAAGTAGGGCAGATTCTATGCTCACACGATAGATAGAAAATCAGCAGTCTGGTCCATACTTTCCATAGCCAGTTGGCATGTGGCTGGCTGGTGGAGTGGTATCTATAGTACCTGATTAGATGAATGGGACCTGTGCCTGATGCCCATCCAACTACAGCCAGTCTGACGCTGTGGCCCAATGACGACGCCCCCAGCGCTGAGGCTAAGAGGCCTCCCAATGGCCAGGGATTGCTGTTAACTCATGCAGGCTGGCTTCTAGACACCGAGTGGGGTTGGAGCCCTAGGCCAGCATAGACGCGCGTCTGTGACGTGTGCCTCTCTTGCCACTCTCCTCTCTGTGAGGCAGTTCTTGGGAGATAGATGAAATGCAGAGGAGGCAATGGCCACCTGCTCACTCCCCATGAGAAAAGCTGTCAGTCACCCCCATGGTCACCTCCCCCACTTCCCGCCCCCGCCCCCTCGCTTGAGCTGCCTCCCTCAGTAATGGGCTTAATCATAACATGCATTAGCTAGGGCCCGCTGCCTGCAATTACCACTTCAATCAGCCACCCACCACCCACCACCCCCCAGCCTTAGGCCACCCATAGGGAGACCCCACTGCTCCCCCCACCTCTCCCCAAATGTAGCATAGGAGCCTCAGACTGTGCAGATGGACTGAGCTATGACCCCTGCGGCAGAGGCCTGGGGTGGGGCTGGCCAGTGGGCAGAGAGCCACAGCTCGGGGTTACAGGCAATTATTTTAAAAGCCTGTTGAGGGAAATGTGCTGCCTGCCGGGTGCAGCGCTGTCTTCATGAGGTTAGGTTGACCCAGGTAGCTGACGGGCTGCTAGCACGCAGTGTGTTCACATGCTGGCCACACCACACAAGCACCAAACGGAGCCAGGGCATCAGCAGCACGCACGTGAGACCACGGTGCCCACCTGGACCAAAAGTTAGGTACTGGCTATCTCTAAGATGTAGGCACAGACGACAGATCTTGGTTTGGGAGCTTTTCCTATGAAGCCTCTTGCACTCTTTAGCCCTAACCCTTAGTGCCAATTCCCTCCTAAGGCACAAGGAACAGAGGTGCTGAGTTGAACTGGAGGACTTCCCATGACATCTAGAGCCTCAGCACTGGATAGGGGACTGGAGAGAAGGGCAGAAGGCAGGCCTGGTGCGGGGAGTGGAGAGGGGGTGGGGGGGATGCTGTTGTGCTGTGATTCTCTCTAATTGCTGTTTTGCTGAGAGGTAATTAAAATGCCTTTTTATTTCACACGTCAGAGCCCTCGCCAGGCTGTGGAGAGGGCACAGGGGGAAGCCAGGAGGTGGAGGCAATAGAGAGCTAGGCGCCTGGCACATGCAGGAGTCAGAGAGGTGAAGCATTGAGCCCAGCCAGCCTGCCAGGAGCCCCACCCCACCCTCTGGTCCAGCCTATGAGCATCACGAATGTAACCTAGACCAAGGTCTTCGGAGCCCACCACACCCAACAAAGGGCATGAAAATGAAGTCAACACCATGCCCTCCTCCATGCATGTGTTTGCTGGCTCCTGAACTTGCAACTACTCCTGTGGAGACAGCACCATTATCCCAGGAGAGAGGAGAAAGAGCCATGAGCCCCTGCCCCCTCAGTCAGTCCCCTAGGAGGGTGTGATTTGAACTGGACAGACCCTTAACTCAAATGCATTAGGACAACCTGCCCATCCAGTCACATACCTGGATGTGACAGTCCACACATCTGGAGTCCCACAGCCCTACTCTGACTCTCCTTCAAGCCCTGTAGGAAGGGGCACGGCCTTGAGATGCATAATAATACCTGCTATCAGGCATCAGTCCATGCCTGTCACACTAGACCTGTAAGTCTCAACCTTTCACATATAAGATATCCTGCATGTCAGATATTTACATTATGACTCATAACAGTAGCAAAACTTCAGCTATGAAGTGGCAACAAAAATAATTTTATGGTTGGGGGTCTCCATGACCTGAGGAACTATGTTAAAGGGTCCTAGTATTAGGAAGACTGAGAACCAGTACTCTATGGTTACCTGCTGACAGGCCCCTTGGGACAGGTAAGTCAGGACTTGCACTGGCTATAATCAGAACAGAGCCTAGATAATTGCCCAGCCAGAGTGAGGCTAAAGCAGACGGTCCCTTGCTTTCTCCTAGGATGCTGGAGATGGTGGGTTAACAGCATCTGAGCATCACTGATGGAGGAGGTAGGCCCAAGTCCAACTGAACCACACCTTGTGTTTCTTGTTTTGCTTCAACCAACTTTCTATTGCCTGTTGTCTGTCTTTTCAAGGTGGGCCTGGTACAGCATCACCCCATCTGTCTCTCATCCTCATTCCCTTCTCTACCACCATCAGCACACCCATCATCACACCATCACCTCATCCATTATCCTTGTCTTCATAGAATTTATCATTATCCCTACCGTGCGCATCAACATCAGCATCGTGTAATCACTATTCCTCACCAGTGTTGCCATCACCACCATCATCAGGGCTCGCCTGGTCCCCAGTGTGGTGATATCGTACCACAACCCAGTGCTATCTCATCTTACTGGATCCCCAGAAGCAGACCTCCATGCTCTGATTTATCAGGTGGACAAGCCAAGCCTTACAGCCAAGGAATTTACCCAAAGCCACTGAGGCAGAATCACAGCTGCTTGATCCCGGAGTTTGACAGTCCAGAGGACTGGGCCATGTCAAAAGGAAAAGGAAGAGATGTTGGGAGAGGTCCTCTAGGACTACTTAGGAAGCAACAGCGACAGGTGTGCCCTGTACTTCATCCAGTTTTCTTAGCAGATAACCACTTGTCACTCTGACTTGTCACTCTGGTAGTGTTTAACAGCCCAACTCCCAGCCCTCCATAGGCTGGGTTTCACCAGAGCCACAGGGGAGGGGTAACTCCAAGACAAACCGTTAATACTCAAGCTGAGGGGGGTGGAGGGATGGCTCAGTGGTTAAGGGCACTTGTTGCTCTTCCAGAAGACCTGAGTTGTCGTGAGATATTCACCATGTCTACACCTGTGGCATAGACCACGCCCATTGGGGGTGGAGACAGGGCTGGATATTACCTGGGGGAACTAAGTCTGAGGAGAGGGCTTGGAGAGCTCTCTTGCTTGCAACCCGGGGACATCTGGAGGCGTACTTGGGACCAGGAACCTGCTGGTGTTCATCTGTCTATGTCGTAAGTTATTTCTCCCTGAATAAGCATCTATTCGGCCTATATGTTTCTCCTGATCTTTATTAAACATCAATACTGAGTTCAATCCTTAGCACTTACATTGTGGCTCCCAACCCTCTTCTGATCTCTGCAGGTACTAGGCAAACACATGGCCCACATACATTCAGACAAAACATTCATACACATTTGAAATAAATAGCCATGATAGCTCTCTGGAAGCAGAGGAGGGCAGATCTCTCTGAGTTCAAAGCTAGCCTGGTCTAAAAATACAGTTCCAAGATAGACAGGGCTGTTACACAGAGAAACCCTGTCTCAAAACACACACACACCTACTTTTAAAAATATTTCCCCCAATTGTTCTCTATCTTATTTTTTATGGTAGGTATGTATTTACTTACTTTTTGTGTATGGTATCTTGTTGCATGTATGCATAGGAACATTGTGCTTGCTTGTTACCAGTAGAAGTCAGAAGAAAGCATGGGATTCCCTGCAACTGGAGTCACTGATGGTTACGAGCCACCACGTGGGTACCCGGATCAGAACCCTCGGAACCCAGGACCTCTGCAAGAGTAACAAGTACTCTTTAACCACTGAGGCATCTCTCCAACCCCGTCCAACTTCTTTTTCGAGACAGTCTCCCTCTTCACGTGCTGGGATTACAGGCATGCATTGTTGTGCCTGTTCGGTTTGGTTTAAAAGCATGGGTTCTAGAGAACTGAACTCAGTTTTCGTGTTTACATAGTGTGCACTTTACCAGCCCTGAGTTCCGTGGAGGCCAGACTGCCCCTTGTTCCCTCAGTTTGGGAGCCATGGCTAGCTCTAGGAGGTACCTATCACCAGTGATGGCCAAGCTGGGGATGGATTCTATCTAGTCGGGGCAGTTGTAATAAACATTGTGGGACTGGGACTCCTAAGTTTGGGAGGTCAGGAGTGTGGATCAGGGACCAGGCATGGTCAGGTTATGGTGAGGACTTGCTCCTGTTTGTACGTAGCAGTCTTCCTCCTCTGGCCTCATGTGGCAGAGGGTAGAGCAGTAAGGCAAGCCCATTCCTGTCTCCTCTTATGGGGACAAGAGTCCCAGCGTAAGAGGTCCTCTCAGAATCATGCTGTAGTCTCCGCCTATCAACTGGGAGGGAGCACTATCGGCCAGTCTATAGTAGAGCGTGGAGCCAATGGGTATGCAACAGCCCAAGTCAGGAAATAGACAAGAGACAGGATAGATGTGACCACATCAAACATCTTTCTCCCAGCCAACCAGCCTCGGCTCTTCAGCCTCGCCTGTCCCTAGATCCTGTTGGTGTCTTAGTCACTTAGGGAGGCTCGTGACAGCAGTCACATCTTCAGGGTCTAATCAGATCCTTAGTGCCTTATGATGTTTTCCGGAAGCACGGGGTGGGAGCACTTGAGATAACTGAGGGATGGTGAGGGATGGACGGGGGTGTCCCAAGGCACATTAACAGGCGCCCCCTCTTTTTTGAGTCAGGCTTTCTCTGTGTAGTCTTGGCTGTCCAGGAATTCAGGGATCCACCTGCCTCTGCCTTCAGAGTGCTGGGACTAAAGGCCTGCATCACCACTGCCCAGAGGGCTGCTCCCCTCTGAAAGGCAAGGATGACAGCCTGTTCATTCTCTTGTTCACTATGGCAGCTCTGTAGTCTTACAGGTAAGTAACCCAGGAATGCAGGGAAGAAGTTGGGGATTTCCTAGGTGTCTATGTAGGACAGGGGATCCCTCTGTTGTATAAAGCAGCTTGGTCGCTGGGCAAGAAAGGGTTTCATTGTCTTTGTGTCCCAGTGTGTCACATGGATGGAAAGAATGAGTAGAAACCTTCTTAGGATTGAAGTTGCCTCCCACACACAATGGGTTATGACCCCCCCCCAGGAGGGGCAGCTCTCCATCACTGGAGAAAATGGACTGACACCTCAGGCTCCACAGTGAGAATATTCTAGTTGAAATCCCAGCACTGCCATTTACTAGCCATGAACAGGCTACTTGGCCTCTTTAAGGGATGATGTCTTCATCTGAAATGGGAACAATAAGATCCCTCTTGATTTGCTGAGATCTGAAGGAGGCTACTTTCAAGGAGGACAGAGAAGAGCCCTGTGGCACTGATGGAGGCCAGGCAGTGGCCCAGTGAGAGTGCTGTGTCCACATAGGACCATGTTCCAGGAGCAGCTGACACAGCAGATCCTACTGCAGTGACATGTTCTCAAGGGGACAGTGCTATGACACAGGGGAAGAGAAGCTTCAGAGCAAGGTAGAGACTTGGGAAACCCTCTCTGGGTGTGTTTGGGAGCCACTGAAATCTGGGGAAAGGCCTCTAGACTAGGAAATGAATCCTTTGCCAATACTTGCTTAGCTGGAGCCCTGCTTGTCTCTGAGCTTCTATATCCTCATCAGTTACATGGGAATCCCAACAGGGGCAACCTCTCAGAGAATTGTGGGATTTATACAAGGCAATGTAATGAAAGCTCTCAGCATCATGTCAGGCATACCGTGGCAGGGGCTGAGCCACATACTCAAGCGTGCACACACATACACTCACACGTTCACACACACACACACACACACACACACACACACACACACACACACACGGCTAACACACACAGCTGGCTCCCCCAAAGGAGTTCTGGTGCCCCCACCACCCTTACTATCCACCCCTGGAGGCTACAGCAGCCATACTCACGGCTGTCAATGTTCCCTGCCAGCTAATGGACCAATTTTTTAGCATTACGGAGATTTGGCCAATTTGGCAGCCCTGACAGAAAGGCACAGAGTGAACAGTTGCCTGAGGGTAGGGTGGGGTGGGAGAGCTGAGGAGGACAGGAAGAGAAGGGGCTGTGGGCACTCCCACCTCTGTGCCTGCTCCAGGCTGAGGCCTCCTAGTCCAGCAAAGGGAGGTGGAGCCATTGGGGAGATTACAGAGATAATTACCCCCACTTACAGGTCCCTCCTGTGCTAAGCACTTTGCATATATTTTCCTCTTTTAATCCTCCATAACCCTATGAGGCCATTTCTATTATTTTCTCCATCCTTCCTGATGTGGAATTTAGGCACGAGGCCCTGTGCTTGTTCAAGGTCACACGGCCAGAAAATGATGGGAGCTGGGAGGAAGACTGGAGCTTTAAGCCAGGCCTTCTAACTATTGCTGGGCTCCGCTGTAGCTAAAGATGGAGAGTCAGGCCAGGACACCCTGCAGCCATCCATCCACCCTGGTAACTCACCTACTCAACAGTGTCTTAACCCCAGCGCCACCAGCTTCTACGGTGGGGATCCCCCACGTACCATAAAGGGGTCCTGATCTCCTTCTTCCTCTGGCTGAGGGTGTGCCCTCAAAACATTCCCCCATCCAGCACACTGCAAGCAGCGGGCACAGGCACCCTAGTCTGGAGCTGGGCTTCTGTCTCCTGTCCAGGCTGTAGGCAGGGTCTTCAACAAGCTGTGGCTCTCCAGGGCTGGTCCTAGGGCAGTGGCAGGCTGAGCACTCCACCTCACACCCTGGACCCTTCTAGGAGCAAGGAGCCTGCTTTGCCACGGGGGAGGAGGAAGGGGCTGCAGAGGGGGAGGGGAGATGCAGCCACAGGCAGTGGGGAGGGGGCTGCTGGGCTCTGTGCATTAAGCGATCAGAGAGCACAATATTTCATTGCCGGCAATCGCAGCCAAGACATCAACTGCTTGGGGAGAGCAGCCTTAAAAGCCTTTTGATTTTATTTCTCCCACTTCATTTTTTTCCTTCCCTTCCCTTGCTAGTGTCCTTGACAAGGCTCCCCTCCCCCTCTCCTGCCCCTTCCCCAACCTGGGCTCCAATGTCCTTAGAGTCTGGCTGAGGAAGTCTGAGTGAGCTTCCTCCTTTTGCAAAGCTAAGGGCCTCTGAGGGCTCTGGCCCGGTCAGACTCAAGGCTCGAATGTGCAGGAGTGGCTTGGGTGACACCTGGGCATACTTGTGTGCCTGTATGTCCCCCTATCCATTGTGTGTGTTAAAAATTCTTACAGGTACAGGCCTATTACACACGTGTGTGCATGCCTAAATGTGTACACAGACACACACACATGCACACACACATACAAGGTCCTCAGCACAAGGCTACAGAAAGCACTAGCAAACATAAGAGATGTGGGTGATGGTGTGGAGTGAATGGGGACAGCAGCAAATTCATGGGCCCTGAATGGTGAGGAGCCGAGACATCCATAGGTGTCAGCCCATTATTGATACCCATGTCCTGAGACCTTGACTTGTGTAAGAAACAGGAACTGACTCACTACAAAGTGAACCAGGCCTGCTAGGTCGCTGCAGGACACCTGGCCTGGTGCCCCTGACGTCAGCCACCGGGCCGTGATGTCACTGCCCCGCCCCCGCCTCTCCCCCTTCCCTCCCCCTCCCCCGCCCGGGTGCTCCATCTCCGCCTAATGGCAGGCGATGCAGAATTGCACATCTGTCTTGCCGGGAATTAGTTAATTGAATCAGGCGGCCCGAGCTGCCGCAGCGACCTCAGCCCTGGCCCCTGGGAGGGGGCTGGGCAAGGTGGGGGTAAGCTCAGACTGGAGGGCCTCCGCGGGGGCTCACCTAGGCTGGAGCGGGGCGGGGCGGGGGGCGCAGCTATGTATGAATATAGGTCAGTGTCCCACTAAATCTTTCCTTCTCCCTGCACCATGAGGACCTGGGGCTAGAAGCCCCCAGGGCCTGGCTGAGGACCAGGTTCTGAGAACCAGAGCTTGAGGGAAACCCCCTTGGCTAACTGTGCCCCTGCCAGAGCACCCATTGTTGGCCTGTTTGCGTCCCTCTTCAGCAGCCATTCATATTGACAACCTCCACTCCCCTCCTCCCCCACAAGGACAGAGGATGCAAACAGTGCTGCTGATTTCCTAGCCCGGAAGTGTGTGATCTTTCTCCCGCTGACCCCCAGCTTCTGAGACTGCATCCCTAACCGTTGGGTGAGGTGATTGCTTCTGCCTGGGTTTGGCTGCCATACCCATCTGTATGCACTGAGGTGAAGGGTCGAAGAGCCTGAGTGGGAGGGACAAACTGGGCTTGTTCATTGCAGAGGCTCCCACAGGTACTCCCACCTGGAACCCACACCGGCTCATTCAGTCCCTGCCGGGGTCTAGCATTAAGCAGCTGGCCCTCTCATCCAGTCCCTACCTTTGTGTAACCTTTCCCAGTTTCAGATTCTTAGCTAAATGCTTGATCCTTGAGCAGTAGCCTCCCCATTTCACAGATGGGAAAGCAGAGGTCCCAGGAGGGTAAGTGCCTGGCCAAAGACCTCAATAGCTACAATATGCTGTGGCCTGGATTTGAACTCAAATGCTCTGTCTGGCCTTAAATGTCAGTCACTCTGCTGCTCTGCCTCCCCCTCCAAGGACCACTTAGTTGCTAGGAGACAGCAAACTGGTGGTTACTATGGGAACTAGGCTGATGGGGAAGGTGGAAATAGTTGGTGTCCAGACAGCAACAGGAAGGCTCCAGGTGGGCTCCCTGGCTCCTTCCCCACCCTCGAATGGAGGCTTTCAGCTTTGGGCTGTAGTTCCTGGGATCCAGGCAGCAGGTTCTAAGGAGTGAGGCCAAAGGGAGGTATAGTGGCACTGGACAGTGCATTGCATTGCGGACCAAGAATACACTGGACCCACCAGTGATAAGACAGGCAGGGCAGGGAGCCTCACACTTCTGCTTCCATGACTGGTATTGGCTAGCAGTACAGACAGCACCCTCTCAGGGAACAAGAGCAAAGAGCAGGGAAGGGCTACAGTAGGGCAAAGCCACTGAGAAGGCTCTAGAGCTGTGACAAGTGGGGTGCCCAGGCCTTCTCCCACATATAGTGATGGAAAACTGGCAAAAGCACAAAGCCCTAAGCCTCATATAGACTTACTGTGTGACCGTAGGCAAGTCACGTAGCCTCTCTGAGCCTCTGCAAAGAGGGCACAGTAACAGTACCTTTCACATAGCACTGTAAAGTTTGCAGGAATGAATTTGCCTTCAAACAGGGCTGGCAGGCTCTCAGGACCATTGGCATTGCATTTTTAACTTAGATGCTCACCAGTTTACAGAAGTCCAGGCCAACATGGATCCAGCTTCTTGTCCCCTCCTTCCTCAGAGGCACGGTCACTTGTATGCCACACCCCCTGCTAGGTATTGGAGGAACAGAAGCAGAAACAAGACTGTCCCTGGGCTCTCCTACCAAAAGCTGGTACCACCGTTTGGGGGAGAGGGAGGCAGACCCAGAGCATGGGAGGCTGAGACAAGGGGGGGTGGGGGTGTGCTGCAACTAAATTTGCTCATCCAGACTGTCAGTCCCTTAATCTGGTCCCAGAGGAACAGCACAGAGGCTTCACTCTGGATGACAAATGAGGGGAGAGGCCTGCCCTGCCTGGGCGCTGGGTGAGTAATGGCCTTGCATTAAGATATTAGGCCTGGCCAGGGGCACATGGGAGGGGGCATGCCCCACCCCCACCACACCCACACCCCCACTCCCCACCCCCGCTGCCTCTGCAAAACAGGGAATAGCTCTGACTGAGCAGGAGGCTTGGGAAGGACTGAGTACTAGGAGGGTAATGGGGGAGGTTCCAAGAGACCTGGGGAAGGGGCTGGTAAAAGACACCAAGGGGATGGGTACTGAGACAGCAAAGGGCAGAGTGCCATAGAGACAAGGAGACAGAGCCCCAGGGAGAGGTGACAGGGAGAGGAGGGAGAGTGTCTAGACAGGCAAGGTTTGGGCAACCCAGGGAAACCCAGGGAGGAGGCTGCATACCCACAGCGTATGAAGGAGCAGTCTGGCCACTAGGGGGCGTCTAGATTGCTGGTGACCACTCTGGCGTAGACTTCCGGAGAGTGCCTCCTGGAGTCAGGGCATCTTGGCTGGTCCTGCTTGATTCTGAGAGGACATTGGGTGAGCCTGGCAGTCCCAGCAGAAGTGGTGGCCTCGGTTGTTAGACAGGAAGGAAGGGGCCCTGTTCCCGTAAGCTAGTACCTGAGTGGCCGCTCTTCAGTAGACACTGGCTGCCCATGGCTGATCTCTGAGGAACAGGGTTGGCTCTGGAGAGGGTCTCTGAGGGAGACGATGGAGCCAGACAGTGAGCAAGGTTTGAGGTAGGGGCAGCACAGACCAAGGCTAGCAGAACAAAAGGAAGTGATGGACCCCAGAGATGCCATTGGGAAAATGTGCCCCCTCTGCCTTGCAGGCTCCCCTGGCATCTGAGCTCACCTTCTCCACTGGGGCTCCATCCCTGTGCTGTGACCCAAACAGGGTGTGTGACAGCCTTCATGCAGGATGCCGGGCCTCCTTTAGGCCCCCACTTGGAAAGCCTAGTGTTTATGCTTTAGTTTCAGGAACTCCTTTATGAGATGCCAAGAAGAGACACGTCCAATAAACTTCATAAGTGAAGGCTAATTTTATTTTCCCCAGGCCCTGCCATGTTTGTGTAACCAACATGAAACCCAGAGCAAACCCCAGCAACCACCATTTTTTCTCCTTCAGAGGGGTCTTCCAGTGGTTCACATTCAGACCTGGAAAGCATCCATGTCTGCGCCTCGGTATGCTGGTCTGGAAAATGGGCTTCCTGTGAGGCTCAGTGGAGAGAGCAGTATAAATACATCGTGAGGTCATGGAAGTCACCCAGAATCCCAGCCCTCTGCTTGGATGCCCTCGGTCACCTCTCCATGCCTGCAGGGACACGCTTGTACAGAAGAGCCAAAGCTGTGAGCTCCCGGAATGAAGATCGTCAGGCAGAACTAGAAGGGGCGGGGATGACTTATCCTAGGTCTAGTATCTTAAGGAGCATAGAGTAAAGATCTAGGGGCCAGCCAGCTACCACCACTGATCTGTACTGCCTATCACTCCAGTCCGCATCTCCCAGTTTCCTGGACGCAGCTGACTTGGTGCAGTCCTCTGGCGCCACAGACTCAGAGCCCTTAAGGCTTGTTGAACAAGGCTCCGTGCAAGGATTGGGGATACATCTGAATTGGCAGAGTGGTTGCAAGCATGCTCAGCGCCCTGGATTTTCCATCATCAGCTCCCCGTAAACTGAATGTGGCGGCCCGTGCCTGTTACCAAGACAGAGGGAAAACAGAAAATGTGTCCTATATACCTCAGGAAACTGGCTCCTGCAGAGCTACACCTGACCTGGAAGAGGGTAATTTGGAGATGGAGGTCTAGTGGTGGGGTCCTGGGGAGTGTAAAAGTAACCCAGAAGATCTCCGGTCAGAGCAGATGTCCTGATGCGTATAGCTGAAGAAGGAGTCTGCTGAAGGATAGATGGCATAGAAGGAGGGGCTTCTAAAAGGTGCCCTCACAGCTCTCCTGCTCTGTCCTCCTTAGGTTTGTTCTGAGTCCTGCAGCAGTTCTGGACCTCAAGCTGTCACTGCCCAGGATTTCCCACCCCCTCACAAGGTCTGCATCTTTCACACAAAGCCACCAGGAGGCGCCCTGCGCCTGCAGGTCCCCTTCACTGCTTCCTGGATGAGTTAGGTCTGTGGTTGGAGGATCAAAGCCTCCAACCAAGCCAGAGTCCCCGCGGCCCCCTCCCCCGCCAGGGAGACTCTTTCCTTCTCATACACAATGTTTCCCTGATCGCAGCTCCGCTCCCACTGCTGAGCCGGTCACAATGTGGCAATGTCCCACCAGTGAGCCTGTCATCAGCGCTTCTTCAGCTGCCACCAAGTAGGTGTCCTGCTCTTTCCCTGAGTCCCCACCTGTGGAGGTCTCAGCCTCGGTGCAAGCTCAGTGACCATTGCCCGTCAAAGTCTGGTTTGGTCTGCTCTGGTCCAGGCCACAGATGCTGAGTCTCAGCCCATCCCAGGTTTCCATGGAGCAACGGTTCCCACGCTTGCTTTGTTCAGACTCATCGAGCACGTTAATGCTTAGGCCAGGGCCACCAGGGCTGGAGGTCAGGACCTGCAGAGGGAACTGTCAGCCAATACCAAGGCTTCTTCTGGCTCCCTCAGTCTTGGATGGAGATTCCACTGCAAACCACTTGGAGGAAACAGCTCCCAGATTTTGGAAAGTTGTTACATTTTTATTGACTTGTTTTTTGTGTGTGTCTGTGAACACGTGCCCTGTCAAGTGTGTGCTGGTCAGAGACAAGCTTGCAGGTGTCAGGGCCCTTCTTCCACCATGGGGTCTTCGGGATCGAGCTTAGGTCTTCCGGCTTGGAAGCAGCTGACTTTACCTACTCAGCCATCTAGCCAGCCCCTAAAATGTATGTATTTTTTAATCTATTAAATTAATCCTGTATGCATTGGTGTGGAGCTGTCAGATTCCCTGGAACTGGAGTTATAGACAGTTGTGAGCTGCCATGTGGGTGCAGAGACTTGAACCCAGGACCTCTGGAAGAGCAGCCAGCGCTGTCAACCACTGAGCCATCTCTCCAGTCCCTAACATATGTGATTTTAAATATTTGTTAGCTGGATATAATGGTCCAGATGTGTAATCCCAGAATTTGTTATCTGAGATGGTTGCCTATTTGCCCAGCACCCTCATGGGGACTTTGCATAGGGGACCCCGCTGAACCTCTCAACAGTCCCACGAGAGAGGACCAGGCTTAGCTCCATTGAATAAACATTGATCTAGGCTGGAGAGACCTTACCATGATGGGTTTAACAGCTTAACCAGATCCCTGCTGCCCCATCCCTTTTCCTGAGACCTTCTTTCTCTTCCCACTCACAGGCATTCGGGTCTGCGTGTGGACGGACCCCCAACAGCCAGGAGATCTATCCCAGCAGTGGGCAGAGCTCCCAGCTCAGGGCGGGTCCCTCTGCGCCATCAGCCTTGATGGGAACCAGGCTGAGGCTGACTTAAGTCTTGGGGCCAGGCTCCTGAACAGTGGTGGTTTAGCGCCACAATGACCCTAGCGGTTGGAAGAATAGTTGTCAGACCCCCTTCCCGGAGGCCCTGCATCTGTGCTGGCTCTGTGCCTGGAGTGTCACACTGTTCCCAGGGGCTCCTCATGGCGGCTGCCAGCCTCCCTCCCTGCCTCCCATTAATCATGTGTGCAGGATTTATTTTCTCCAGCAATTTATTTCAGTAAATGCAAGCTGGGTGTGCCTGCAGGTGGGCAGGATGCTCCGGTGCTGCCAGAGTTACAGAGCCTGGCTTTATTGTCAGGGTGATAGGCATGACTCAGAAGCCAGCACCCCCCAAGGAAGATACCAGCCTAGCCAAGCCCTGCAGCAGGACACTGGAGACCCAGGGACCAGCCCAACCTACATTGACTCGATGGCCCCCAGGATCTTGCTCCACCACCTTTTCCCAGCTGAAGAATTGGGGGTAGAGGGGAGACTGCCACCTCAACCCTCAGCTTGACACCTCAATATCCAGATTGGGTAGTCTAGTCCCCTCTCCTGAGCTGCCACCTCCTAATACTGCCAGGACCACTCTGGAGGAATTGACCCACTAATGCAAAGCCTGCCATGCCCCACCACATTCACAGCCCCAGTGCATCTTCCTGGGTCCTCTGGTGCTTCTGCATCTCCCTCCGTCCCTTTCTGGTGACTGGGCGTGGCAGCCAGAGACTGGATAGAAAGAGGTCCTGAGGTCAGGCAGGAACTAGGCCTGAGTCAGTCCTCCAGTAATCAGCATCATTTACAGGGCCTGGAACAGAGAGAAGGGGCTACAACAGCAGGGGCTGGTCCTCCCCCTCTCAAGCCCTCTGTAGCTCCCTCCAAGACTCCCTATTCCTCCAGTGCCAGATCCTAATCCACAAGCATCTATCTCTTCCTTTGGAATCCCCAAAACCAAGGCAAAGCAGCACAACCCCCCCCCCCTCAGGTTGCTCCACCTTTCAAGGCTGCCTCTAATGCTGCAGATAATTCCTGCTGTCGCAAAGCCATTACCCTGCAAATGGATTGGCTTCTGGTGTGTGTGTGTGTGTGTGTGTGTGTGTGTGTGTGTGTGTGTGTGTGTGTGTGTGTGCAGGCAGAGCAATAACACCCTTCCTGCCTTGCTCTCTGTAATTGCCTCCAGGCATTTATTGGCTTAGTGTGCTGTCCCACACCTTCCTGGCTTCACCTCTGGTCCATGCCGTGGATTACCACCTCTCTGGGTCCTCAGGGGCAGGGCCTGATGCTGTAAGCAAGAGCTGGGTGTGGTCTGCAGAGGGGCCCTTGATATAGATTCAGTCTCTCCAGCTCCTCACCTAGAAGCTGGAAACAAATAAGAGAGTGTCTGGGGCACCCCAGAAGAATCCCAGACCACATGATTCATACTCTGCTTTCATTTCTCTCCCACTGGAATCAGGGGCACAAGCGTCCCCTAACTCTCTCCATCCTGCTCTCCACTTGCTCAGTGACAGATTCATCACTGAAGATGAGGCAAAGCCTGGACACCAACCCCCCACTTCTAGAGCTTCTGAGGCAAGGGTACTTCAGAAAACCCCTGCAGAGTGGTAATGAGGAGGTACTGTGGCCACAGAGGCTGAATAGGGTTGAGGTCAGGAGAAAGGTCTTCAGGAGCAGGCACAGTCAGACTGATGTCTCCTCCCCTAGAGATACATGACTTCTTAAACAGTTATGGTGAAGGCTTGGTACACTATAACACCTTAAACTTGATGGAATTGCTTTTGGCATTAATAAACATTTGGGGTGAAATACTACATCAACAAACACATATCACTGAGGAGGTTTCTACTTCATACTTTTAAAAAATATTCTTAATGCTCTGTACTGTTACGCATGCTACCTGCTGCTTTTAAACACACCCCCTCCCTCCAGCAATGCAGGGAAACTCAAGGAAGCAAGTTTAAAAGCAAAGTAAGAATGTGTCTCAGCTTCAGAAGTGAAGATGCTTGTTGCTGGGTGACGTGGTGGTGCATTTTGTAGTCTTCCCTCCACCAGGAGGCTGAGCTAGAGGACCTTGAGTTTGAGGCCAACCTGAGCTGCACAGTGCCACTCTTTGTTTTTTTTAAAAAAAAAAAAAAAAGAAAGAAAAAGAAAGAAAGAAATTAAACATTATTAATATTAATGAACTGCCATTATTTCCAGAAATCTCATTTTGCATTGATGCAGATAGAAGTTTAGAGACAAACTGATAGAAATTAATATTGTTATAAGAACAGTCTAGCTGGATTTTTAATAGAATTGATGAAATTTAAATTTAATTTATGTGGGAAGCATTTCAGAAGTGACCCTGGAAAGAGCCTCATGGTGTTAACACGCCTCTTCACAGTGTCGCCAACATTCACAGACACACAGGATCTCATATATCTCAGCCTCCACAGGCCTCAAACTCCCAAAGCAGACAGGATGACCTTGAACTTCTGATCTTCCTGCCTCCACCTCCTGCGTGCTGGGAGGACTGCCCCATGCCTAATTGATGTGGTACTGGGAATCAAACCCAGAACCCTGTACATACCAGGCAAACACTCCCTGGCCCCAGAGATGCTTTTCCCTAAAAAGACCATCTAAGCCAGACATAGTGGCTCATCCTTGTAATCCCAAAACACGGAAGACTAAGGTGGGAGGATTTCTTTGTGTCTGAGGTGAGCCTGGGCTTCACAATGAGTTCTAGGACGTCCTGGACTGCAGTGTATGCTTGTGTCTCAAGAAATCAAAACAAATAAAAGGACCATCTAATGTAAACAAAAAGATCTAAAATCCTGATCAAGAAAAACAATACACAGGAGGCGGGATTTGTTGGTTACTTCCCTCTTTGACAAAGTATCTTAGAAATAATAATAAAGCAACTCAAAGAGGGGTTTGTTCTGGCCCACAGTTCAAGGTCTTACAGTTCAAGGTCTCACAGTTCAAGGGCTCACAGGTCAAGGGCTCACAGTTCAAGGGTTCACAGGTCAAGGTCTTACAGTTCAAGGTCTCACAGGTCAAGTTCACAGTTCATCATGGCAGGGTAGCCATGGCAGTGAGAGGCAGCAGCAGTGAGAGGCAGCTGCTCACTCTAGGAGGATTGTCCCATTCATCTGTCTCCTTTTTTAAAGTCTATGGCCTTGGAATAGTGTCACCTACAGTTATGGTGAGTCTTCCCATCCAAGTCAACCTTTCCTGGACATGCTCATCGGTTTGTCTCCAAGGTGATCCTAGATCCTTTCAAGTTGACAACCAGTATTAAACCATCACAAGAGATCATGCAAATTCCATATCAGAATTGAAGGTATTCAGTTACCAAAAGTCAGAGCAACACAGCTTAACCACATTCAGAAATGGGAAAGAAAATTATGAAGAGACATGGCAGAAAGGAAAAGAGAAAGAATGGAAGACAAAAGACAGGAGAAGTCGAGTAAGAGGGAAAAAGAAAGTGAGGAAGGGGAAGAAAAAAAGATTACACAGCCCTGTAATCCTGGCTACTGGGGGTCCTAAGGCAGGAGGATTATAAATTCCAGGCCAGCCTGGGCTACAGAGTGAGCTCAAAGTGAGCCTGGGCAAATTAGAGAGATCATCTTAAAATCGAATAGCAGGCGTGGGGCACGTACTTGTAATCTCAACTCTTAGAGGTAGAGACGAGGATCCCTAGTACATAGTGAGTTTGTGGCTAGCCTAGGCTACTTGAGACCCTGTACCAAACAGAACGAAAAGAAAAGAGAAATAAACCAATAACTAACTAAAAAGAAGTCTGGGGGTGTAGGTTGATGGGAAAATACTTGCCTAGTACAGGCAAGGCCTTGGGTTCAACTCCTAGTACCAAAAAGAGAGGAAGTGAAGGAGGGAGGGAGGGAGGGAGAGAGGGAGGAAGGGGAGAGAAGGAGGGAAGGAGAAAGAAAGGGAGAGAGAAAAGGAGGAAGAGAGGGAGGGAGGCAGGGAGAGAGGGAGGGAGGGAGAGAGGGAGGGAGAAAAGGAGGGAGGAAGAGAGGAAGGGAAGAAGAGAAGGAGGGAGGGAGGCAGGGGAGGGAGGGAGGAAAAGAGGGAAGGAAAGAATAGAGAGGGGGAGGAAGAGAGGGAGGGAGGAATAGAGAGGGGGAGGAAGAGAGGGAGGGAGGAATAGAGAGGGAGAGAAAGAGAGGGAGGGAGGAATAGAGAGGGGGAGGAAGAGAGGGAGGGAGAGAGGAAGGGAGGCAGGGAAGGAAGAAAGAGGTAGAACTCTTAGAATTCTGTCTGTATAAGTTTGTTTTCTTGCAATCACCTGCTAGACAGTGACCTGTAGCGATGTCCGAATATGTGACTGGCTGAGGCAGGGGAATTGCTTTAAATTTGAAGCCAGCCTGGATAAGAAGGGAAGGGAAAGGTAGGTTCTGCCCAGCCACTGAGCCCTTCAGGAAGATTCCATTCCCTGCTCTCAATTCATGGAGCCTGTGGCAGACAGCCCAGATTCAGCAACCCCCTACCCCCAGACAGCACCTCTACCTCCCCAGGTCTTTCCTAAAGCCTAGAGGAGTTGGAAAGTCAGAGTGCAAAGCAAAGCTAAGAAACAGGGAAACTCAAAGCCACAGGAAGGTCCCTGCTCAGCCACGCTCTGAAGCTAGGCCACCCCCACCTTGTAGTGAGATATCACCCTGCCTGCACCTGTTGCACTGACCACTCCCATTTGGGGTGGGGACAGGTGCAGATGTGACCTGGGAGAACTAGGTCTGGAGTCAGGGACCCCAGAGCTCTCTCTTGCTTCCTGGTCAAAGATAGAGGGCATCATCTGGAAGCATCCTTGGGAAGGGAACCTGCTGGAGATCATCTGTCTCTGTTATAAGTTATTTCTCCCTGAATAAACATCTATTCAGCCTGTCTGTTTTCCCTGATCCTTAGTTTTCCATGATACCACCTCCTGGGGAGATCCCTCTCACTGCCACCACCCCATGTCCCTTTTCCTTTTCTGAGTTGCCTCATCTTCCTTGCTGCCTCTCCTGATCATTCAGAGAAGCAGCATCCTAAGACAGTCGAACCCAGACCCAGATCGATGAACCTGCCAGCCCCTTGCAAGAAGACTTAATTTGTGTCAACTCTGTTAATCTTCCCAACAGGGAAGATATTGAACAATCCTGCTTGATGACTACACAGGCAGAAGGAGAAGCCATCCATCCGTGAGGGGTTGTTGTCACATAGCACCCATTGGGTGCTTAAAACAAACCCTGAGCCACATTTCTGAGGCCAAGGGCTCAGGAGGGCCTTGCTCTCTCCAGGCCACTGCCAGGAATGTGTCCCCTGCTTTTCCCTTTTCTGGAAGTCCTTATCACTCTTTGATCTGCACCCCTTTAGTCCCTGCTTGCTCAGCCACACAGCTTCCTCTTATGGCTCTGTCTCTGTCACATTGAATGGAGAGCCAAACCTCTGCACTGTTGCATGCTCCACACGAGGTCACATTCTGAGATACGGGGGCTGGAATTCCAGCGTGTCTTTTGGGGGGATGATTTGGGCCCCGGCAGGAAGTGACTCACGGAGGCTCACACAGGAGTGCAGTGAGACACGCAGGCCTGAGCTGAGTCACAGCCCAGTGGCTTCTCATCTCACTCTGATGCCAGTCCCCTCTCACGTTTCATTGCATCAGACATCAGTTCATGGCCACTCCGGGCCAGCTGGCGCAGATGTGGGGGTTGCAGTGGGCAGTGGGACAGTCTGGCAGTTTCCTAAGCAAATTCATCCTCTTGCCTGCCCCCCTTTGCTCCTTCTCCTGACCGAGTATGGAGGTCAATGTCTCTTGGTTTTGAGACAGGGTCTTACTGCAGTACTGGCTGTCCTGGAACTCACTATGTATACCAGGTTGGCCTCAAATCCACCAAGACCTCCTGATGCTAAGTTGGGATTAAATGTATGAGACACCACAGAGTCAGGGACTTCATGGTGCAGGAGGGAGCTACAGGCCCTCTGTGCCTCCAGCCTAAGCGAGGGAGGGGGATTCCCTCCCCCAGAGCATATCTGCAAAGAGGCTACACCAGTTGGCTTCTGGGGGAAGGCCTGAACCTCCCACTGTGCTTCCCCTCCACTCCCCCATCCCTCCCACCTGTGTTCCCCATGCCCACCCCTTCTCCTCACCTGAACCCCACTCCTCTCCTCACCCCTCACAGCTGCCTCCTGAGAATCCACTAGGGCAGGTTCTATCCCGCCTTCCTCCTCTCTCTGCCTCCCTTTAGAATGGAAGTCCTGGGGGTAAGGGCTTGTTTCTGCCTTTAGGAGGGGCAAGATGGAGCTGTGGCCCTGCATTTGGTGTGATACTCTTAAGACAAATACCGCTCTACCTCAACACCCCCAAATTGCTGCAGGAATCTCATCCTGGGGAAGAGAAAGACTGGTCCTGGTCCCGGTCAAGGGAGAACCCTGGCTCCCGAGAAGGGATTTCATCTTCTGACAATGTGTGGGATCCCAGGAGTCAAACAAGGATAGATCAGTGAGGGAGAGAACCCATATCTCGGTCAGGACTGCTCAGTCATGAATAATTTACCATCTATTTAAACCTAAATCTCACGTCAGCACCCTCAGAAGACAGACTTGGTGGGAGGGGCCACACTGGAACCTTTATTTGTTCCCCTGCCCAAGGTGACCACATTGAATAAGTCTGTCTCTTTAATTGGTGCATTGGTAACAGGTGTCCAAGCCCAGCTGCGGCTATGAAACCCCAGTCTTTTATTTTAAAACCCTCGGTAACACAGACTCCTCTCCCTCCGAGTTTGGAAAGGTGAAGGAAGACAACCTCTTATTTTATTTAAGCGATGTAGTCCTGCTTTGTGGTCCAGGCTAACTTCCAGGTCCTGAAGCCACACAACCATCCCGCCCCCAGATCCTGGACTTACAGGTGTACCTGCACTGGGCATGTTTTGGAAGGCCTGTGACTGGGGGCCACCACACCTCATGCAGTCACAGCCAGAAACAGGGCAGGAGTGCAGCTCAAAGCCACAGAGCACAGCTTCCCCACCTCCTCCTGATCTGCCTCATTGTGGGGAGTGACACAGGGGACATAGTGCACAGGGTGGGGAGGTGAACCTGTAACGATATCTGTATGGCCCCTGGTTTCTCCTCTCCCTGTTTTATCCCTCTTTTCTAGCCACCCACCCCCACTCTCTCTTTCCTGGAGCAGACCGGCTATCTGCATAACGCAGGGCCTCCTTCCATCCCAGTACATGCCAGAGAAGCCAAAGACTTAGAGATGGCCACAGACAGAAAGAAGGCCATGGTGCGGAGGAGAGAAAGAGGTCCTACACCTCCAGGCAAGGACAGGAGCCCACACTGCTCATCACAAAGCATGTGTCAGCTCAGTCCTGGTGCTGAGGACAGCACGAGACAGGGCGGACAAGCACTGCTCCCCTACACAGGCGGGTGGCAGCTGACCAGCTCAGAAGTGCAGATAGCTCTGATTAGCTTGGAGGGGGGGGGTCCTCACCTTGTAGGAGACAGACCTGAAGTGACTGAATTTCCAGGCCCTGCCCTGTGTGTGGGGGTGAAGCAAGGGTATGCCCAGCCAGTAGAGCCTTGAAAGCCTAATCTACTCCAGGAAGGCAGACTGAGAGGAAAGACAGCTCCATGCTAACCACACTGGCCTGACTGGGCTAAGGCAAGAGAACTTAAAGACCATATAAGATTTACCCTGTGATATATGTAGTGTCATTAAAGTCACACAGCAATCCACACCTAGAATTTCCCCCCACCTCCCCGGATGCAGTACGGTGGTAACGGAGGGGGAGAATAGTAAGTGCTGTGATAAACAGTCCTTTGGAAGAGAACACAGCCCCTGGTCACACTATGTCCCAATTCCTGTACTCAAAACCTTATCCAAAATGACCCCGTTACCAACATAAATGGAGGTGCCAGGGGTAGTTTTTTGTTTTTACCCAAGGGTTCCACCCTACCCCAGGTGGTCACTGGGTACCAGGGCAGCTGCCTATTTATGGTCCTTCTCTCAAGGCTCCCTCCTGCCAGATCAGGGTCACGGCAACCGAAAACAATGCTGGACTGACTGAGCGGACAGGGACAGGGGTCTGAGAGAGCTGCGCTCCCTGAACTGGGCCACAGTGGCCCTTTCATCTCCTGCCTTTGCCTCTTCCCACTATCCCAGTGCAGCAATTACGGCACAAATTAGGATACTTTGATCATCTTTAGAAATGGCCACACGGAGGAGGGACACTGCCAAGCAATTAGGGGCAGGGGGCTGGCAGTTCAGTGGCTTGCTTAGGGGTAAGAATGCCCAGGACGCCCACCCCATCCCCTGCTCTCTTCCCTCCAAGAGTGCCTGCCCCCAGCATAGTGAACTCCCCAGGGGGGCAGAAGCAGATGGGGACCCCCCTTCCCAACCCCTGCCCACCAGTCTCCCTCTGCCTGGCCCCCAGCCCAACCGTCAGCTTTTCTTCCGCATCTCGGCCCCTTTGAAGCGGCCGCAGTAACAAGGGCTGCTTTGAGAGAAGTGGGGGGACTCAGAGCTGGGATGATGAGACTTCAAAGGTGAGGGTCGAGCCCACTACCTCATTCCCTTGCCCAGTCCTGGCTGCCCTCCCACGCACTCCCCCTCCCTGCTTCTGTCCTCTATATAGCCCCCTAGCACCATTTCGCTGAGGGCTCCCCGGATGTGAGGGGCAGGTGAGGTGCAGACCACTAGAAATGGGTAATTTCGTGTAAGACAACAAACAGGATCTGGAGGGTTGTGGGACACACATCCTGAGCCCAGGAAGAATCACAGGAGCTGAGGGACTCCTGGAAGGGGACAGGGTCTCCTGCCTTGGCCCCAGGTCACCATGCTGCTGGCTATGTTGCTGCTGCTGCTGCTGCTGTCCCCAGACTCCCAGACCGCCCATGGGCATCCACTGTACACGCGCCTGTCCCCCAGCACCCTGCAAGGTGAGCCGGGCTGCTCTGAGGAAGCCACTGGGGTGGGAGGGGCATAGAGGAAATGAGGTCCTGAGCAAGAAAGATAGGCTTGTCACTCACATTTATGAGGACCTGTGATGCCTCTAAGCCCACCTGCTGGGAGGAAGGGCCTGGAGTTGGAATATAGGAAGGAAAGGAGGGGGATGGCCTCATCCAGGAAGCAGAGTCAGCGAGCGCTGCCAATGGGCTCTAAAGTTAGCAAGTTAGAAGACCCAGAGCAGCACGCCTTGGTACTTCAGGCCCAAAGATGGATACCTCAAACCACGTTTACTGGTGTCAGTGGGCAGCGATTTCCCTCTGAAGTCTTTAAGAAAGAAACATTTCAGAGATTCCAGCCCAAATCAGTTGAGCAGTAGGAACCATCTGCCCTGGGGGCTGGGCCTCAGGCCTTGGTCCCTCTCCCTATCTCTACACCCCTGCTTCCCCACGGTCTCCCTAGACAGGGTTCGGGAAGACTGAGGCTCTCTGCCAAGGAGATGTGACTTTGTGTCCCATGTCCCAGCAGTTTTGTCTGCCCAGGGGACTCAGGCATTGCAGGCTGCCCAGAGGCGCGCCCAGTGGGCCATAAAGCGTGTGTTGATGGAGATCCAGCACAGACTGCATGAATGCCAAGGTTGTACTAACAGCTCTTCCCTACCCACGCCCCAGCAAGCTCACACTGATATAGGGGACTCGTTCTCTTGCCCACGCCCACCCCTTAGTTTTAGGTTCCATCCTCCTTGGGGTCAAACTGGTTTTGAAGGTCCGAGTAGGAGGGGTATACCAAATTTGAGGCATAGCAGGGAGGTGGGGACAGGGTGGGCTTATGTTTTCGCAGTTCAAGGCTGCTCAAAAGTAACTGTGTGCTATTGGGTGGGCCACCCTGCATAGAATTGAGGATCCGCAAGAAGGCGACAGTGAGGCTTTAAGTATTGTTTCTCAGCAGGACCCGGACGCCCCAGACCTCAAGCTGCCCTCCTCCAGGACCCACCTCAACCAGGTGAGACTAAAAGGCTCCAAGGAGCAGGGCTGAGAACGAGGTGGGCCTCAGTGTGAAGGCAACTAGAACGTTTCCTTCATGGCGCCGTTTCTGCCATTCTAGGACCATGTGGCGAAAGGCACCAGGACGTTGCCAACGTGACCCGGGCTCACAGCCGTATAGTCGGGGGCAATACAGCTCCATCCGGGTCTTGGCCTTGGCTAGTGAGGCTACAACTTGGGGGGCAGCCTCTGTGCGGCGGCGTCCTGGTGGCCGCGTCATGGGTGCTCACGGCTGCACACTGCTTCTCGGGGTACGTCGTTGAAAACCCAGGCACCTGCCCAGCAGGGTTACCCAACGAGGAAGAGTCTAGCGCCCATGGGCCAAAGCACAGCAGAGCAGGTCTCTGCTGCCCCCTAGCGGAAGCAGGCTCCCAGCCCTAGGTCTCAAAAGGCCAACTGCCTGCAGAACCCAGGATGGGAGGGCACCGTACTGCGAATTCTCCCACTCTGGGAGTCTCCCTTCCTAGGCCTCCTTCCTTGCCCCTAGGATCACAATAGCCACATTTGGAAGCTCACTGCATGGTACACGAGAGACTGGACCTCCTAGGGGCCTTACAGCACCTCTGTCCTGATGCGAGTCACTTTCTCCTTGCTCAGCAGTGCCTCTAATGAGCTTCTTTGGACTGTGATGCTAGCCGAGGGGCCCCAGGGAGAGCAAGCAGAGGAAGTGCAGGTTAACCGCATCTTGCCGCACCCTAAGGTGAGAAGACACGCCCTGTGTTCTCAGAGCTTGGAACAGCACCCCAAAACCTCTTCCTTGACCTTGTACCACCACCTGTTCTCCAGTTTGACCCACAGACCTTTCACAATGACCTGGCTTTGGTACAGCTGTGGACGCCAGTGAGCCCAGAGGGGCCGGCACGCCCCATATGCCTACCCCAGGGTTCTAGGGAGCCTCCTGCCGGCACCCCCTGCGCCATCGCAGGCTGGGGGGCCCTCTTCGAAGGTATTGCCACCTAGGACCTGAGTAAAGGGCAAGTGATAGTGGTGTTGGATGAACCAGCAAGCGAGTGAAAGTAAGCTAAGGAGATGGAGTTGGGGGGCAGGGATTAGGACTATGTTCCAGCTCACAAACGGGGAGGAATCTAAGACAGCAAGTGGGAGGATCTCAAGACACAGCTTCTGTCCTCCAAACCCGGACCCCTTACATTCTTCCCGGTAGATGGGCCCGAGTCTGAGGCGGTGAGGGAGGCCCGCGTTCCGCTGCTCAGCGCAGACACCTGTCAAAAGGCCCTGGGACCTGGTTTGCGCCCCAGCACCATGCTCTGCGCTGGTTACCTGGCGGGGGGCATCGACTCATGCCAGGTATGAACTCAAACTGACAGGGGGCGTTGGATATGCTGCTCCCCTTGGCAAAAATAGTCCTCTTCTCTTTGGACTGCCAACCGCTAAGTCTTCATTAGTAAAATGAAAACAAATGGTAAACACAGAAGAGGCCAGAGCCGCCTTCCCTACCAGGATTGAGACAGGTATAACTCAGAAACATGGTCAATTCACTGTTCTTTGTTGGCTCTGGTCCCTTAGGGTGACTCCGGAGGTCCTTTAACCTGTTCCGAGCCCGGCCCGCGCCCCAGAGAGGTCCTCTTTGGAGTCACCTCTTGGGGGGACGGCTGTGGGGAGCCAGGAAAGCCTGGTGTCTACACCCGTGTGGCCGTATTCAAAGACTGGCTGCAGGAGCAGATGAGCGGTGAGCACCCCCTGCCAACGACGGTCCCTTAGGCTGCCAGACTCTCTGGACAAGTCGGTTTCCACCCCTCTGCTCTGATCTCTGGAGGAGTTGAGGATGAGTGACTAGTAGGCCCACACACAAGGGGTGATATGTCATCTGCTTGCAGCGGCCCCCTCCACTCGCGAGCCTAGCTGCAGAGAACTTCTAACTTGGGAGCCCCTGGAGGAGGAGTCGGCCACGGATGCTGCGGGGCTCTGCGCCTTCTACTCGCGCCTGTGCCCGGGGTCCGAGCGCGCCTGTGAGCACCTGGCGCTCCAGCAGTGTCTGCAGCGCCGGCGGCGGTGCGGTCAGTCGGGTTCTCCCAGGTCGGCATAGGGGGCCAGCCCCCCCACCCCTGGGACGACCGCTCAGACCTTTGTCCCACCCTCAGAGCTGCGGTCGCTGGCTCACACGCTGCTCGGCCTGCTGCGGGGCGCTCAAGAGCTGCTCGGACCCCGGCCGGGGCTGCGACGTGGAGTCCCCGCGCCTGCTCGCTCCGCTCCATCGCTCCGGGAGCCTCCCGGCCACAATGTCCGCGAACAGCAGTTGTACTCAGGCAAGTGTGCCCCGGCAAGGCCTAGGCCCTATAGTCGCGGGGTCGTGTTCCCTCGCCGAAATGTGCATCCTAACTGTAGTCTCCCGCAGGATCCCGAGTTGCAGGAACCTGGCTCCAGAAGCCAAAGCCAGAGCGGCCCGTGGAAACAAAGGGTAATGTTGCCCCCTGCCGGCCTTCTAGAGAGGTGGTGGGATTGTCCTTTAGAAAGCCCGAACAACAGAGAAGAACGCTCACTTTCTCTTCAAGGAGAACAGATGACTTTTTAGGGAGACTGGCACTGAGCCCTCGTTGGTGTCAGATAAAGGCAGTCTGCCTTGCATGACCACGGAATCTCTGCCAGCCTCAGTTTCCCTATCTGGAGCCCGCAAAGGATGCGGGCACTGGGATGTCCACCCCTAGCACCCTCTGTTGTCCGTTTTCTGATAGTTTGGGGATCTTTCCTTCTTGCAGGCTGCCCTGGGTTGGAGCTTCTGCAACAGAAGCTGGCTGCCATTCAGCGAGCACATGCGTGGATCCTACAGATCCCGGCTGAGCACTTGGCTATGAACTTTCACGAGGTAGGTCCTCCTTCACAGTGGCCTGGGAAGACTCACCTGACTGGAGCTCCGTGTAGTGAAGGGACAGGAGGAGCCAGCTTCCCGGGGTTGGTGAGCTGGGATAACAGGTGGATATGAAGAGAGGAGGTAGAGAGGTAAGAGGTAAGGACTCCTATGGATATTCACCTGATCAGGAAATTAGGGGAACTTTGGGGAGAGAAAGGGGGAGGAGCTAGAACCTAAGTGGTTTCCCAGGCTCCAGGAGGACTGAATGGTCCCCAGGTCAAAAAAACTTCAGGAGCAGTTTTCTCCCTCTGCAGGTGCTGGCAGATCTGGGCTCGAAGACACTAACAGGGCTTTTCAGAGCTTGGGTGAGGGCCAGCTTGGGGGACCAGCGTGTGGTCTTCAGTGGACTGGTGGGCTTAGAGCCTTCTACACTGGCTCATAGTATCCCCCGGCTGCTAGTGCAGGCCCTGAAGGCCTTCCGCTCAGCTTTCCAGACAGAAGGAGAGCCCCAGGAACCCTGGATGCATGTGGCACGGGAACAGAGGCTGGGAAAGGAGCACCCCCGCCAACTCCAGCCTCTTGTTCCCTGAGTCAAGAAGCCTGTGGAGGTCACACTGTACCCAGGGGCTAAGGAGGTTGTATGAGACATGACAGACTCTCACTATCCCAGTTGATCTTGTATGTGTGGATAGGGTGGGAGTCCTGTACCTCACGTCTTCCCAAATGTGTCACCAGACACAGCTGCTTTAATAAATGTTATTTATAATCTACATTAAAATCTGGAGCCTTATTTGGATGGGGCATTAGATAGGAGAGGGACGGGGGACAGCCTCCAGAAGCAGTTAACAGACGGCAAAGGAGCTGGGAGGAGCCAGGAGAAGCAGGAGAAGCTCATGCTTCTCATGCTTGCAGTTCCAGCCCTCTGGAAACTAAGGCAGGAGGATTGCTGTGAGTGGGGAACATGCTGTGCAAGCATAAGGATCTGAGTTCAGGTTCTCAGCACCCAGGTAAAAGCCACAGGTGTAGCAGCACACCTGCCACCCCAGCCCTGGATGAGGAGGGGCCAGTGGGGACAGACCAATCTCAGGAGTCCGCTGGCCTTTCTAGCTGCTCCAGTCAAGCTCTAGGTCTCTGTCTTGGAAAATAAGGTGGAGGGGTGCAGTTGGAACCAGCAGAAGCTACAGGGTTGCCGTTCTCCGTGGCTCTCCTTGTCTCCCTCTCACTTCCGGAAACATGGCTTCTGGTGCGGCTGCCTCAAGTGGCTGATCGGTGATCTGAAGGTGTGCAAGCCAACCATGCCAGAGGGAGTGGAGGTCTTCCTCCTGAGTGAGGAAAAGGACTCCATCCTGAGGGAGGGCACAGAGATGGGGCAGGTGACGTGGGCCAAACCTGTGACAAGATGCTGCCAGAACAGGACTGCTGCCACTGTGTCTTCCGTGGTGCAACCTATGAGACCAATGACAGCAAGGAGGATGACCTGCAGTGTGTGTCTCTAAGAGTGTCCCCCACCCCTGTATAGGAGCAAAATGATGTATGTCAGCTCCAAAGATGTCATGGGGAAGCTGTCATAGGTCTAGCGAGAAGCATAAGTGAGTACAAAGAGGTCAAGGACAGCTGCATCCTGGCAGAAGACAGTGACAGCACTGTCATCTCCCAGGAGAGCAAGTCTTTAGCAGCCACCTCCAGCCCCTGCTTGGAACAGGGAACAGCCTCAGACCTGCCTTCGGGCATTGCAGGTAGCTCTCTTCTTGCCAGACCCTTTGGGCATCCCTTCACCCCGTGGCCAGACAGTCTCCCTGAGCCCTCGACCGGCAGCCTGCCCGCACTCCTGATGGTTCTACCTTTCCTACATTGCTTTCCTCTCGTGTAGAATAGATCACGATGTCCCAGGCACCCAGTTTGAAGATGTGTTGCATTCTTTTAACATCTACTGTCAGCTTCTAGTGACAGTCATTACTCTGGGTGTGGCTGTCTAACTCAGTATAAGGGGAAGGTTGTGGGAATGACGCCTCCTTGCCCCAGTGGGTCCCTCTCCCTTTTTCCTTGGTCTTGGCTACTCATGGAAGCAGCAAAGGCAAGGAACTTTCAGTTAAAAATTAAACAAATAAAGAAAAGGAAAAAATGGGCCAGTGTGATGGCTTAGCAGGTAAAGGCACCTGCTGCCAAGCCTGACAACCTGAGTTTGATTCCCAGGACCCACAGAGTGAAAGGCAAGAATTAATTTCTTCAAGTTGTCCTCGACTTCCACACATTTGCCGTGAAACAAATACATATGAACACATACACGTGCGCGCACACACGATAGATAAATAAATAGATATATCCTGGAACTCACTCTGTAGACCAAGCTGGCCTTGAATTCACCTGCCTCTGCCTCCCGAGTGCTGGGATTTAAAGGCATGTACTATGCCTGTCTGGCTAATAAATGTAATATTTTTTAAAGACAAAAATAAAAAAAAAACACAAGTAAAGGTAAAGGTGGAAAGCTATCAAGATAGTTACAAGCCAGTAACAGTGCTTGTTTAACAGGCCTGACATAACCTGAGTTCACCCCCTGAACCCTTTATATAAAGAAACAACTGTGAGCTATCCTCTGGCCAAATATACTATGGCATGTGCACACCCACACTCTTGCACAAACACTAATATTAAATTAATTAAAATATAAAAACAGGTAAGATGGGGAATAATAGACTTTGATCTTCACGGGCCCACACACAAGCACAGACACACATGTATATGCATTAGACACATGTACACACACCATACACATATACCATATGCACAAAAGAAGCTGGAGACAGGGCAGCTGCTAACATGCCTTTTACCTCCCAAGTGGCAGCTGCTGGCCTATGTCATCACCCTATCCATGGCTGCCAGCATGGACAACACACACACACACACACACACACACACACACACACACACACACACACACACACGTCCCCTCCACCACCCTACCAGCCTCTACCCTCTCCGCTATCTGTGACAATCCCTGCCTGGGATCTTCGCATCCTGCCCTTGGGCTCCTGCCCTAGCTGGCAAGCCCACCCCCTCATCACCAGCCTTGAAGTATCAGATTGCGTTTCCGGCTTCTTCTTTCCAAACCCCAGAGCCAACCCAGCACCTGTTCCATTCCACAGCCAACAGACTGAGGGAAAGACATAAGCCCTAGTCAGAGGTGGGGGATGGCAGGGCTTGTGCCCACACTGGGGCTGCTGGCTGTCCTAGTTGTGTGTGGTAAGGGTGGCCATGACTCCCTTCCTGGGGGTTCTCCATGCCCACCTGTCCCCACCACCACCACCACTGCATGGTCCCCTCCCTAAGATTATGCCTAACTTCAGGTGTCCCACTCCCAGGGAGCAGATGGCTTCCCTTTGTTCTGCCGTGACCCAGCAGGACCACATGGAAACTTCCTATCTGGGTCCAGTGACCAGCACCCCGTTTCCCTCCCCAGCCCTCCCAGGCAGCTGGGGCCTGAATGAGGAGCAACGGCTGATTCAGCACCTGTTCAAGGAAAAGAACTACAAGAAGGAACTTCGGCCGGTGGCTCGCAAGGAGGACAGAGTGGATGTTGCTCTAAGTCTCACCCTGTCCAACCTCATCTCCCTGGTGAGTGGACTGTCCCTGGCCGGGGTGGCCTAGGCTGGGCTGGGCTGGGCTGAAGAGAAAGGAGAGAAGGGGCAGTTGCTCTAGGCTGACTCGGCTTCTCTTCCACGAGACATGCCTGACTGTTCTCCATGCTGGATGGTGCCTCAGGCCTATGGCTACCCAAAGCCATCAGCTCTGCCTTCCACTGTCACTGCTGGTCGCTACGCTCCCTCAGAACTCACTTCAGCAGCCTTGTGCCCTCTGCTTCTGTGGTCTGCCGACCCACCTCTATTTGCTGCTCTAGCTGGCACTGTCCCTTCCAGCTGCCATGGGCCACTGATAGCGGGCAGGGAATTAGTGAGTGGGCTTGAGTGATAGCTCGATGGGAACCTTTGGGGACAGCCCTCTTGTCTGATTACAGAAAGAAGTGGAGGAGACCCTCACCACCAACGTGTGGATAGATCACGTAAGGACACCCTGCTGAAGGCTCCCGTCCCTTGTGCTCACTTCTGCTACGGATCCACAAGCCCTTGCCAATACTCCTCTGGGGGTGTTGACTACACAGATCCCAGCTGCCCTTTTCCACAGGGGCCTCTGCTATCTCCAAGGACATGGCCAAGAACGCTAGGGTTTCCTCTATGCTAAAACTACCTCTCTGTCCTGATTTGCTTTGTTGTTGTTTTGAGACAAGGTTCTCTGGCCCTATGTCCCTGTGCAGACCAGGCTAGCTTCAAACTCACAGAGGTTCGTTTGCATCTGCCTCTTGATCACTGCGATTAAAGGTGTGCACCACCATATCGGCCCCTATTTGCATTAGAAGTGGTAGAGATTCATAACATCAAAACAAGCTTGCCCAGGATGGAAACTGCTCCTTAGCGGTGGAATCCTGCACAGCTGTCCACGACAGGCCCGAGTCTCACTCTTTACCCTATCTCCGCCAAACTTCTTTTGTTCCAGCTCCCAGGCTTTGCTCCACCTTCCCTAGAGAAGTGAGGACCACTGGGGAGGTGGACAGTGGCAGAGCCCACTTCTGATGAGCCTTTTGGACTTCTAGGCCTGGGTAGACAGCCGGCTGCAATGGGATGCTCACGACTTTGGGAACATCACTGTCCTGCGCTTGCCCTCCGACATGGTGTGGCTACCCGAGATTGTGCTGGAGAACAAGTTGAGAGGAGCCCTCCCAGACTGCCCTCCCTCATCCTGCTTCCCTTCCTCATGCTCCTTAGCCTGCACCTCCAAACCTGCCTGCCCACCCTTCCTCTCCTGCCTCCTCTAGTCCTGCCAGTTCCTGGCTGCCCAGGGCACACAGTGATCATGGTCCCCATCCCACAGCAATGATGGCTCCTTCAAGGTTTCTTTCGCCTGCAATGTACTTGTTTATAATTCGGGCTCTGTGACCTGGCTGCCACCCACCATCTACCGTTCCTCCTGCCCTATCTCGGTCACCTACTTCCCTTTCGATTGGCAGAACTGCTCTCTCAAATTCAGGTGAGTCCACCAGAATGTCTTTCCGTCTAAGGAACCCCGCCAGGGCCAGAAGGTGGTAAAATGCTTTCAGGCAGAGGCCTTGGTCCTATGCTGACCAGAATCCCCTCAGGCCATGGTTCCCCAACTAGTCCTTTACACCTCCACCTCCTGCCCCAGAAGCCCCATCCAAGGCTCATGCCCACTCTACTACTGCTCTCTCCAGTTCACTCAAATATACAGCCAAGGAGATCAGCCTTAGCCTGATGCAGGTGGAGGAAGACGGCCGTGCCTACCCCATCGAGTGGATTATCATTGACCCTGAGGGTTTCACAGGTACTTCATGGTGGACAGGGCCATGGTGGACTGGCCCTGAACACACGTACATTGTGGATGTGCACAGGTCACACCAGCACCTTACACACTCACAGCTAGGACACCAACATATGTATAGACAGGGACAGGCATGCAAACACAGCCTACAAACCTACGTTTACTGACCCAAAGAAATTCAAAAGCAGAGCTGAAGGGAATAGGGATCCTCTTGCCACTACTCCCCTCAACACACATGGGAGATACTTGTGAGTGTGGCAGGGTCTCTGGGGTTGGATGTGACTGATACAGGGGTGATCGGGCCTTCCTGTACCTGGAGAGCCTGGGATGTGACTGGAGGTCCCATGAATGGGTGTAGGCCATCACAGACTGCATCTGTGACTGATTTAACTCTGTGGGGATCCCTGCTCAGACTTGTCCAGCAGAAGAACTGGGTCTTCTGGTTTCAGGACTGGGACATCCTGGACAAGAGTTTTATATTCATCTAATATCCTCCCTAAGGTCTAGGCCAGGGAAGAATGGCCAAGAAATGTCATTGAAGCTTTGGTTTCTAACTTAGAAGACAGACTCATAAGGGCATGGCAACACACACCTGTAATCCCAGCACTTGGGAGACGGAAACAGAACTGCTCCAATTTCAAAGCTAGTCTAGTCTATACAGGGAGACTACTTCAGGCCAGCCAGGGCTGTTTCAAACAAACAAACAAAAAACAAAACAAAACTAGCAAAGCAAAAGGGGAAAAAGGCCAGTGTGATGGTGCAAAACTGTAACCCCAGTACTTCAGAGGCTGAGGTTGGAGGATCACAAGTTCAAAGGCAGCATTGACTACATAGTGATAACGTGATACCAGCCTGAACTGCAAACTCTAGGACGGAAAGCATTTATTTTAGTTTTTTTTTAAGTACTACATTTTGTTTACGTGTGTGTGTGTGTGTGTGTGTGTGTGTGTGTGTGTGTGTGTACGCACCTAATATCCCAGGCACATGTGGACATACATGCCACAGCACATGTGTCAAGGTCAGAGGACAATTTGCGTGAGTCAGTTCTCTCCTTCCTGAGGTCCCAGAGATAGAACTCAAGTCACCAGGCTTGGCAGACACCTTCCAACTCATGAAGCCATCTCACTGGCTCATGACAGTGATATTTAAAAAGTTTCTCTTTAATTGTCACATAACCTACTTTTGACTTGTACGTTTAAAACATGTGTACTTATCTATTTACGTGTCTGGGTGTCTTATCTGCATCTGCACACCAGAAGAGGGCATCTGATCCCATGGCAGTTATAGACTGTTGTGAGTGGCTATGTGGGTGCTAGAAATTGAAGCCGGGCTTTCTGAAAGGGCAGCTAAGTGCTTTTAACTGCTGAGTGTCTCTCCAGCCCCTTGTGATAGCTTGTAAGCCAAAATATATTACTTATTTGAACCTTGTATGGCTTCAGCTGCTGTTTTTTTTTTCCAAAGAGAGAAAGAGGAAACACACACACACACACACACCAAACAAACAAACAAACAAACGAAACATAAAAGAACAGAACCCCCTAGAAAAAGTCACAGAGGGAAACATCTTCTTTGGAGATTGAACTTGCTAGCTCAACTCCCAGAGATAAATCCCACAGCACCCAAGACTCCTCCATGCCTCAACTCTCTCAGACAGCACCCTGGCCTGCTTTGCTCCCCGCAGTCCTTGAGCCCATGGGTTCCCTTCTCCAGCTTGATCCCAAGCTGTCCTTATGCCTCCCTCAGAGAATGGAGAATGGGAGATAGTCCACCGGGCCGCCAAGGTCAATGTGGATCACAGCGTCCCGATGGACAGCACCAACCACCAAGACATCACCTTCTACCTCATCATCCGCCGCAAGCCTCTCTTCTACATCATCAACATCCTGGTACCCTGTGTGCTCATCTCCTTCATGATCAACTTGGTCTTCTACCTGCCAGGAGACAGTGAGCCTCAAGCCCCCCTCCCTGTCTCCCTGGCAGCCTCTCCCAAGTCCACTAGCATGGGTGTTGCAGCCCCTCCCTTCTCTTCGTGGTGAGGGCAGCAATGGTCCTGGATGCCATTGTGTATAAGAACTCGGGCAGGAATGGCAGGCAGGCCTGGCTGGTCTTTAGTTTAGGGACTGCATGCTGGGGTTCTGTCAGGATGCCTGGGAGCTTTCTGAGTGGCAGGCTCTGGGCAGACATAATAGTGAGTGATGATCGCTCACCCAGTGCTGTGCTTGAGAAACAGGGATTTGAGGTCCAGATCTCTTAGCTAATAAGCTGTGGAGCCAAGCCTTGAATCCAGGCACAAGGTGCTGTACCCTAAGATGCTTATCATGGTTTTGTGAACAGTGGTAGCAGGACCCTTCGGTGGGGCAGCCTGGTGGACTTGGGGTGTGAGCTTCCAGCTAAGCCTTACTCTCCAGGTGGAGAGAAGACCTCAGTGGCCATCTCAGTGCTCCTGGCCCAATCTGTCTTCCTGTTGCTTATCTCCAAGAGGCTGCCTGCCACATCCATGGCCATCCCCCTGGTAGGCAAGTGAGTACAGCGCTGCCCACACCCAGCCCTGTTCACGCCCCTGCCCCAAGTCCCCAGCTCCAGGCATGCTGTGTCCCCTCAGGTTCCTGCTCTTTGGCATGGTGCTGGTCACGATGGTTGTGATAATCTGTGTTATCGTACTCAACATACACTTCCGAACACCCAGCACCCATGTGCTGTCTGAGGGAGTCAAGAAGGTGAGTGTCTCACTAAAGCTGGAAACCAAGTCCTGGCCAGGAGGAGCCGAGAGTGATGAGTATGCTGAGAAGTCCCAGCCACAGAAGCCCTGGTCCCACAGTGCAGAATGAAGGCCTGGACCCATCCTCAGCCCCTCTAAACTTTAAACAATAAGGGGCCAGGTAGATGGCTCAGGGGGTTGGAGTACTTGCCACCAAGCTTGGCCACCTGAGTTTGATCCCCAGGGCCCATGTAGAATAAGGGGAGGACCAACTTCTGCAGGAGGTAGGGGACATCTGTACACACACACACACACACACACACACACACACACACACACACACACACAAAATAAATGTAATTTTAAAATTAAAACAAAATTAAGAAGCTTTTTTTTTTTTTTTTTTTTTTTTTTGGTAAAGACAGAGAGGACACAGTGCAGCGCTTGGGACAAGGCTCTCTCTGTTCTCAGCCACTAAAGGCTAGCAGGCTCTTCTGGAACAAGTCTTTGGGATGATGGTTCTGTAGCGCTTTAACAGCTTTTGTCTTTAATTGCTTGAAGGGAATGCTCAACATTTGGCCTTTTATTTATTTGAGACAGGGTCTTACTATGCAGCCCATAAAAAAGAGGGGGGCATGAGTGTAAAGCTCGGTTTGTAGGGTGCTTGCCTAGATGCATGAGGCCTAATCCTGAGTGTGAACCCAGCCTGATGGCACAGACCTAATATCCTAGTGGGAGGGTCAAAAGATCAAGACCATTCTCAGCTACATGGTGAGTTCTAGGCTAAGCTGGGGTACACGAGACCCTGACTCAAAAAGAAAAGGAAGAGGAGGAGGAAAGATGAAAGGAAAGAAAGGAGGAGGCTGGGGTGTGGCTTGGTGATAAAGTGTATGCTCAAACTCTTACTTCTCCTGCCTCAGCCTTCTGAATGTGGGGATTAAAGGTATGCACCCCCATCCTCGGTTTCGTTTTGCTTTTAAGATTTCCTTTCAGTGACTGAGTTTCTGCTCTGTGCTGTGAGTAATGAGGAAGAGCTGAAAGTCTCCTACATGACAAAAGTGGGGATCCTGGAAACAGATGGTGGGGTCAGTCTGGGAGCTACATGTGGCAACCAGGGACATCAGAATGTGTAAAAGTCACTCCACGTTTGTGAATGACCTATCTTGTGTCCCATTGACTGCTAAAGTTCTTCCTGAAGACCCTGCCCAAGATCCTGCACATGTCCCACGCAGCAGAGGAAAACCCTGGCCCCGGAACTCTGATCCGGAGAAGCAGCTCCCTGGGATACATCTCCAAGGCGGAGGAGTATTTCTCCCTTAAGTCCCGCAGCGACCTCATGTATGAGAAGCAGTCAGAGCGGCACGGGCTGGCCCGACGCCTCACCACAGCCGGTGAGCTCTGGTAGCCTTCCAGCCTGGTGTCTGTGTGGAAAGTGGGCATGGATGGGCATCACTCCTGCCTCTGACCCATGTCCACAGGCAGGCTCCCAGCAAGCTCTGAGCAGGCCCAACAGGAGCTTTTCAGTGAGCTGAAGCCAGCTATGGACGGGGCAAACTTCATCGTCAACCACATGAGGGACCAAAACAGTTACAATGAGGTAAGAGACTTGGGCTCACCATCGAATCAGATGCTCAAGATGTATACAATCAAGGGAATTCAGTCTTCCCTCATACACTTCATACCTCATATGCCCACCTAGATGAAGAGCTGAATGGCGGGTAAGGATCCCTTGCTGTATGTTCTCTCAGAAGGCAGAATCCTTCGTGAAACTCCACAGCACACACTGGGCCAGGCACAAGCTCAGGGGCCCAGAGACGCAATCAATTCTACCTCACCAGGACACATCCCAAGTACTTCCTGTGTCCCTTCTTTCTGCTCAGATGCTCCAGGCAATGTCAGATGTTTGTTATATTTGTTTTATTATTATGTTACTTGTGTGGTGGTACTGATTGACCCAGACTCTTACGCTGGAGAAGCGCTATAAGCCACTGAGCTACACCCCTAGCCCCGCACCTAGCCCAGCCATACTGGGTTGTCTACTCTTAAGCAACTTCTTAACAAGTCTCCATTATATACTCCTGTTCCACATGGGCTGTCCTGACCCACCCTATCTGATGCCAGCCTAAGGTGGCTCCACAGACACATAGAAGCCAAGCCAATTGTGCCCCCAGTTCTGGGGACTAATTAGGGTTATGGGCCTGCAGTCTGAGGGCCTCCCTCATCCCCATGTGTCTTTGCACTCCTTGTAGGAGAAAGACAACTGGAACCAGGTGGCCCGCACGGTGGACCGTCTCTGCCTGTTTGTGGTGACACCCGTGATGGTGGTGGGCACAGCCTGGATCTTCCTACAGGGTGTCTACAACCAGCCCCCACCCCAACCTTTCCCTGGGGACCCTTTCTCCTATAATGAGAAGGACAGGCGCTTCATCTAGAGCAGGCATGAGTGGACGGCCAGGAAGACAGTAGTCTGAGAATAGCAATATTACTTCCTGGCCTTGAGCTTGGGTCTAGCTGATGCTGTGTGTCTGGGCTTAGGACAAGGTAGAGAGAGGCCCTCTCACAGGAGCAGCTCCTTTCCAAATAAAGGACGGGGAACTTGAGATGGGCTGAGAGGGGGCATGGCGGGAGGGAGGCTGCAGGGATGCGGGAGAGGCAAGGGGTTTGCTCAGGGGCCAGGAAGTTGACAGTGGGATTAGCTTCTTGGGAAGAGCCTGAGACTCTTCTCTGCCTGCTCCCTGCCAAGGCAAGTCAGAACTGAGTTTCCTGTTTCCCTGTCTTCCTTCCCTACCTGACCCTCAAACTCAGGCTCCCAGTGCCCACCTGGGGCCCAAGAGGGGTCCTGTTCCCCAGGGGAAGAAGACTTTCTATGGTGAGGGACTGTCCAGAGTGTCATATGCCATCCCTTGATCCCTTGGTCATTCTATCTGGATCCTTCGGACTGCTGTGGAAGGGCCGTGCTTGGCATCAATTAAGGCCCCATCGGCCTGAGTCATGCATATTCTAGAGCTCCAGGCCTCAGCCTCCCTAAAGTAGCCCTACACCAAGTCCTTTCCTCCTTGTCCCCAAGTCTCCCAAACCAGGGTTGCCTTACAATATTAAAGACGCACTTTTGGTAAAGAATTGTCTGAAGTTCAAATGTCAATGTGTACCCAGTTGTCTTATTGACTACAGCTGCCCTATCCTAACGGAGGCTGCGTTCAGACCCGTCCCAGGTCCTATCAGTCACGGCACAAGGAGACTAGGCCTGAGTGTCGCCTGCAAAGCCCACCTCTTGATTCAGACCTTGCAGCAGACCCTGCCTCTGTACCTGGTAGTTTAGAGTGACACGTAGGATGAGATGGAAGCGATGATAAGCTCCATCAAAGAATAGGTTCTAGGTCAGTGCTGCTATTGCTGCGAATGGTGGCATGCACCTTTAATCTCAGCATTTAGAGGACAGAGACAGGTGGATCTCTGTAAGTCTGAGGCCAACTGCAGCTGGTCTCACAAAAGAAACCCTGGCTCACAAAAGGAGAGAAAGAAACAGTGGCCCCACTCTCTGTAGGAAGCCAGCTAGAGTACTGAGGCTCTGGGAAAGTCCGTCTAACAGCAGCCACTGCGAGGAGGGGGGGTAAACTGGAAAGGGGGGTCTTTCTGGTAGGATCTCCAGATAAGAGCTGAGCCCCTTCCGGGTTCTGGACCCTCAGAACTGTGGGGGATAATAAAAGTGTTTGGGGGCACAGAGTTTGTGGTAATTTGTTTCGCTCACGGTATGATCTTCAGCCACCTTCCATTCTTGCCATAGCCTCAGTTTTACCTTGGTTTTTTTGTTTGTCTGTTTGTTTTGATTTGATTTGATTTGATGCTTGGGGTGGAACCCACAGGCCTGCACATGCAAGGCAAGCATTCCCATTATTTCGCTGCACCCCAAACCTTAGTTTCAGTATCTTTATCTGCACTATGCATGAAGTAAGCCCCGTTCACAAGTTGTTAGTAACACTGAATTTGCTTGTTAGGGCAAAAGTACCGGTGTTCTAGAAACTTAGGGAATCTGGGGTCATTTCTTGTCCTGATCCTCATTTGTGGGCTTGGGCTGCAGGGCACGGGTTAGGAGGTTTGTGCCCAGGACTCCTGCATTCTAGCCAACCTTGTGGCAGAGAAGAGCCAAGAAAGGTGACCGTGGCCCAAGTATTCACCTCCTCATTGAACACATGTAAGATCACAGCTCGTCTATTTCCTCAGAGTGAAATGGTGAAGCAGCGTTTGGATCTTGCAGTGACAGGTTTTGCATCTTGAGATGTGACTGAGAAAAGGAAAACCCAATTCAGCCCCAAACTGACCCTAATTACTTCCAGAGTGAGCTGTCCACAAGCTCAAGGTGAAGTTCAGGGAAAGCAGCTTGACCCAACACATTCCAGACAAGCGGGGAGTCCAGGCCTCCCCAGAATTATCCAGCCGTCCTCTCTGCCCTTCCTGGCTGCTTTTCCCCGCCATTCGTTGACACTGCTTGAATCCTGCCACATGGTGGCGCTGTTGGCCCCAGGTCCAACAACTGGTGGGGTCCTTATCCCGGCTGAGACTGGGTTCTCCAGAGGTGACAACCCCCAAATGGCACACCCAACCAAGAGTGCCTTTCGTGCCTTCCATCAGCACCTTGTCCTCCATAGTTGACTTGGAACCCATCTCCTTGTGGCCCAGGATGTCACAGTCATAAAACAGCTTCCCAGGAGGCAATAAGGTAACCCTGTACTCTCCAGTGCAGTAGAGCTATCAGTCTTCTCAAAGTGTGACACACCGGTTATGAGTGAACTAGACTTCAAGGACAAGATGCAATGGGCCGTAGCCACAGCTTATGCAAGCAGGTGTCTTTTTCCTCACCTGAAAAAATTTAGAAGCAGCAATGGTTGCCCTGAATCGGTTGTCAAAAAAAAAAAAAAAATTCTACTACCCTAGACTGCTCCCATATCTCACTGGTCTTATTCCTCATGTTTGCTGCCTCAGTTTGGGAACTGGCTGCCATAGTTCTGTACCTTACATCTATGTTCTGGCAGGAGAGGAGCCTCCATTTAGTACTCCCTTTATCATGAAGCAAAGCTTTCCCACCAGTTCAGGTGGAGGAGCAATTGTGTAGTATACACAGAGCCCTGGGGTGGGTCTCCAGCCTAGTAATCCTGGCAGTTGTGAAGGCAGAGGTATGAGGCTCAGAAGCTATAATTGTTCCCTAACTACATAACTGGCTTGAGGGCTACACAAGACTGTGTCTCCAAAAAATAATTAATTAATTACAAAAAAAAAATGTGGGCTTTGGGAGGCAAGTGAGATGGCCTAGTGAGCAAAAGCTTTTGCCACAAAAGCCTGATGATCCAAGTTTGACTGATTCCCACCAAACCCACATAAAAGTAGAAGAGAGAGCACATTCTAAAATGTGTTCTCTGGGCCAGGTGTGACAGCACACGGCTTTAATAAAAGCAAGCATTTGGGAGACAGAAGCAGGTGGGTCTGAGTTTGAGGTCAGTCTGGCCTGTAGAGTAAGTTCCAGGACATCCAGAGCTGGCCAGAGAAACTCTGTTGCTTTCTGACCTACACACACACACACACACACACACACACACACACACACACACACATGCACACCATAGCATGGCATGTGCAAGGTCCCTAACACACATAATTATACAACAATAATATAAACTTAAAAAAAAAAAAAAAAACTCCCCATGAACCCTTGGAGCATCTTGTCTTAGTCAGGGTTCCTGTTGCTGTGATCAAACATCATGACCTAAAGCAGCTTGGGGAGGAAAGGGTTTATTTATTTCAGCTTACAGTTGCAGTCTATCATGGAGGGGAGTCAGGCCAGAAACTCAAGGCAGGAACCTAGAGTTAGGGGCTGAAGTAGAGGCCATGGAGGAGCACTGCTTACTGGGGTTTTGTTCATAGCCTACTCAGCTTGCTTTCTTATACAATCCAGAGCCATCTCCCCAGGAGTGGCATTGCCTTCTCTGAGCTGGGCTCACATCTATACCGTAATCAAGAAATGCTCTACATACTTGCATACAGACAATCTGGATGGTGCTTTTTCTCAACTGGGGTTCCTCTTCCCAGATAATGCTGGCTTGTGTCAAGTCAACAACAAACAAACATGCAAACAACAACAAACCAGGCCCCTCTGTGAACCAATGTAGTCATGTAATGATTTGATCCATGAGATGTGAGCCATATCTTTTAAGTTCAGAATCCGGGAATTGAGCCAGTCGCAGGCTGAAAATGTGTGGATGAAAAGTGCGTGCCTGGATTGTACACAGACTTTTTCTTGTTATTATTCATTGATGGACAAAGCACGACAACCATTTGTACAGCATTGTCACTGCATTAGGGACTGAGGAGGCGGTGTCACTAGTTAGAGTTTCCAGCCTTTGCAGAGGCTGGAATAAAGAGAGGCCCACACACACGCTTCTCTCCTCCTTAGCTAGCTTTCCCTCTCCCCGCCGGACTCTCCCATGAGACTCCACCCCTCCTAAGTGACTTGCCCTGCAGAGAATGACAAGCCAGCTCCCAGACCTCTCTCCCAGAGCACAGAGGGGAGGTGGAACAGCCAAAGAAGTCTCAGTCTTCACAGGTTGGAAGGCATCACAATACACGCTGGGGGTTGGGCAAAGCAGTCTTACACTCTCCCTTTTCTCTCCCAGACACTTGGGGCAAGGAAAGGGTGGATGGAGCTGGAGGGACAGCAGGTGGCCACTGCTCACACTGCTCCCTGACTACAGAGACCATTGCTCATCTTGGCAAAGGTGGGCCAGATGGAAGCTGAGTCAGAGACACTGGTGTCCAAAAAGAGAAAGAAGGAAGTGCATTTGGGGGACACCAGGGAGCAAATGAGAGGACCAGAGGCTTCTACAGTACACAGGAACCTCTGGCTTTGGACCTTCAGGAAAGAGTGTCTCCCAGGTGTTTAGTGAGTGAATCTTTGCAGGAAAACAGGAACTTTCGAAAGAAACAGGAACCCAGAGCAGACCTGGCATGGAGGACAAGACACCCACAAGGTAACTCAGCAGAAAAGGCATCAATGCAAGAGATGACAGAAGAAGGCAGGTGCCGCCACAACTCCCTGCCCCCATCCACAGAGTCCTGGTGGGACATGAAGGACTTGAGTCCGAGCCTGACTTCCCATTTCTAAAACACACTGCAACATCAGAGACATCCTTGGGGTGGGAGACATAGTTAGTCCCCTAGGCATTCAGAGGTGTCCAGTGCCCTACCCTGTCTAGGGAAGCTCCCATGTGGTAGCACTTAGGGGCCTAATACTAATACACCTTGACTGGACTGCTTGGAATAATTGACCACATGACAGGTGGCCCAAATGTCAACACAACCGGCAGCAAGTCCCTGCTCCTAGGTCAGCCTCAACCCCACCATTTGGTGGTGACAAGCCTAAAAGCAGATGGGGCTCATTCCCCAGTCCTTTCCCCTGTGGTTCTCTGGGGACACATCCTAAAGTCTGGCCTGCTTGCCCCAGCAGCCCACAAGTCTCCCAAGCAGCTTGACACATCCCTGGGTCTCCCCATTATCTGTCTCTGCCATTATCTGTCTGATAATTTTAGGAACTGCAGCCACACTGACAAGTCACTGTTCACAGGCGGCCTAGTCACAAGAACCCCCCACATTGCAGATCTTTCTCAGGCCTCCTAATCCCAAAGCTTGCTAGGTCTGTGTCCCCTGTCTCAGGGCTCCATGGTCCCCTCACTGTCAGTGCCATAGTCTTCAGTCACACATGCAGCTTCTCCAACCTGTGGCCTGTGGGCCACATGGCTCCCAAGATGCAGCCCTACATACTTGTAAATAAAAACAGGATATGACACTGTAAAAAGGCAGATACTCTATAGTGTTTTCATTCCTGTGTCTTGGTTCAGTGGACCAAGTGAGTGACCCACGGAGGCACTGGGCTACTGGGAAAGGGCAGAGATACTAAGTTAAGTCATGGGGTACCCCGTGTATAAATCACACCTACCCAACACCTTCACACCTTCCTGGGACAGAATGACCAATCAGCGTCCACCAGCCTTCTCAGCACCACCTCCCCTCACGCGTCCATCTGTCCTTGGCCATTTGCTGGTCTCCTAGCTGGAAAAATAGACACACAACTGAAGCCACTAAGTTTGAGGGTGGGCCGTCTCTGTTGAGACAGTTTCGAGGGTGTCCTGTCTCTGCTGGGACCATTCCATCCCTCTTCCCCAGCTGGCCCAGGTAATCTGAGCCCAGATTGTACAGATCCTGCAACAGCTGACAATGCTGTGGTCAGACAGCTGGTGGGGCCAACTAGAGCTGGCAGGGATGGCTGGGATTGGAATGTAGGCTGACATGTGACACCCCAGCCCACCCTACCCCACCCCCAGACCTGGAGAGGTACTGCCCCACCCATCGATGAGCAGAGCAGGGGCACCATGCATGGAGGCCAGGGACCTCAGCTCCTCCTGTTGCTGGTGGCTATCTGCCTGGGTGTGACACAAGGGGATTTGACAATTGGGGTCGGTGTGTGTGTGTGTGTGTGTGTGTGTGTGTGTGTGTGTAAGGAACAGAACAGGGGTGCAAGGCTACAGTGATGGAGCTTCTAGGGGTTATCTGTGCTCTCCCTAGCCTCAGCACCCCAAGTCTCCACCTTGCCCCTCTGCGCCTCCCACTCCTCTGGAATGAGTCTCCCTGTCTGTTGCAGGGGCCCAGAGCCTCAACCAAGAGGAGCGCCTGCTTGCCGACCTGATGCGAAACTACAACCCCCATCTGCGACCCGCTGAGCGTGACTCAGATATTGTTAATGTCAGCCTGAAACTTACCCTGACCAACCTCATCTCCCTGGTGAGCTGCAGGAGGGGGAAATGAAGGACACTGCGCTCTTCCGGGAGGGGAGGTACAGGGGATTTAGCCCTCTCTTCTGTACCCCAGAATGAACGAGAGGAGGCCCTCACGACCAATGTCTGGATAGAAATGGTAAGAAGCCACCAGCTGTATCTCTGCGTATTTCAGTTGGCCTCGCTCCTGCCTGCCCTGCCCTCTGCCCAACCTCTTGAACCCTCTAGGCTGGCCTGCTATTATTCCCCAGCCCTGTGTAGCCCAGGGTAGAGGCCTGGCAACTGCCTCTTCATCTATAGCAATGGTGTGACTATCGCCTGCGCTGGGACCCACAAGACTACGAAGGCCTGTGGGTACTGAGGGTGCCATCCACCATGGTCTGGCGGCCAGACATCGTGCTGGAGAACAAGTGAGGAGAGGGCTTGGGCAGGAAATGAAGGATACTGGGGTCCAGCAGGATGAGGAAAGTTGCAGAAAGAGGAAGAAGAGAGAGCAGGGTGCTGAAAGGTGCCAGGCTGAGGGTGGGACCCCAAGCATAGATACCGGTCCAGGGCACCAGACTTGACTCTAGTCCTGGCTTCCTGTAATGTGTTAGCTTTTCCCATCCTTGCAATAAGGAGCCAATGTTAACAACCAGAGAAGTGGTGAGAGGTCATCATGACAGACACAAAAATGGTTCGTTCAGGATGAGGTACTTGCAAGAGCTTGATAGTGTTAGCTAATTTGCCACTGTTGTAGTTGTTAACACTGAGAAAAAGAGAAGCAGAGATTACAAGGTGGTTGTGAGGGCGCTGTCTCTCCCAGCCCTCTGTACTCATCTCGGGTCCAGAGCAGAGACAACCAGGAGTTTGCTGGGGTGGTGCCTGAGTGATTCAATGAAGGCCCATCGGGAATGTGGGGGCCTCATGCATGCAAGGCAGAGAGCTAGTGTGGGTCTGTGGGGCCTCTGCACACAACTCTATACACTGGCCTGTGCACACAGTGTGGACGGCGTCTTCGAGGTGGCCCTCTACTGCAACGTGCTCGTGTCTCCTGACGGTTGTATCTACTGGCTGCCGCCCGCCATCTTCCGCTCCTCCTGCTCCATCTCCGTCACCTACTTCCCCTTCGATTGGCAGAACTGCTCACTCATCTTCCAGTGAGACCTCTGATGGAGTTGGGGAGCTTCGGGGAGCTAGGAGGGGACTGGGTACCAGCTAGGAGGTGGGGGACCAGCATCAGAGACACCTCAAGGCCCGGTGACCTGGCTCCATCATCTGTACTTACTCAGGTGGTGACACCTGAGTGTGTTCTCTCACCCATTCTCCTTCATTGCACCAGTTTCCTGCCTCTGTCCCAAGGGGAGACACTAATGTCTGGAGCATGTGGGTAAGAACACATAGGCATGCCTGCATACACATAGAGCCACAGATAGGCAGGCTGTCCTGGAAAAGAGAAACCCGGCCAAAGCCAGCATGTGACTCAAGCCACACCTGGGACCTGTGGGTCGCAGTTCTCTCATCCATAATCAGTGAATGGGGATCTTGGGAGGAGTTGGCAGGACTCCAAGAGGTCTTTGGCAGTGGACAGGACCCCAAGGGTCCTCTTATGGTAGGCTTGTATTTATGCCCTTCCGTCTTTGGAGGAGGGACAGAGTGGCCCTAAACCCTTTGGCCAGGCAGTAGCACTGAGTGCCAAAGAGCCTGTGTTCCCCTGCATGCGACCACAGAGGCTTGATGGAGCGCTCAAGAGTGTGACACTGCATTTCTCAAAGCCCAGTGCCCACAGCTGCCTTCACATGACTGTCTGTGACCTCATGAGCAGGTCCCCCTTGTTCACTGTACCCTCTTTCCACTCCTGACCCACAGGTCCCAGACTTACAGCACCAGTGAGATCAACTTGCAGCTGAGCCAGGAAGATGGACAAGCCATCGAGTGGATCTTCATTGACCCGGAGGCTTTCACAGGTAGCCCCATCTGGGAACCCCACCAGGCCACGGCCGTGCCTTCCCACACACCCCAAGATGAAAACTACAGTGTATCATAGAATATGGCTTTCAAAAGATCCCAACGGAAAGCCAGGTATGGTGTCACATGTATGTGATCCCAGCCCTTCAGAGGATTGAAAGTCTGAGGCTAGCCTAGGCTACACAGTAAGACCACCTTTAAAGGAAAAGGCAGATCTGGGAAGATGGCTCTGTGGGGTAAAACACTTACTGCACATACATGAAGACCAGAATCCAGGTCCCCAGAACCCACATAAATGCTGGTTAGAAATGGCAGCCTACCTGTAATCCCAGCACAAGGTTAGCAGAAACAAGGGATTCCCAGAGCAAGGTTCTGAGTTCAAGTGACAGACCTTGTCTCAGTATAAAAGGTAAAGAATGACTGAGGAAGACTCCTGATGTCAACCTTTGACTTCTATGTATATATACACACAAACACTATACATATACATATACACATACACATACATATACACACACACACACACACACACACACACACACACACACACACACACACACACATGCAAAAAGGATCCAAAGAAGTTCTGGCTTTTCCTACAATAATCACTCTAATTTTGGGAGGGGCGATCAATATCCAATCTCCCATTCCACTTGTGTTACCGTGTACCGGTGTTTAATAAGGTAATGCTGGCCCTGTGACTTGGTTGTTCAGGCCGTACATTTACCCAGCTCATTTCCCCTGTGCTCTCCACAGAGAATGGGGAATGGGCCATCCGACACCGACCAGCCAAGATGCTACTGGACTCTGTGGCACCAGCAGATGAGGCAGGCCACCAAAAGGTGGTTTTCTACCTGCTCATCCAGCGCAAGCCCCTCTTCTACGTCATCAACATCATCACCCCCTGTGTGCTCATTTCCTCTGTTGCCATCCTCATCTACTTTCTTCCTGCCAAGGGTACCTGGGCCTGTGGGAGGGCAGCAGCACATAGGCTCGTGGGGAAGGCCAGGCCTGCTTATGGCGCAGGGTGGTACCACAACCCTAGGCCAAGGGTAGTGGGCTCCCTGTAGGGTAAGGGAGTTCCTCAGGGTGTGTGCGTGGGACACGCTCTGAGGGCATCTTGGTCATGGGCAGCGGGCGGCCAGAAGTGCACAGTGGCCATCAACGTGCTCCTGGCCCAGACTGTCTTCCTTTTCCTCGTGGCCAAGAAGGTGCCTGAGACCTCCGAGGCAGTGCCGCTCATCAGCAAGTAAGGCCAGCCCTCACACCTGCTTACAGCCCCTCACCACCCACGCAGGGGTGGAACCCATGGCCTTGCTAAGCAAGTGTCCTACCAGTGGGCTATATTCCCTTTACCCTCCTTCCCTTCCTGAGGCATTTGTCATGACCTTCCACCAGGGGACCTGAGGGAAGCAGGGTGGGTGGTACCTGTGTGTGAGGTGCCTAAGGGACACCCAGCCTCCTGCTTGCCTGACCCTGGACAGGTACCTGACCTTCCTCATGGTGGTGACCATCCTCATCGTCGTGAACTCTGTGGTCGTGCTCAATGTATCCTTGCGGTCCCCCCACACACACTCCATGGCCCGGGGGGTCCGCAAGGCAAGGCACTTCCCTGTTCACTTGGGTGTCCTCTGTCCTTCTCAATCACATGTGACTCCCTCCACATCCCTGTCCCTCCTCCTTAATTCGGCAGGAAATCTATGCCATACATATCTTCAGGCCCAAAGTAGGCAAATGATAATGTCAGTGCCCAGGAATATATTACATGTACCAACTTCTTTAACATTCATAAAATCCCTGAAGAGGATATTGGTGTGTCATCTCCATTAAACAGATGAGAAACAGAGACCCGAAGAAGTTAAGCAGCTTACCCAGTATTACCCAGTTCCCAGAAAGTACAGAGGATTCTGTCCCGCTGCCTGCTCTGTAGCCCACCTGCAGCAGACAGCTAAGAATAGTGTTACAAAAGTAGATTACCTAGGTATATCATCCCAGCACCTAGCGTAGTCTAGCAGGAAGCAGAGGGTAAAAGTCTGTTTGGGGGGAAAAGGAAAGTGTCCTGGTGATTCTGAAGGTCACAAAAGCTTAGAGCTCAGGTTCTGTGTCCAGGAGAAAGTAGTCAAGCTGTACTAGGACCCAGTTGCTGCCCCTAAGGCACTTCCTTCATGCCCATCTCCTGCTTGTGTTCCCAAGCTTGGACTGGCTGCCCAAGCAGGGCCTACCAGAGCAACCCCTCTACAGGTGTTCCTGAGGCTCCTGCCCCAGCTGTTACGGATGCACGTACGCCCACTGGCCCCTGCTGCTGTCCAGGATGCCCGGTTGCGGCTCCAGAATGGCTCCTCCTCAGGGTGGCCCAGCACAACTCGGGAGGAAGGGGGCCTCTACCTCCCTCGCAGTGAACTCCTTTTCAGACAGAGGCACCGCAATGGATTGGTGCAGGCAGCACTGGAGAAGCTAGGTGAGGCCCAAGGGGTGCCACTGGGGACAGTTCTGTCCAGTTAATGTAGACGGAGCTGGACATAGCAGATGAGTGCTGGGCAAGAGTCCAAATTGGAGAGAGGGGCTCTGGGGAGAACTCACATCCCTGCTAACTCTTCCGCTGACCATTTCCCATCAGAAAATGGTCCTAAAATGAGACAGACCCTGGAGTTCTGTGGCAGCCTGAAGCAAGCCTCCCCAGCCATCCAGGCCTGTGTGGATGCCTGTAACCTCATGGCCCGTGCCCGGCACCAGCAAAGTCACTTTGACAGTGTAAGCTGGGGTGCGGGGGCAAGTGCTCTAGTGTGATATGGGGACAGGATGAATGGGGTGTCCAACTTAGGTATGGGGGTGGAAAAAGCAGAGCTGGGAAATAGGAGGAGTGACCACTGGGGCAGAGACCATGAAAGGAGGCAGGTTGGTACTTAGACAGGGGTTAGAAGGCTGAAGAGCAGAGAATGGAGGCCAGCTATGGACCTAACAGCAACAGAGGGAGCCAGGCTAAATGCTGCCCCTGGTCATACCCCTAGTCCACAATGTGTTTTTGCCCTCAGGGGAATGAGGAGTGGTTCCTGGTGGGCCGAGTGCTGGACCGTGTCTGTTTCCTAGCCATGCTCTCCCTCTTTGTTTGTGGCACTGCTGGCATCTTCCTCATGGCCCACTATAATCGGGTGCCTGACCTGCCATTCCCTGGAGACCCCCGCCCCTACCTGCCTTTGCCAGACTGAGTCAACCAATCATTCCTGGGCCCTGGAGTCAGCTATATGGGCTATGTTGTCTACAGAACTGTATTCTGTTTTGGGATTTTGAGTGTGCTCCATGGCGAGCACCCATACATCCCTGGGGCAAGAGAGAGAAATAAAGAGACAGAGAGGGAGTTCTGGAGTGGTTGGTGATGGGTGTGATCATTCATGACTTTGGGGCCAGCATCCCTGTGGCAATAGATGGTTCCTACAGACACCAGTCTTCCATTTCTTACATTCCTGTCACTTCAGCAGGGCATTTCTGACTCCTAGTTACTTTGAAGCCCTAAGGACTCTGCTTTTCATAATGCCCTTGGCTGGGTAAGGTCTTAGCCTTTAAGGCCTGAGATTATTTCCTCCTGCCTTTTTGTAAGATGTATATTTGTTATTTTTAACTAGATGTTATGTGTGCGCTGGGAGTGGGTTGTGTGCACATGAGTGAGGGTGCCAGCACACTAGAGTTGGAGTTATAGGTGGCAGTGAGCAACCAGACAATGGGTGCTGGGAACTGAACTCATATCCTCTACAAAAGCAAGTGTTCTTAATCACTGGGCCATCTCTCCAGCTCCAATATCTTCCCTTTTGTGGATTTTCTCTGGCAGGAGGTTAGAAGGAGATGTGGGAACTCTCTTAAGAGAACCAATGCTGGGGGTAGGCCGGCCCGCACCTTTAATCCCAGCACTTGGGAGGCAGAGGCAGGCCGATCTCTGTGAGTGAGAGGCCAACCTGGTCTACAGAGTTTCAGGACAGCCAGGGCTGTTACACAGAGAAACCCTGTCTCGAACCCTACCCACCCCACCCCACCCCCAAAAAGAAGAGAACCAGCCCTGGGTGTGGAGGGGCACATCTTTACTACTTAACACTAGGGAGGCAGAGAAAGCCAAGCTCCGTGCGCTTGGGGCCAGTCAGGGCTACATAGTGAGATAGTGAGACTCTGTCTCAAAAGGGGGTTGCAAAGATAACTCAGTGGTTAGGAACACTGGATATTTTCCCAGGGGATCTGTGTTCCATTTCCAGCACCCACATAGCAGCTCATAACAACCTGTAACTCCAGTTCTAAGGGATCCAACACCCTCTTCTGGCTTCTGCAAAACACACATGGGCATGGTGCACATACATAAAATAAAAAAATAGTACTAGGAGCTAGGGGTGTGGAATATAAGCATGGAGTCTTTTTGAACTAAAATAGTATAGCCCATTTCAGCTTCCTGTACCACAGCTTCAAACACACAACTTCAGAGGTAACTTCCCATTCATTTGCCGTAATACCTCCCGCACTGATCACAAAAGGTTCAGTTTTATCATCGTTTTCCATTGTTAGAAATTCTTCACACTATGGACAGGCAAGACACCTGACCCACATTTCACATGAGCAGGTTGGGGTGCAGAGTAAGGGGAACTCTCTAGAACACTCCTTTAGGGTCCAAATTCCCATCTCTGATCCATCTCAGAAACTATAAGGAAGATTACAACCTTGCAAACGCACATTTTTTATTTTATTTTATTTTTTTGCCTCTCTTCTCAAAAGCCAGGGCACTTTGAGGGCTAAGATTGGTCTGGGTCTGACAGGAGAGCTTCCCTGGTACAATGTTAACAGGAAACAGGATGATCCCTTGAGATCTAACTGGGGAGAAAAACAAACATACAAAACAAAACAAAACAACAACAACAAAAAAACAAAAACAAAAAAAAACATGGCCTTGCTGAGTGACCAGGGAGCAACAGTGGGCCAGGCCAGGGAGACTGTTTCCTCACCTATAAGCACAGGCATAAACATCAATTTCTGCCTCTCCTCACGTCTAACAATGGGACGTGTTCAGCAGCAAATGGATCAGAACATGCACAGCTGGTGGTTTTGGAGACCCATTACCAACCAGGGGATTTATATTTACTCCTGTGATGTGTTTGGGACCGTCGTTAGGAGCGTGGGGGCAAAGAAGCAATTTGATAAGTGAGACCATTTGGGTTCTCGGTAAGCTGCCTAAAACTCTGTTGGTCTGGCTGGTCTGGATCTTCCCAAGAGCCAGGATAACGAATTTGTTTGGAGTAGTTTCTCGTCCTCCACAAACACCAAGGACAAAGGATCCGCTCTCAGAGATAAACACTTGCTACCATTTACTAAGTGTCACTGTGCTGACATTTCCCCTGGAACCCACAGGGAGGTTAAAGCAGATGACCGGCTACGACAGGGCTCGATGCCTCAAGAAGGCGACCGAGAGCAAGCTGGCCTGGCCAACCCGGGCCACGACAGGAGCAGGGACCGGGTCGCCCGTCCGGGAAAGAAGCCCCGCACCCGGCCTCCGCACCAACGTTCCGCTAAGCATCTCGCCAACCGGAAGTGGCCGGGCTCTTGACGGAGGGACCGGGCAGAGCGGAAGTTACTCCGTGAGGCAGTGGCGACAGCGGCGGCGAGAGGATGAACAACAAGTTCGACGCGTGAGTGGCGCGTGGCCGCCCCCGGGGCCCCTTCCCCCAACCGTCCCCCGGGACCGCTCCCGCCGGGGCCGGGCGCGCACTCAGCCGAGCCGCTCGCTCCCGGGCCGCCGCGGCCCGAGCCTCCCTACGCCCGCGGGCCCGACAGGGCCGGGAGAGCGTGGCCGAGGTCGCCGGGACCCCTGAGCCGCTGGACCCCGGCGGGGCGCGGGCCGGGGGAGGGGAGGCCGCACCGCCCGGAAGGAGATTTTCGGACGCCCCGCCCTGGTGGGTGCGGGCTGCCGGCGGCGTGGAGGGGCGGGACCTCGGCGCTTCGGGTGTTTCCGCAGCCTTGCTCCCTTCTTTCTGAAGCGGCTTCCCTCCCGCACTCGCTCTGCGTCCTGGGAAGGTCACCTCTCCCTTCTGAACCTCGGTTTTGTCTTCTGCAAGCGGGGACGGTAACAGAGCCCGTGTCGTAGCGTTGGGCAGCTGCGATGAGGTAATGGGGCAGCCGCGCTGGATACTGTGGCCTCTTGAGTACGGAATGCTTTTCATCTGAGATTCTTCCTGCTTCCTTCCCATCCCACCCCACCCCCTCCCCAGTTCCTGTCTTCCAACACTTAGTGACTGCCCACTTCTGCATTCTTTTCAAGTACCCACTCTCATCCCTAATTCCCGAATCGGACATTTAGGAAGTACAGGCAAGAAATATAAAGGTGTTTGGGGGTGGGGGTGGACTTCCCCTTTAACGATTATACATTATTGCATTTAAAAGTAATTTTCGTTTTGTTTAACAGCACTTAAAGGATTGTATCTTTTGGTAGTGCTCCTTTTTTATAGCGGGCCCTCCTTTCTCTTGTTTATAGTAATCTAATCTGACATCTCTTTCATTTCAAAGACTACATCTTTTTAGTGTTAGGCCCACCAAACTGGGCCAAACTGGGCAAACGCCAGTATAAAAGCTCTTCAATACGAACAATTGCTCTAACCTCCCTAATGGTTAGAACCCGCCTGGAAGGATCAGAACACACTACAGTGCTTACAGGGGCCTGTGTAAAATGCTGATAAGGAGGCGGTGGGCGGGTAGGACGGAACCACCAATAGGCTGTGGAGCTGCGGTCTTTCTGATGCGTGTACTCAGGAAGTACTGGGACTCCAGCAGTCGAGGCAGCTCTTTGCAGGTTTTCTTGATGGCCAAGTGAGAAAATTAGATGCCTTCCCCATCTTGCTGCTTTGCTGAGCGCTGCAGGATTGCAAACCCTTTGGCCTCCCATCCTAAGCCCTGCAGTACCTAGCTCCAGATTAGCTGCCCCTCTACACTTCCTCTCCTTGAACAAATCAATCTGAATCCCAAGAAGGTAGTTTTAGGTCATCTGTCTCGAATAAAGGTAGTTATCATGACCACTGTCTTAGACACTGTTCTGTTGCTGTGAGGAAACACCAAGGCAAAGACAACTCTTGTGACTTGTTTTCCTCCAACAAGGCCACACCTCCTCCTAATCCTTGTAATCCTTTCAAAAAGTTCCACTCCTCGGTGACAAAGCATTCAAATATGTCAGCCTATGGGGCCGTTCTCATTCTAGCCTGCCCAGCTACCCACAGGCATCTCTAGGTACTTCTTTTTTAAATTAGCATAAAATTAGCAGGTTCTGTTATGACACCTTCATACTTACTCTCTTGATGCTTATGTATCATTACTTCATTCTCATTCTTTCCCCCACTGTACGGCCCTAGGGTCCCTTCCCTCTGATTCCCTCTGATTCTAGTTGGTTCCCCCTTCTGCTTTCCTATTATACGTATTACATTGCCCTCTATTTCCCACTGTCTTCTTTATAACTCTGCAAAAGAGATCTTTCTATCTTTTCTGACAGGTAAGGGAAATGAGGCTCTTCAAGGCTGAGTGACTAGTGCAAAACAGCCTAAAGGGCCAGCTCAGGTTTGCTCCTCAGCTTTGTTGATGAGTGTCTTTATCAACATTTTATTGGGTGGTTTTAATTACTTGTAACTATTAGCTGTTGTAATGAGTAGTCTTTTAAAGCCTGCCTTCTAACTTTGCAGAAAAAAAAGAAAATAAGGATTTGGTTTCATTTGGAATTAGCAACTAAAGATGATGCCCCTTGCCCCTAATTTTGGTTTTGTCATTTCAGGTATTCATTTGAAAAGCCTGTAGTTTGTAGACTATTGTTCCATATTTTGAAGTCTGCATTCTTCATCACGTGTCCCTGAAATTTTCTAGAGTCATTCTCAATGTGCGGTCTCCAGTGAGTGCAGTAGAGCGATCTGATGGACACAGATTAATGAGGAGCTCTGACTTTTAATATCTGGGCTCTGCTTCTGTCGAGAGTAACCAAAGCTGACAATGGCTTTAAAGAGTGCTCATTAGACTCTCCAATTCACTAGGTCTAGTTGCCTTTCTTGTTATTAACATGTAAAACCCTAAAATGTTCTGTCAAGAACTACGGTACCAACTGTGATAAACTCAGTTTTCAGATCTTGCATTTTTGGAGATCAGGATTGGTCTGGTCTGTTTATATGATCCCTTTCTATTGTAAGCTTTTGGCCCATTCTTAAGTTTCTGAATCACATACTTCGATACCATTTTTATTTTGAAAATCCATTAATTATCCATGTTTGTATCCAACGCTAGAGATCCAATGGAGAATTAGATCAAGTCCCTACCTGCACAGAATTAGCCTAGTTCAGGAGGTATTGGGAAATACCTGGACAGAAGCTTGGAGAGTTAGTGCAAGTGTCACTTAGACTGGACATAAATTGGGCAGCTTGAGTCTGGAGTGGCTGCTCTTTCCCTGTGACTGTATCTTGGCTCAAATCCACCTGCAATCCTGGAAGAGCAGCTTCTGAAAAGTAGATTGTAAAACTTTTGCCATAGGTTTAGGTGCAGAGAGCGGGTTAATTTAGTCAACTCCGTTAAGAAATAAAAGCAGGCAGGGCGTAGTGGAGTACACCCTTGAGCCCAGCACTCAGAGGCAGAAGCAGGTGTATCTGTGAGTTCTGGGATAACCTGATATACACAGTGAGTTGGAGGGTAGCCGTGACTGCATAGAGAGAAAGAAAGGAAAGCACTGGAGCTGCTTCTGTCTGTTGTAGAACCCCTGCCTCCCAGGAAAGAGGTGCTGGGTTCTACTACCATCATCACCAAAACTGAAACAAAATGAAGTCTGTTAAGTTCCTCTTTGCTGAATTAGAGACAAGATGGCTTTAGACTGATAATAACATTGCTTTCTCTTTTTTTCCCTCTGCCTTAATTAAGTTTTTGTTTCCTAGTAGTGACTGAAGGAAAACCACTAAAAAGGAAAGGACCATAACATTTTTCTTGGGGCTGGTAAAAATGGGAGATCCTAGATGACTATCTTCAACTAAAATTTAACGAAGGGACCTCAGAGGCTAGATAGTAGGGATTAGGAACTGAAAAGAAAACAAAAGGGCATTTATCCCTAGGGTGTGCCCACAGAAGAGTAGAAAACTCCATGAGATGTTCTTGATCAGAAGACAAAAATGCTGGCCTTGACAGTACATAGATGTTAAGAGCAGAAGAGGGGAATTTGATTTAACTGTATTGGGAGAGAGTAGGGAAGTTTTCCAAGAGAAAGTGAATCCTGAGGGGCAGTAAACCAGGGGTGAAGGCATGGCTACATGCTGAACATGGTATGAGTGGGTAGAGATTAGGGAACTGTACTTAGGTGGACACAGCAGGAGAGGAAGAGTTTCATTGGGAACAGGCAGGAGATGCTTTGGAACATGGAAGCACAAAGAGCCTTTGCACTAAGTTAAAGGCTTTGTATACTTTATCTCCACAGTTCTTTGGGGACAGGCACTCTGGTAGCTAGTAAAATACTTGGTGAATGTTGGTCATTTTAATCCATGGGGCTTGTGTCCAAATCAGGCCCATTTTGAAAAGGGAGCTAAACAATACATTCGTTACTAAAGAATTGGCAGGAGGTTTTATAAGCACTGATAATGCAGATGTGATACACCAGACAGATGGCAGCCACACCACACCTCTCAGCTATACTAATCAGTTCTGTTCTCTATTCTCTCTCTCTGAACTGACTGTCCCTTCTTTTGCTGAGTCTTGATTCTTTCATGAACCCTATAGTTGCTCCCTCCAGCTTCTGAATCCTTGGTCATTGCTTTCCCTGTTGAAACCAATGTAGAGAGGAATCTGTATTTTAAAGAAGGTTCTGGGGCATAGGTTATTAGGCAGATGGTCACCCTTTGCTCCTATGTCTTCTGTAGTTGGATCTTGACCAGGTTGGGAATGGGAGGTCTTTATCACAGGGAATGGCCACTTGAGTATCTCCTACAATGTGGCTGCCACATGGACAGAGCAGCACCCCAACATATGACTAGTTCATCCATCTTACTGTTTATAGGTACATTTATGCATTAAAAATTTGTAGATTAAACCCCCCCCCCAAAAAACCCCACCACTTTCTAAATGCACAATGCTCTAAACCATGTTTGTGTGTCTGAGTTATAAAAGGTGTTTCTGACACCTGTCTTGAAAATGTCTGATTCTGTTAGTGTGTACATACTGTATTAGAGCCCAAAAGATGATTCCAGAGAAAACCTATGGTCTTGTTCTCACATGGATGTGGGTGTGTGTGGGGGTGTGGTGTTTTTGTTTTTGAGACCGTGTTTCCTGTCCTGGAACTCACTTTGTAGTTCTAGGCTGACCTTGAACTCAGAGATCTGCCGACTCTTCAGTGGTGTGACACCACCCTCCAGCTATGAATTCTATTCTTTCTCCCTTGCTTTTTTTTTTTTTTTAAAGTACCTGTATAGAGGTCAGAGGTCAACTTAGTAGGAGTAGGTTCTCGTTCCACTATGTAGGCTATGGGGCTTGAACTCAGGTCTGCAGGCTTGGCTGTGAGCACCTTTACCCACTGAGTCATCATGCCAGATTGAGCAAATGATACTCTTATCTTTGTACACTAACCTGTTTGTTTTGTCTGCATCTGGTGAGTCTTAGATGGTTTCATATTTGACTCTGCTTATGAGACAAGAGAACACATCCATTCCTCCTTGTATTTTTCCTTTTCATTATTCAGTATCCTCTTGTTTGTTTTTTTTTTTTTTTTTAAGATTTATTTATTATGTATAAAGTGTTCTGCCTGCAGTACAGAAGAGGGCACCAGACTGAATTACAGATGGCTGTGAGCCACTGTGTGGTTGCTGGGAATTGAACAAGCCTTGTCTTGTTTTGAGTGCCAGTGATACTGAGCGTTTGATACTGGTGTGTGATACTGCTCTGAAGAAACCCTCTGACTCAGGCTGGAGAGATGGCTCAGTGGTTAAGAACACCAACTGCTCTTCCAGGGGTCCTGAGTTCAATTCCCAGCAATCACACGGTGGCTCACAACCATCTGCAATGGGATCTGATACTCTCTTCTGGTATGCGTGAAGGCAGAGCATTCATGTACATAAAATACATAAATAAATAAGTCTTTAGAAAACCTCTGACTTGAAGAAACAGGCAGGGAGGAATGGCACTTTGGGTTGATGGCTAGGTGTTTGCCAGAGGAAAGAGATGCTGGGGAGGAGAGGAGTATGGGCAGGATTCAACTTCTAAAAGTCTTCTGAAAAACATTTGGTGTTGTGTTTTATTCTAGAGGATAAGTAATAAGGAAGCTGACGCTTGAGAGTCAGAATACAGGTTAAATAACAGATTTACCTTTAGAGGGTGGATGGAGAAGAGAGATTTGTGTTAGACCCATTTAGAGATTGATAATGAATTAGATGACTAAAGAAACTTGACCTAAGGTACAGAAGGAGGACAGCTAGGAGAGGTGAGAAGGGGAGGAAGTAGCAATATTTATATAGATGGGCAAGTTTTTAACTTTCAGATGTCAAAGGAATTATTTGTCCAGAAAGTCTCATTACTGGCTTATTTTTGACAACAAAAACCACCCTTTTAACTGCTTTGTTGTGCTGGTGATGGGAAATTGAAAGGCTGATGGCTGGAGGTCACAGGTTATCTAATGTAATAGTAGCTATTCCTCAGATCTTGTTTGATTTCCCTTTTGTCCTTTTCACAGTTACATTTCATAGGCCTGTGGTTTGAGCGACTTCGGGCTAGTTACATGGTAGTCCTGTGACCTTATAGTTTTATTAGGTAGCAAGAATAGCTTAGTCATGGAATGACATTATTTTGCTTTTCTGCTTAGCTTAAAAGATGATGACAGTGGAGACCATGATCAGAATGAAGAAAACAGCACACAGAAAGATGGTGAGAAGGAAAAAACAGAACGAGACAAGAGCCAGAGCAGCGGCAAGAGGAAGGTAAGCTTTGGGTTATAATCCAGGTGTAGTTACCTTTTGGATGTGTGCCTTGGTTGTCTCATGGAGTCGGTTTATCTGAAGATAGCAGATTAACTTGATGGCAGGGACTCTTTTGGCAGCTCTGATTTGTTCTAAAAACAAAAGGTTGAAGGGCTGGAAAGACTTCTTCCCTCCACATGCTCTCATGCACACGCTCATGAACACATACACACATACAGAGACACCAAAAGATTGTGAGACTAGGGCTTTGTGGGAGAGTATAAGGCTTTGGGTCCAATCCCTAGCACTGAAAAAAGGGGGAGAGGTATGGAGAGGGAGGAAGAAGGGTAAAAAGAGTACATGGGTCACTGGATGTGTTCAAAGCCTGGTGGGTGTATGTATGGGAATGTCACAGTGAAATGCTTAGATTCATTTATAATGACAAGTTTTTAAAAATAGTGGAATGACTAGAGCTCATTTTGGAACTCAGTACTTCCTCTTGTTATGAGGTCTTGGGGTGCTGCTGTGGTTTACAGTATCCTCATGTGTGATGGAGTCAGGATTCTTAACTGGGATTTCTTTAAAGTTTGCTCAGTAATTCAATCCTACACATTGCTATTTTAGACTCTTCAGTCAACAGTAGTTAGTACACATTGAAAAGTGGTGTAGCTTGGGATAGAGAGAATTTAGGGAATGAAAGATAACTGGGTCAAATTTTTCAGTATTCCAGCCCTATTTATTTGGTAATCCTGAATGCCTGCCAAATATAAGCATTTACTTCTAGGTGGTAAGAGTCACAAAGGTATGAGTGGTGGTGGCATATGCTTTTAATCCCAATACTCAGGAGGCAGAGACCAGCAGATCTCTGAGTTTGAGGCCAGCCAGGGCTACAAGAGAAACCCTGTCTTGAAAAGCGCAACAACAAAAAAAAAAAAAGGCCAGGCAGTGATAGCACAAATCTTTATTCCTAGCAAAGACAGGCAGATGTCTGAGTTCAAGGCCAGCCTGGTCTATAGGGTGAGTTCCAGGATAGCCATGACTATTACACAAAGAAACCCTGTCTTGGGCGGGGTCGGGGTAGAGAATGGCAAGGGTGAAAGAGCCTGTGATTTGAGGAACTTATGTTCATTGAGCACTTGCTGTGTCAGGCAATGCCCAAGCACTCTAAGCTCTCTGGTTCATCTGTTCTTCACTATGACCCTTTGGGATGGTTATTGTTATCTCCACCCTGCAATAGGGAGCTAAGGCACTATCAGGTTTAAGCGACCTGCCAGTCTTTAGTAATGAATGTTGAAGAGGCAGACCTTGGAGTGCACATAATGTTGAGATAATGAATGCCCATGGCAGTATAAGAAAGGCAGAAAGTTGTGTTACAGAAATGTAGAGTCATCTAACTACTAAAGAATGTACTATGTGAGCAGATTCCAGCACATTGCAAGTAATTGAAATTAGGGTATTATTTCCAGTTGTGGAGGTGGGAAGAGAACTATACTTTTTTTGTTCGTTTTTCAGTCTATCAACCAAGATGGCCTCAAACTCACAGATCTGTCTGCCTCTGCCTCCCAGTGCTGAAATTAAAGATATGTGCCACCATTTCTAGTAGGTGTGATGCTGTGAAATGTTTATTAGGGATCAAGAGAGAAGGCTCATCAGGCACAAGCCTGATGATCTGAGTTCAGCCCCCAGATTTCACAGTGGGAAGGAAGGGACCAACTCTGAAAGTTATCCTCTGACCTTCACATACACACCATGGCATGCATAATCCCACATTCTGTCTTTCAGACATATACATGATAATAACAATCATAATTTTAAAAACAAGGTGTTGAAGAGATGACTTAGTAGTTAAGAGCACTTGCTGTTCTTACCAGAGTTTGGTTCACAGCAACAATGTTGGATAGTTACAAGCCCTCTTCTGGCCTCGCAAGCACCCACATTGTATGCATGAGCATGTACATGTGTACACACAAATAAAAAAACGAAAGTAAATATTACCAAAAAAAAAAAAAGACAATACACTAAATGTTTGGATTTACATCATTGTGACAAATGCCATGAACTAACTTAACCTTCTATATTTCCCAGGCTGTTGTCCCTGGACCAGCAGAACATCCCCTGCAGTACAACTACACCTTTTGGTACTCTAGGAGAACCCCCGGCCGTCCTACCAGTTCACAGAGCTACGAGCAGAACATCAAGCAGATTGGCACCTTTGCCTCTGTGAGTACTTAGTCTGGTGGAATATTCCTGGCACGCACTCATATCTTCATTTCTTTCTATCGTTGTGTCTGCCTTCCTAGTAATGTGCTAACATTCTGGTTTCCTTACTTAAATGGTTTGCACTCCCAAGGTCATGTTTGTTCAATTTTTAGATTTATCATTAGACATCCATAGGTAACATTTAGGTAATCTCTAAGTATGGGAAGGTAGTTTTGGTCAGAAAGACATAATACAAAAATAAAAAGAGTTTTGGTTTGAGGTTTCTTATTTTTGCAGGTATTTATTGAGTCTTTATATGTAAGGGTCATAAGAGAGACAGATTTGCTATGTGTGATATCTGTCCTCATGAAATTGGTTTCTGACAACACAGAGTGCTCGGGCTCCTCTTACCCTCCCTCCTGGCTCTGTACTATATTTGTAAATTCGGATACCCTGACTATATACAGCTAACACCAATGTGTCTTGTGCAACAGAGGTTTTCCTGCACTCCTGTATGCTCAGGAGTCCAGGCTGTGTTCAGGCTGTGTGCAGAATCAGTTTTTAAGAGTGGGTCTTGCTGAGTAACCCAGCTGGCCTGGAGCTTGCCACAGTCGTAGCTCAAGTGCTGGGATTACAGATGTGAGCCACCACACCCAGTTTATCCATTTATTTCTAACACAGAAGCCATCAGAAAAGTTTTGATTATATGCTGTCTGGGAATGTTAGACTAATTTCCAAGTACAGTGGCAACCACTGTGTTAGGAAGACGTTTTCATTCAGGGTTCCATTGAATTACTTTGGAATAACTGTGATTATGTCTTGCATTTTTCATTCGTATATAGAAAAAATGTACCAAAAAAAAAAGAAAGAAAGAAAGAAAAGAAAAGAAATGTGAGTTTACCCCAAGGAAACCAAGGTATTTTATGTTTTGTTTTCTTTTCGGTGTGGCATTAAAAGGTTTGCCATCAACACCGTCACAGGACAAGTGATGGAGCCTGAAGTCTGCTGTTATAATCCACAACATTAAGAAATAACCTGTGACTAGACGGTGGTAGTGCACGCCTTCAGTCCCAGCACTCAGGAGGCAGAGGCAGTTGGATCTCTGAGTAGGAGGCCAACTGGGTGTACAGAGTGATTTCCAGAACAGCCCTACACAGAGAAACCCTGTTTCATTGAAAAATCTAAAAGAAAGAGTCTGTGATACTAAGTCCCTCCCAGAGAAGTAATGATAGCATCATCCTTTTTCAAATCCAAAACAATATTTCTAGTGTTTTATTTTGTTTTTTTTAAGTTTCTTTTCTTCCTTTTCTCGTTTCCCTCTTTCCTCTCCTTCCCTTCCCTGTCCTCCCCTCCTTTCTGAGACAGAGTCTCGCTATGCTGGCCTAGAAGTCACTTATAATATAGACCTGGCTGGCCTTGAACTCACCAAGATCTTTCTGCTTCTGCCACCACAATTGGCCTAAAGATTTTTTTTTTAAATTTCATTTATGTTTATGTGTATGTATGCACACGTGCTTGTGGTCACCCTCAGAAGACGGCATTGGATTCCCTACAACTGGAGTTACAGCTGATAAGAGCCTTCTGTTGTAGGTGCTGGGGATCAAACAGTTGTCTGGAAGTACAGCAATACCCTTAGCCACTGAGACATCTCTCCAGCCCAAAGGGTGTCTTTTCGAAAGCTCCACTTGAAGCCAAAAGTACTATTCACTGCTCAGAATAGAGGCTGACAAAGGACCTATAAGAGCCATTGCAGGTCCTTTCCTCATACATTTGAGAAGGTAGAGTCTGCCTAGCACAGCCAGGGACCAGCACAAGTTATTATTTTGTGTTTTGAGACAGGGTGTTGCTATACCTTAGTCCGACTTGGAACTTGTGAATGGGTATCTGTGAACCGCATGTTGCAGTGCCCAAAGAAGTCTGAAGAAGTTATTGAATCCCCTGGAAGTGTGACTCTCAGGTGCTTGTTTGCTGCCATGTGAGTGCTAGGAATTGAATCTGGGTCCTCTGGAAGGTCAACCAATGTACTCGACCCTGAGCCAGCCCTCCAGACCCAGGGTTTATCCTTGTATTCCAAGTGTTGTCTGTTATGGTTTTGTTTTTGCTTTTGTTTTTTCCTTTGATTAAACTATATTTGCCAGGCATAGTAGTGCATACTTATTATAAGAAACCTTGTCTCAAACCAAATAAAGGACTTTTTTTCTAATATGCTCTTCTTTCTACAATGCTCCAAATGAAATGTATACTCAAAGAAGATAGTTCAGGCAGGGCGTCTCCCATGTTTCTGTTCTCAGTTACACAGCTTTGTGTGCATTCAAAGAAAAGATAACATTCTTGTACTCTTGGCTCTTCTTTCTGCAGGTGGAGCAGTTCTGGAAGTTTTACAGCCACATGGTCCGTCCTGGGGACCTGACAGGCCACAGTGATTTCCATCTCTTCAAAGAAGGGATTAAACCTATGTGGGAGGTGAGGACTGACTCCTCTGACTGCTTTTAGGAGCAGATTTGTTTCCTTTTTTTCTCATCCTTTTTCTTTTTTTAAACTTAAGCTCTATCAAGATTAAAATCAGTTTTGAAGTTTCTCTCAAAGCTGTAACACTATTTGGTAAATCTTGGGAGTCTGCACCTCTGGGAAAAGGCATCAATTGCATGTATTCATAGGTGTGACTGCAGGGTGACTTTAAAGATGGTGCTGTTTTAGTTACTATTGTATCCCTGTAAGAGACATCATGACCAAAACTATAGAGGCTTTCTGTCAATTTCAGCTTTCCTACTTTCTAAGGGGTTTTTAGGGACTTCATATGTTTAAATATCTTTCTGCCACAGGACATCTTAGGAGCTTCCCTTTCCATGTTCTTTTATTTTTTGCTATTTCTGATTCCAAAGAAAGTAAAACCTTTGTTCTAGACAAAGCATTTAGTTGGGGCTTGCTTACAGTTTCAGAGGTTTAGTCCATTATCATGGTGGGGAGCATGGTGGCATATAGACAGACACTGGATAGCTGAGTATCCTGATCCATAGACAGAGAGAGATTCTGGACTTGGCGTGGGCTTTTGAAATCTCAGCATCCCACCACCACCACCCCTGCAACACATTTACTCTAACAAAGCCACATTTCTTAATCCTTCTAATCTTTTCAAATAGTGCTATTCCCTGCTAACTATGAATTCAAATATATAAGCCTGTGGGGGCCATTCTTACTCAAACCATCATAGGTGCTATCACTTAAATGGTATTATAGGCGTAAAAATGTAATGCATTTGCTTAGTAGATAGAGAATAAAGAGGTAAGAAAAATACTTAAGAATGACAGGAGAGCCAGAGGTAAGCTCTGTGATCTCTTTGCAAAGCTGTTACTTAACTGCACTTTTGTGCAGCACATGCTCCAGTGCCAGAGCATTTTTCGGGGGGGGGGGGAGGGATGTTCTAGAAGATGTCAAAATCTTCCCATCCTTTGTTCATGTATCCCTGACTCCATGTAGACATGTTCCTCCCAGTGTCCTCAGCATCCTTCACCTACTTTATATGTCAAGACCAGCATATGTGTTTCCTCCGAGATTTCTAGCCATATGCTCTCTCACCATCTCCTGTGTGCACTATTACAGTGTACTCATTAGACTGGCTGTAATTAATTTGTTGTCTGAGTTAGAGCTGAGCTTCTGTCTATGTACTTGCTACTTAGTGACAGTCGGCTTTTAGCAAATGGTGATTATGGTATGTGTTTGAAATGTGACTTTATTTCCTTTTGATTCCTAAAATAGTTATTATAAAAGTGGATTCTTCTTAAAAAATCTATTTCGTGTTTTTAAGAAAATGATTTAGATGAAGAATGCTTACTTTTTTTTTTTTTTTGCTTTTTTTTTCCCTCCTGTTTCTTCTCTCAATAACATTGAAATAACTGTTGAACTAGAGAGTGACCAGACTTCCTGGCCTTCAGAGGTGTTCCTTTGGTTTCAGAGATGACACTGTGGACTAGAATTTCACCTTGATGCCTTCTGTCTTTCTCTAGGATGATGCAAATAAAAATGGTGGCAAGTGGATCATTCGACTCCGGAAGGGCTTAGCGTCCCGCTGTTGGGAGAATCTCATCCTGGCCATGCTGGGAGAGCAGTTCATGGTTGGGGAGGAGATCTGCGGGGCTGTGGTCTCTGTCCGATTTCAGGTAAGTCAGCCGCTGCTGTGTGGCCGCTGCTGCTCTCACTGCTGCTTCTGGTTGGTTTGATGATTCATTCTGTTCCTTCCTTAGGAGGACATTATTTCTATATGGAATAAGACCGCCAGTGATCAAGCAACCACAGCCCGAATCCGGGATACTCTTCGGCGCGTGCTTAACCTACCTCCCAACACCATTATGGAATACAAAACTCACACCGACAGCATCAAGTACGTGTTGGGGGGTTTGGGGGGGACAGGTCCCTGAGCTTAGCAGAAACAGCTCCATAGTTGGGCCCAGACACATGTGGTCATACATGACCCTGACTGGTGGAGTAGGAACACAGCAGCCCCCCAGGGCTTTGGCCACTTGCTGAAGTTCTTGTTGGTGAGGACCTGCTGTGAGGTGTTGTGCAGCAGAGAGCCCTTCTTCAGGATCCCAGTTTTCCTGCCTCTGCTGGCTTCATTTTTACAAGCTGTCTTGTCTTTCCTATGCTAACCACTACTTTAAAGTGAAAGACAGAACTCTTTCAGTGGTTTTTTTCATGGCTGTTTTTAAAGACAATTTCATTGAATAATAAAATCCTCTTCCCTGCCCACCCTGACCCCACCTTTGCATGTCTGTTTAACCTGTTAGCTTATAGTCTGTCTTCTTTGTCTTGGGAGGTTGACTTTTTATCAGAGATGGTGACTCCACTTTCTAATATAGAGCCAAAATCTAGAGAGAGCAGGGTAGATTGTGAGAGAGGAGAACGGAGGGGAAGCTAGAGTCACAGGAGAAAAAAAACAAAGAGTGCGTCCCATATTGAGAATCACTGGTGAGGGTTTGCTCCTTCAGGGACAGTGACAGGGATAAGCTCAGGTCATTATGAATAGGTTATGGGAGTGACTGCCAGATTGTCTCAAAGGTGGATGGAAAGCCAGCCAGCCAGGAGTTAGGTCTCTTTATGTTTATTGTGGCCCTGAGTCAGTATGTGCCTTTGGCAAGTCTCTACAGCTCTGCTTTAGTTCCTCCAGCTCTAAGACAGGAGTATAGGAATTGTAAGGTTGTGGTAAGGCTGGCTTAATCTTTGTAACTGAGGGTCCTCAGAGCAAGAAAGCTCTTATAGGACCAAATATTATTGCTGTCATCATTAGTGCAATGTCATCATCATGCCATTCCTATTCAAGACTAACAGTGAGCCAGTAGTTGTGTTCTATGCAGACTATGAGACTCTCTTCCCCATGCATTCACATAAGATGTGGGTAGAGTTTGCTTATACCAGCTAGGTGCCAGTTTTTAACTGGGAGTACTGCCATGGGAATTGGTCTGATATCAGGTGGTTGGCTAGGATTCACTGGAGCCACCAGCACTCATTTGCCATCTATGACCCTGATTGCTTGTCTCAGCAATCCTGTATCAGCATTATTTTTCTTAGAGAAGGTCTGTCTTACTCTCTGCTGCAGGTAGTGTCTGCCCTCCTGCTAGGTTTAGTCCAAGTTCTAAAGGTCTACATCTTTCCCTAGGATTCTTGTTTGCTAGGTTCCCATTTACCCTGGTTAGGAAAGGAAAAGGGTAGTTTCCATTCACTCCCCAGTGTTCTCCCTCTCTCATACCTGGAGGCAGTTCATCTTGACTTGTAAAATCCCATGAGCAAGTCCTTCTGGGACCTAGGAGCCTCTGGGACTCCTGCCCTGCAGCTGTGACACCCTCCTCAAGACCCAGATGCCACTTTCCCTTGCTCCCCACTCTCTTTCCTCTCCCAATGAGCTACCTTTTGCACTTCCACTAGAATGCCAGGCAGGCTGGGCCCCCAAAGGCTCCTTTTTCAAAACCTCTGGAAGCCGCGATTGAATGTGCCATGACCCTCTCCCTCTCTGGATGGCACCATCATTGAAGCTGGCGTCATCGGAGTCTCTTGTTCTGTTGGCGTGCCACCTGGAAGACCCTTCTGTCCTGGACAAGAGGAACGGAAGAGCATGTTATGCTTTGAGAACAGGCTGACAGCAGCAGCTACAACAACAGCTGAGATCACAAATAAATGGTGCTAAACCAGCTTGTCTCATGCTCTTGCTCTTTATGGTGCATCAAGATGTGGCCTTTGGATTGACTGTCACCATCTTCAAGGGATGGCACACAGACTTCTCCATGCAGGGCCATTCAGGGAATGCAGCTTCATATCCACAAGCCTATTGTGTAGTCATATGGTACCTTATTCCTGGATTTGTGCAGGTGATAACTAGCTCTCAAAGTATGCCCCTACTGCCTGGTGCTCAAGTGTACTCGTTTCCATCCAGTTAGACTGATGGCTGGCCCAGAGTGGTGGCTGAGTTCAGGTCCAGCCTGAAAGTCTCTTGAGGCTGAAAAGGGGGGTATTCTTAGCTTTTCTTTGCTAACTTCCATTTGCCTTTAGTTCATAGAAATCTCTTGCTTGGAGCTAAAACCCTGCTTCTGTCTGTGGCCGTACATAAATACTTTTTTGCTTCGTGCTAATGGGATGTTCTCTCTGGTGCCAGAGCTGCTTGGCAGCCTCCTCCCTTTCCTTGCAGAGTAGATTGTCTTCCTCTTTGGTAGTCTTGCTTGGTGAGAGCCCTTCCATCCTCCCAGCCCAGGTCTAAGGTGAGAGGTGCCTTCATCTTGGGGGACTTCGCCCCTGAGGTCATCTGAATGTACACTGGCCTTGTGAGTACTGTGGCTTTGCTTATGTGTGCGTGCAGCTTGGCTTTCAGGCCCTTAATCTGCATGGAAAGTTTCAGCAAGCTTTGTTAGCTACCCCTAAAACTAAACATTAAAAAGCATTTTTGTGAACTCTGGGTTGCTTGAGTGGGAGGTAACTACAAGATTGAGTTCTCCAGAGTGCCTCATCCAATCTAGAAGCACACACTCCTTAATACCAGCTGGCTGATTTAACCCCAGTCTCTGTGTGGCCCAGAATTCCACAAAACACATAGTGAGACCTTAGGCTCCATGTTCTGGGAATGGTCATGCCACTGCTGTTTTATCACATTCTCCAATTGGCTAAAATATCTAGAAAAAGAGATTTGCTGGAATGCAGAAAGACAAGTGTTGAACACTCGTCAGACAGTGGTTGTCTTGGTCCTTCTGCCTTATCTTTCACTGTGAAGTATGTGTGCATTGTAGCCACACCAGCGAATAAACTTGATGTCACTGTCCAGAGTTAGAGTCCATCAGCAGCAGACTGAGCTGACACCCCTTCAGACCCTGGCTACATATGGGAGGTCAGCTCCTGCCTTTGGTCTGTTCCTTGTGGCTTTTGCTTGAGCCAGTGAACAGCATCTGTTGAGACTTGAGAAGGCCAGCAGTAATGGTTGGCTCCCAAGTGCTCTGGAGATGAGGACTGTTAATAGAGTGCAGGGCATGTTTTTAGGAGTTACTCAGCTTCTTCACTCAAGCATCCCCCCAGCTTGCTGCCTTTCAGCCAGTTTCTAGTGTCCATCACCTGTTTGTCTTTCCAGCCTTCCCTGGTCACCCTGCCTGTTTCCTGCAACATCCCTGGGTGAACCAGGAAGTATTCATTACCCCACAGACAGGCTACTTTTGCTTGGTCCTTGTGCTGCTGACTATCCCTAAGAAGGACGGTGCTTACTCATTGCGTCTGCATCAGGCCACAGCTCTGAAACTTGCCATGTAGTCCACACTGGTCCCCACCTTCACATCGGAGTGCTGGGATTAGAGGTGTGTGCCACCATGCCCAGCTTGTGGTTCCTCTTAATGAAGCAGATTTGAGTTTTCATAGGTTTGGGTCCTTACATCAAATGGCTCACTGCATCCTCTACTTGAGAAAACTCATAACACAGCCAGAATTCTGGGGCCACCAGAGTACTGCTGTCACAAAGGTTGTTAACACAGCACTGTCTTGTGAGAAAATTGCTTATTGGAGTTTCCTCACTTGATTCCTTGTGCATCTGCTCTGGAATAGCAAAAGGGCCCTCTTCCCATAGTGGAGTGCAGTGCTGGAAAAGACTGGTGGGATTTCTCTGCAGAGTAAGGAAGGAGGAGAGAGACAGGCCAGATGTGCAGACTTCCTTCACCTGGTCTGGCTGTCATTGTATTTCAGCATTGAACTTTAATGTGCAGAAGAGGGCCAGCCCACTCACTCTAACCTAGTTCATTCATAACCTGGTGATACTGGGTCGCTTTACTTTAGCTTAACAGCTGCCTAACCTTGCATTGTGCCCTGTACCCAGATTAGCAGGTGGCTGAACTCCTTTCTAGGTATTGAGGGATGGCTTAGTAGGCTTTGGGCAGGATAGGGAAGCATGGAAGTACACATAAATGAGGTCCCCCAGTTCTGAGAATTTGCTTTCTGGTAAGTGAGATGGGATCATTTGGCCTTACAGGGTTCTTTGCTGCTGTCACTGGGATCTGCTCAGAATTCTCAGTAGGTTTTATTAATCTCTGGTTTGTTTGTCTTTAGATGCTTTTCAAAGCATGGCAATTTCTAGGATAACTTCCTCTTTAAAGAAGGAAGGTTTGCTGTTACTTAATGTACTTGGGGTGCCACGGGAAGGGAAAGTAACTAGGAATTCACATGGGGTTGGCCTTTGAGAATAAGACCGAGTCTACCAAAGTTTGTGGCCAAGTGCTGTATTTCCTCAGTCTTCATGTCTGAGTTTAGGGAAAAAGAGGTCAGTTTATTCTGGAGTGGACTAAAAGATCTCTGGAGCAAAAGTTTTTTCCAGATCTTCACCCAGTGATCTATTTTAGGCAGGTGTAATAGAAAAGGACCCTTCTGAAAACAAAAGGATGAATGAGATCGTCTTCAGCCCTGCTATGCGATTCCTTGTTTACCTCTAAGTTACTTAAAGTAGGAGTTAAATCTTGGTGTTGGAGAAGTTCCCAGGCCACTGTATAAGCACTGTATAAGCACTGTATTTTTACTTGTCTTCATTGAGAGTGAAGAGTGAAGCTGTCTTTAATATCACTTAGGAATTTAGAGTACAACTCATCACTGTCTCTTCAGAAAGCTTGGGAGCTGACAAATTCTGTCATACTTCTTAAACAGGCTTAGATTTTTCTTTGAGTCAGTTGTCATAAACTAGTAACTTTGATAATATTTTGGGGCAAAAACATAAATACTGCTATTTTGCAGAGAGAAAATATTGATGAAAGTGGGACAGACATTACCTAATCCTTAATAATTTTACTTATTCTGAGACATGGTCTCACAATGTGGCCCTGGGCATCCTGGAATTTACTAAGCAGACCAGGCTGGCCTTAAACTCACAGAGATCCGCCTGCCTCTGTTTCCCAAGCACTAAAATTAAAGTTGTGTCCCACCTTGCCCAGTCGCCTGCCTATTCCTTTTTTTAAAACAGGAAAACTGCCTATTGTGTCTGGTAATGAAATATATTTTAGTACTTAAAATACTAAATGTGCAGTGAAAGAATGATATATTGTCATTGAGTGCTGTTACCACCTTAAACCAAGAAAAGAATAATTGCCTGGCCTGGTGGTACTAGCCTTTAATCCCAGCATTAGGAAGGCAGATGAAGCAGATCTCTTTTGAGTTTAAGGCTAGCAAATTCTAGACTGGCATGAAGTTTGCTATATAATGCCTAGGATAATCACTGCTTTCAAACTGAAAAGTGGGTAGAACAAAAATTTGAGAGAAGTTGGGGTGGTGTAAAATTCCACAACACTGAGGAACTGATTTTCTCCTTTCATGCAGCCACCGATGAGCAGTCCGTGAGCTGTGCGTGTGCATACCCCTCCATTCACACTTGTAATTCCTTCCTAATCACATTCCTAGATTATGTTCATCAACATTGTATTAATTGGCATGAAGTTATAATGAGCTCTGTTAACTGGAAGTGTTAGCTACCATGACACACACATCTTAAATCTAAAGGTAGGACTTACAAGGGCATTTTCAGAAGCAGATAGATTCTGATATATGTAGCATCTCAAATTTAGGAAGGTTAGAAAGGTGAAAGCAGAGGCCATGACATTTAACTAGGTTGCATTTTTAATGCTGGTGGACCCTTGGTTTTACCGTCAGGGTCAAAGAAGAAAGGTGGCTTCCCTTATCTGTTCCTCGGACCCAGTGCAGCAAAGGCAAGACCTGTTGCCCTTTGCAAGATGGAAGTGGTTGTGGGCTTGGCTGAGCTTCAGCTCTGACCGCAGCGCCCTCCCTTTACCCCTGTTGAAGGAACATTGGCAAGTCCTCAAGGGAGTAGTGAAGACTAGACTTCCTAAGTAAAGCAAGCCGAAAAGCCAGCTGCCTGCCCGCCTAAGAAGAAAGCCTGCTGGGAACCTCACCACTCTACCCAGCTCCCTGTGTCTTCAGTCAGCATGGAGGGCATCGAAATGGGAGGTGGGGTGATGGTGTCTACTCTGTTCAAAGCGTTTGATCTGAATGTACTGTTGTTTTGTTTTGTTTTGTTTTTGTCTCTGGTTTACCAGGGCCTGGGAGGAGTTTCATGGCCTGGTGAACAGCAGCGGCCGCTGATCGGACGCTCCCCCTCTGTCTCTCACACTCAGGGTAGGGCCTTGTCTACCTTCTCTGTAACCCATAACATACCTCTCAGCCATAGGCGCCCTCTCCCCAAGGGGATGTCCTCTTCCCATTTGCCTGCAGCCTTACCTCTTCTAGCATTGCACCTCAGGGAAACGACTTCTAAACCCTGCCTCCCTAGGGCCCGTGTCTCAGCGTGAGCCCTGTATAGGTTACCAGACCACACACTTCTCTCCCATTTGGCTCTGTGCACCAACATGTCTGAGATCACTTTAGATGCTAACATTTCATGAGAGAAAATAAGCACCATATCTTCTTGTTTTGTGCAGATATGGCCATTTTTAAGCCATCTGCAGATGTTGACCAAGGATAGTTCCATAGATCCTCTATGGGTAGGTGAGAGGTATGTCTCTTGTTTGCCTGTCAGTTGTGAGGAAACAATATTGTAAATTTGGTTTCCATGATGAAAGTCAGGGCTACATAACAGACCATGGTGACACGACATAGATGGCCCCAAAGTAGGGAAAGCTGGGCCAACTCCAGCATCTACCTGCCTGAATATTTGCAGTTCATCAAGAGTGTGTCTAGTCTGTCTCTAGCAGAGGAAACTGGTTAAGTGCAGCTGAAGGAGAGGAGCGTTTTCCTCGATGAGAGCCTCCTAGACAGCAGGCACCATGAGCCTCTGTGGTAGCTGCTTCAAGAGTCCCCCTTGCCCCAGGAAGGTTTTCCAGAAAAGGAGACCTGCCACCTTCAGATGAGCTAGAAGAGGTGACACTGAGGAATAGAAGCAGGTGATGGCAAGTCTGGGTGCTGTGTGGTCCACTGTGACCTAGGATGACCAGTTACAGGGTTCCTGAAAGTGGATGGTGCTCCCACCTCCCTTGTGTTTTTTAAGTAGGAGGTGGATAGGGTGTGTGTGTGTGTGTGTGTGTGTGTGTGTGTGTGTGTGTGTGTGTGTGTACAACACCTAGGCTGTCTGCCTTAACTTCTACCTTGTTTGAGGCAGGGACTCTTTGTTATTTACTACTGCATACCCCAAGCTAGCTAGCTGGTCCAAGAGCTTGCCCTGACTGCCTTTATTAAAGGAACATAGGGATTATAAATGTGCACCATCCTGCTTGGCTTTTTATGGGTTCTGGGAATTCAGACTCTAGTTCTTATGTTTGTTCAGAAAGTACTTTGACCACTAAGCTATCTCCCCAAGTCTTGTTCTTGTTTTTATTTTTGTTTTGAAATGGTTCTCCGGTAGCCCAGGCTGGCCTTGAACTCACTGTGTATAGTTGAGGTAACCTGAATCCCTCATCTTCCTGCCTGCACTTCCTGAGGGCTTGGATTATAGGCATGAGCCACCACACTGAGCTCCCTCTCCCCACCCCAACTTAATAGTTTGATTTTGTTATAAATTAAGTTTTGGCCAGGCATAGAAATTCACATCTATACTCTCAGCAATGAGAAAGCTGAGGTAGGAGGATTGCTAAGAGTTTGAGACCAGCCTGATCTATATGGTGAGGTCAAGGCCTACCTGGGTTATGTTGCAGTCTTGTGTGTCCTCCCCTGCCTCCAGCCCTGAAGAACAAAAACAAGAAAACTTTAAACTAGAAACTTTAAATGAGTTTTTCCTTAGCAGACACTAAATTCTTCCAAGTGAAATACCTTTGGCTTGTTTGGAGACGTCATGCCCTTGTACAGTTGTCACTGTGTAGCCTTTGGCTTGTTTGGAGACGTCATGCCCTTGCGCAGTTGCAACTGTGTAGTCTGTTTGCAGTCCCTCCTTGACTTTTTATGCACTTGATAGTTCAGGTGTCCTTGATATGGGCGAGTCTGTGAGGAGCATTCCAATTTAAATCCAGAAAAGCCACTGCAATACCTTAACAAGCTTAAAAAGACCTCTACTGATTGGGTCTTGCTTTCACTGAGAGAGGTGTTCTAAGACGTGACATCTTAGCCTCCTCTTCCTTTCTTGCTTGCTGTTTCCCTATATTGTACGATGGAACATGAGCTGTAAAAAAGAAAAAGAAAAAAATTGTTTAGATAGGGTGGCACACACCTGTAGCCCCAACATGGTAGGGGCAGAGGCAGAAGGATTACTGGAAAGGCCAGGGTGAGCCACATAATATAATCCTTGTCCCAACTCCAAAGTAATGAAGATCATGACTCATGCATACACCCCTAGCACTTTCGAGGTAGAAGCAAGGGGATCAGGAGTTCAAGGTCATTTTCTCTGACAGAGCCAGCTCAAAACCAACCTGTGCTATGTGAAATCCTGGCTCCAAACAAAACAAAAAACAAAACCATACATGCATTCATCTCAAACTTCTAATATTTTTTCCCACACTATTTGCTGTTTTGTGTGTTTACATATCCTAAGGCTACTTTCTCTAACTTTCATTAGGAGCCAAGGCGTTTAATAAAAGTGTACGAGTGTGTTGTTGGTCAGGGCAGCTGTCATGGTTGTTTAGTAAGACTTGAGATTAAATTTCACTCCCAATGAACCTTGGAAGATTTTTCAGCTGTGCTGAATCCTCAGGGAGAGAAGAAAAAGGACAGAGCCACCTACCACGGTGGCCCACAGATAGCCAGGGATGGGTGAGGTGAGCACCTCTTCCAAGCCACTCTGCAGAGACTTGGGTGGGCACAGGTGCAGATACAGACATTTGCAGAGGAAGGCGTGCTTCTGAGGCATTTCTGTGCCCCTCTCTCCAGGCGCATTAACCCTGCCTTAGCCCATTGTTCCCAACGTTAGAGCTTGAGCTCAACGGTGACTGTTTTGAAACAACAAAAAAAAAAAAAATTAGAAAGTCATTTGAGTGTGTTGACAATAGGAGTATACGGATTTAGGAATCAGTTTGAATGGGGCTCTCTGGGGTTTCTGAGATCTTATCAAGGTAACATAACTTGAAGTTCAGAAGGGTTCTACAGTTTTCTCTAGGGCTGTGTCCTATATGCTCAGGTGTACCCTGAGCAAAACCCACATGCCACCACATCATGGCTAGGATGCTAATTGCTAGTGTTTGATTGTCATTCCGGCAGTTGGTTGGTTTGATTTGTTGGGGTTTGTTTTGTTTTGGTTTTTTTGGTGGTGGTGGTTTATTTGTTTTAAAAGAACAGAAGCACAGAGGCGTGATGGCACTCAAGGACTAAGGCAGGAGGAACATAAGTTTAAGGCCAGCCAGGTCTATATAGCAAGTTTAGTTTAGCAAGGATCACACAGAGAGATCTTGTACCACAGATAAAGAAAAAGATAAAGAAAAGGACAAGGGCAGGAGAAGCCACTGACAGCCTCTGCCACTTCCTGTCTTTATTCCCTTGTCACTTCTCCGTCTATAGCTAGGACCTGGCTAAATGTAATTCTTAGTCTAGGGAAAAACATGTCTCAGACTAAATTTGGCACTAAATGTTCTAAGCATTCTTTTCTTAGAAAGACTGGTCTACAGCCATAGGACCTTGCCACCGTCCGCCTGCTGAATGCAGCCTGTCCTGGCAGAGCCTGCCACCTCCCTTCATTGCTCTTTGTTTCCTGTTAATCTGGGAGGAGGCTCCTGTGCTCTGGCTCTTGTGTAGTCTTCTTTTCCAGGTTGCAAGTGGGCCTTTTGCAGTGGTCGGACTGCTCAGTTTTCTTACTAGAAAGGGGAAGTAACTAGAGTAATACCTGATTGTTGAAGGGAAGTAGAACAGATCTCTGCAATGGACCTGCACAGAGTGAAGGCCATTTCTGGCCCAGCCCCAGCACTGGTCAGTATTTACCTGAGTTCCTCTTCCTGACCCCAGAGACTCAGCTTATCCAGGAGACAGACTCCTGCTTCTCTTCCTTAGCTGGAAGTTCTTACTGCCCTGCTCCTCTGTTCGTACTCTCACAAGAGCAGGCTTGTTGCTGCCCAGCCTTCTCTGGGCACAGAGGTGGTGTGGAGATGGAAGAGGTGGGCAGAGCAAACTTCCTGTGGTCACTTGAGCAGGCTTAGGGACATCGCACACCAGCTAAGAGCAGAAAGAACCCTGGACCATGTCTCCCTCCGACTTTCCTTTGTGGTGCGAGAAATATTCTTTAGCATCCTTTGCTGGCCTCTTGTGACAACTCAGAGGAATCTATCATTTTGAATGGTTTGTGTACTATTTAAAAAGACGATTGTCAGTTAGCCTTGTGTTCAGCTCCTTACATGAAAACATTTGATAAGTGAGCCACGGAGTCATACGTATCAGTTAAAGAACGGCCAGTGGACTCTGGAAATCATGTCAGTTTCTCCCCAGTTCCCCTAGGGTAGTTCACCCATCTCTTGGCATACAGAACAGTTGGAACTCAGTTATAGGGCTCTTGGTCACAGCTTGCTTCAGGTAGCCAGTCGCAGTACGGAACTGCCATGTGGCTACCTGAGCATACTCCCCCTCATTGTGTATTTACTCAGAACCAGTTGTCATAGCCCAGTTAAATGTAGCAATGTTAAAAAATGATCAGTTAAGGCCACAGTGCTACAGTGACCCTTTAAAATGGAAGAGGAATCGACTTCAGAAGCCGGAGTAATGAGTTTGCTTCAGAGTTTCTGGTACATTTAAACTCAAAGCCCTGGGTTAGGGCAGCAGCTAATTGGACCTTAAAGTCCCTGCCAGGGAAACCCATGGGATTTTGAGATTCAGGTGATATGAGCTGTGGCTGGGTTTCTAATATGAGACAACAACGATGGTCAGGGCTGCCTGTGCCCAGTAGAAGACACATAAGACACATACTAGAACCACATCCCATGTTTCTCTTTCAGGAAAAGCTTTTCTGCTGGTAGCAGGGTTCATCTTGTGGAGAGGCAGTCTGTTTAAACTGAGCTGTGGTGGGTGAGGTTGGATTTATTTATTGCATGGTCTGGTTGTGTCTTTCTTCTCCTGGTTTCACCTGCCCACTTGCCATTGGGTCGCTGTTGTCCTACCTTAGGTGACTTTGTGTGTTTCAGAGTTTCTAAAAGTATTATATTCAGGCAAATGAATACATATGTAACCTTTCTTCTCTGCAACCTCCATCGAAGGTAGCTGTTGTGTACCATACTGCTGTGTACCACATACTCTCAGTTGATCTTGGATATGTTTCCATAGTAGCTGAAAGCTTCTCTCCTTTTCTCTTTAAAGCTGCAGTGTCCCATTGTGAGAATGTGCATGCATTAATGTTTCACCAGCGTTGGGGGAGTTAACTAACCTCTTGATTTTCCAAGCCAACAGCCTGGAGGATTTTGTGAGGACTTGGAAGGCAGGCTGCCATCTGATGTTAGACTGGCAGGGAAGGGCTGGGTGTAGAGAGCTGGTCAAGTCCTTCCCCGTGTGTGTGTGTGTGTGTGTGTGTGTGTGTGTGTGTGTGTGTGTGTGTGTGTATCTAGATGGCCCACATATTGAATACTCTTATTTTCTCTCATTTTCTCTTTCAGGGACAATTCAAGCTTTCGAAATACAAAAATCACATTGTGAAAGTGCACAAGCTGGCAATAATCCTTTTCTGTTTGTGTGTTTGTCTGACATGGATGCGAGGCTCAGGCAGTCCTTCTGTCTGCTCACTGAAGGGGTGTACCTGAGCCATGCGCTCCCCTTCTGCACTCGTCCCTGGAAGACGACTCTACTAGACACCTTCCAGCACTGCTGACTTCATAACGAAGACAAATGGGGATGTGACTTTATAATAGACAAACACTTTTGAATGGGGTTCTGTACAGGAGTACAGCTGTTTTCTTGCTGTGTGCTATCCACATGCCACTTGGCATCCTGATGTGCAAAGGACTTGATTACTGACCACATGTATGTGCCCAGTGCTGGGTCCGAGCTGAGCGTTATCAGTATTATGAATGCTTGCACATCCAGGAACAGCCTCTGCTTAGAGCTGAAGAGAACCGAATGCCTCTTCTAAGCTCTACTGTTAAGTTATTGTGTGTTCTTCTCCCCCAAGCCCACCACTCTGAACCTGTGTTAGGATGTGATGACAGAAGCCTCGGATCCTGTGTCCTTTGCGCCTTACACCTCCAGTTCCCTCCAGTGGGACTCTCCTTCCTAGGCACTGTGGCACTTAAATGGGGATCCCAGGCAGCACTGGTTTTGCTGGTGAAACCTAAGGTATCTACCCTGTAAGAGAAGCTGGAGAAGAATGCAGTTCAATCAGAAGCTAGGTTACAGTGCAGATCCTATGTGTGGGGTTGGAGTTGAGGGCGGTGACTGAAATGAGCCTCCCATAGGAGGGACTTGTGTGCTGAGCACGGTCTGTGGGGCCTGCAGGTCCCTCGTGGAGGAGGAAGGGACAGCTGGTTAGTGCTACATAACACTCTGTGTAGATCCTACAGTGCTGAAATGGACATCTGAAGAAATGGATGGTTTCATTTGATGGCTGTGTCTGCTGTGGTTGGAATAGACTTTTGGTCCTCGTTGCCTGAATGTAAACAAATTGTCCAGATCCCTGATGCCCAGAAGGCTCTTGCAGGCATGTCCTCATAAGAGAAGCTGGGTGATCTGACTCTGAAGCCTGAGAGTTCAAAAGAGCACCCAAGATCAAGGAAGAAATGGACAGCTACAGCAGCTTCAAGTGTACTGGGCTCTTGGGAGCCAAGGTGGCAGTACCTTAAATTAAGGCCTCTCTTTAAAGCATATCCCCGAAGTGTCCGGGTCCTCAGCCATGGGTCTCAGGAATTGGGAATGTAACAGCATCTCCTTGTGCCCATCCTACTCCCTCCCAGCTTTCCGCTTTTAAGCTCCCTGAGTCACTGCTGTCTGGGGACGCCTTTTCTTGAAAGAGCAGAGTGCATGGCCGGAGAGGGGAGGTCTTTCTGCTGTGGGCGAAGCCATCTGAGAAGGATATCCAGCAGCAATTGAAATGCAGGAATCTGAAGAATGCCTTCTGGGGTGGTTGTGAAGGGCTCAGGCAAAACCAGAGCATCATTGGCTGTCAAGGAGGCAAAGGCTGCTTCTGGAGGCTCGGCTAAAGCAGGGGGCCTTTACATTTGCCTGTGCTCAGGTCACCTCAAAATCCCAAAGAGCAGACATTTGGACATGCCTTCCTTTGGGCATCTTTCTGGTGTGTGTGTGTGTGTGTGTGTGTGTGTGTGTGTGTGTGTGTGTATGTGTTTTCACACGTACATGTGTAGTGTGTTTATGAGTGAGGCCTGTGTCAGGCCTAGTGGTTAGATGTTCTGTTTTGCCTTTATTTTTCAATCTCATTTGTTCAAACATTTGAATCTCCTATGTTTTCTAGAGCTGCTCGTCTTTTCCCATCCTCTTAGTCATTATAGTATTTAACAGTTGGGTTTTTTCCCTCCCATCCAACGTGTGCCAGCCCTGCTCCCATTAGAGTGAGGGGTTCTCACCGTCAGGTAGCATCTTCCCCCAGTGTTCTTCAGGTGCTCTGCCTAACAGCTAGAAGGGGGAACTGAGCGATCAGTTTACCCATGCCACCCATTCTTTGCAAACTAGCTGGGGAAGTCTCTCTGTTTATTTGACTCCATGGACCTCTGTATGCTGAGATACCACATGGTTATGGTTATGGTATCATCGGTTCTCAAAACAGGTAGAGGTCTCCAGAGCCAGTGTGACCCAGCAGGGTAGGTTGCTGCTAGGGAAGGGAGAGTCATGTTCTGGCTGTTCTCCCTTCTGCCTTCATGGCCCCACTCCTCTAAAGAGAGCCTTTCTCTTTGTCTTTTTGTTTGTATGTGTGTGTATTTTTCCTGTGACACTGGCAGTGGCAATACTTTTTCATCCAGAGAAAAGCTTGTCAGTGCTCCAAGAATGAATTTCTAAGTACTTGCTGGTGGGGAAGGAGCAGGGACTGTGACAGTGACGTGGTGTTGCACTTTGAGAGGATTATCTACTGCAGTAATAAATGGAAGGGATCAGCAGGAGTGGATGTGGACTTGTTTATATGAGGGAAGTGGGGACACGGGTGGGTGGGTGGGTGGGATAGTTCTACCCTGGTCTCCACCTGCAATGTACTGCAAAATTTCACAACTTTGTGGGATGTACAGAGGATGCAGACAACACTGACACAGATTGAGTGTGAAAATAGTGTGTATTGCTTTTTGTTGTTTTGTTTGAGAGGCAGTTCCATGGAGCCTAGGCTGTCCTCAAACGCGGTATAGTAGAGGTTGGCTTTGGTGTGTGCCATCATTTCCTGGTCAGTTTATGCAATGCTGGGGATTGAGCCCAGGGCTTCATGCATGCTAGTCAAGTGTTCTTCAGCTGAGCCGTATCTCCAGCCCTCAGGTTGCCATAATTTATTTTTACATTTTTTTGTTACTGTTTTGTTGGACAGGATCTCACCTTATTGAACGGGCTGACCTGAATTTACCATGAACCTCATGCCTCAGATTCTTTAGTGCTGGGATTAAAGGTGTGTCCAGCCTTGATTTACATATTTAACATTCAAAGAATGCTCGTGATTAACCCTCGACTGAGGGTATGGAATACTTGAGTGAAGACAGAAGGAAATTCAAAACACCTAGGAGATGATAGGATCCAACATTAGCCCCATAGAAGCAGGGAAACTTGGTTGCATTTTCTGTAGGGCAATGTTTCAGCTGAACTGCACAGGGCTATTCAGTGCTCCAAAAGATCTAAGTGCTCCTGAGGCCTGGAGGAGGGGCCAGAGCAAAGGTTATAAATGCCTATGCAGCTGCTAATGGAACAGTGTTGTAGGAAAGCCCCCCACATGGAGGAGGGCTTTAGGTTTCAGTAAACCTTCCTGAGCATTTGAGCTGTCAGAATGAAGAGGCTGGCTGGGCCTGGGAGGAACAGCAGAGAACAGATCACCTATTGGGGATTTGCCAAGGTTTTTGTGGGGAGGGGGAATTGAAGGTGTAAGACCCGTGAGAGCGTGGTCCCTCGCACTCCCACTCAGGAAAGGTGACCCTCCCAAATCACGAGAAGCGGTCTTGATGCAGAAGCATGAGGTCCTTTGTATTCCAGTGCACTGGGGCTGGGGCCATCGCCATACGCCACGCAGGGCAGAGGGCTGAGGACCCTCGGTACAGGGTTGAGACAGCTTTTATAGGGTTACAACAGAGCCTGCGCGTAGCATCCAGTGCAGACCAATTAATTTAAACTATCCAAGCCCGCGCTTAGCCCAGGAAGTCTGCTTTTGCACAGGCTTCTGGGTGGGGTGACAAGGCTCATTTCCTGTGTTCATTCACTCACAGGCTGTCATAAACATTCAAGAAGGTGACCCTCAGCTTGGGATTTAAGACCCCCCAGCTTCCTGGGGTCAGTGGAGAGTTAGGCTAAATTTTTCCATCCTAACAAAGGCAGGGTTTCTCTGTGTAACCCTAGCTGGCCTGGAACTCACTCTGTAAGCCAGGCTAGTCTTGAACTAAAGACCTGCCTCTGCTTCCTGAGTACTGGGACTAAAGGTGTGTGCCACCACCACTCTGCTGACCAGATAGCTTCTGAAGTTTCATCCAGCTATTGTATTTGAGAGTTATTGAATGGACTTGCTGGGGGCTAGGGAGATGGCTCAGCAATTAAGAGCACTGCCCAGCCTTCCAAAGCTCCTGAGTTCAATTCCCAGCAACCACATGGTGGCTCACAACCATCTGCAATGAGATCTGGTGCCCTCTTCTGGTCTGCAGTTGTACAACTGCAGGCAGAATACTGTACATGTAAATATTTTTAAAAAATGGACTTAACACCTTGGAAGTACAGTGGTATCAGACAGACAGTATCAGCTGGTAAATTGAGTCCCAACAACCAATCAGCCTGCCAGTTCGGCTAAGAATATACTAAGCTTCTAGTTCTTGGTCTCCAGGGAAAGTTGTGCCATGTGTTTATAAAAGGATGGCTCTGGCCAGCTTTTCCTAACTGCCTCTGCCAGGAAGGGGTAGAAAGGGGTGATGTGTGCCTCGGGTAAGTCCAGCAGGAAGTCTGAAAGGCACCAGTAGGAAATCTCAAAGGCACTGGACAACAGGAAGCAGCCTCAGATCTCAGGAGCACCAGCACCTGTCACACCCCCATCATCCAAACAGCCTAGACCTAGGGCTCACCTTCATTGCCTGCTGTGGCTGCCCACAGGCAGGACTGCCCTTTCTGCAACTTCCCTGCTCCCCAGACTGGCCCAGAACCAGCACTCCACTCTTATCCCCACAAGGTTTCTCTCCCCTCTCTAAACAGCTTTCTAGACTTTTTTTTTTTGTTTGTTTGAGGCAGGGTCTTGCAATGTAACTCAGGCTGACCTTGACTCTTATCTGTTTCAGCCTCCCAAGGGCAGTGATTTCCAGGCATGAGCCACCATGTCAAACTGCAGCTCTTTATTTCTTATTTTAAAAAAACGACATAGTGGCACATGCCTATAATCCCAAGGCCCTGAAGACTGAGACAGAAGGACCACAGATACAAGGAAAGCTTTGACCACATAGTGAGACTGTCCTGGAGCAAAACAAAATTCCCAAGTTAGATAAACAATAGATCCACATAATGAGATATGATTCATCAATAAAGAGAAAAGTACTAAGCAAAAAGACGTAGTTCCTCGAATGCCATTACAACACCATAATGTCAACTCTGAGAACTGCATTTCCCTGTTTTTGTTTTTTTTTTTTTTTCTGTATACCGTGAAGTTCCCCTTGGCAGAAAGCACATAGGAAAGTGGAATGCTTTTTTAACAGTCTTGCTCTTACTCACTCAGAGGAATGTTTTTTGTTACATTTAAATGCTTTGTCTATTGTGCATGTGTCTGTGAGTGCAAGAGAGTATGGGAGTATAGAGGTCAGAACAACTTTTGGGTTTAGTTCTCTTTCCACTGACGACATTCACAAGAGTAGAGAAGTGCTCAAGTTCCAGATGGCCACACCTTGAAAGTGAGGTGGCATTAGCCAGGAAGGAAAGGCTACCTCTGACCCATCCTGACAGGTTTGAAAACAAGTCTTCAAAAGACCAGAGCAATTTCCAGGTGAAGGGTCTGCTTGCCATAAATGCTCTGATGCTCTTTAAGGCACACAGGATAGTCCACCACAAAACCATCAATTTCACAATGTTTGGTATCCAATAAAAATTCCTTGACATAGGAGGAGGGAGGAAGTGGAGAATGACCTCTAGTCTGAAGAACAAGCACTATAAATAGGTTTAACAAGGGCAAAGATGCTAGAATTTTCCAAATTTCTATTTTAAATGTATCTCCAACTTACATTCCTTACTGCAAATTGGAACTAGAATCCCTCTTCTTGTCGTCGCCCACCACCAAAAACTGTCCTGACCTCTACACTCGCAAATACTCTCTTCGCGCATGCAGTGAGCTATGGCTAGTGACAATGGACCAGTCCTGCAGTTAGACCTTGTTACCAAACTTACCACACCAGGCCCCCATACTGATTCCAATGTCACCTCCTCCAAAAAGCCCTCCCTGTCCTCCTGTGATGTGACAGGTACACCTGCACCGCCTGCAAGAAGCACACTGGCTGCGGGAACAGATCGCTCAGTAGCTGCTCTCCGCAGTTTCTCTTCAGGTCAGGAACTGTGGCGCGGAGGGCGTCGCCTTCGCCTTTGATGTGAGTCGTTCCCGGGGCATAAAAAGCAAAGTGCATCCGATGCTCTTTAACGCCCTTTGTTAAAAGTCTGCCTCTACAGCTCCTGGGTCCAGGTTGGTTGCCCGCTATCATGCCCAGATGTCTCCACTAGGGGGCGCTCCGGGATCCCAATTCCCTCAGGGCAGCCGGTCTGCAGTCTTAAAAGTCTGTCTGGAAAGCCTGCGAGACTCATAGGCGTGGTGAAATCTGCGATGGATCTTAGCTGTCCAGGAATGAGGCGGCTTCCTTACCTTAATCCTCTGCAGTCGAGGCCGGGTGGCCTAGGGAAATAGGGGACAAGGCTGGTATGGGTACAGCGCTGGGCAACCGCTGCGCCTGCATAGGCACTGACCCCGGACTTCAAAGCAAGGGAGCACCAGATCACTCCATTTTCACCCAGGCAGGCCCTTTCGGAAACTTTCTCCTCTTCCCTCTGCCTTTCCTCCCCCTCCCCCTCGGTCCTCCCTCCAAGTCTCCTCCTTTCTTTTGAGATTGGGTCTTGTTCCCATCTAACTCACTAACTGGTAGAAGATGACCTTGAACTCCCAGTCATTCTCCTTCCACCTCCCAAGTGTTGAGACGGCAGGTGTGTGCCACCACTCTAGAATGGTATTTTTGACTATTACTTTTTCAAAAAGTTTTAGTTTCATCTTTTTTGGGGGACGGGTGGTAGGAGGCAAACCCAGAGCTTCATTAGTGCCTGGCAAGTGATTTATTACAAACGACACTCCAGCACCCCGGTGTTTTTTGTTTGTTTTATTCTGTGTATTTGGAACTGCAGGGTAACTGGGGAAAAGGCAGGATGCACAATGACAACGACGCACGCATTCACACATCTCATTATCACGACATTAGCAAGTGGATACTGCATTGCTTGGATTTTTAATACATGAACGTGACTGAGCTCTTCTTTTAAAAATCAGAGATTATCTTTGTTTTTATTTCTCGAGGCAGGGTTTCTCTGTATAACAGCCCCAGCTGACCTGGAACTCACAGAGATCTGCCTGTCTCTACCTCCAACACGCTGGGATTAAAGGTGTGCATCATCACTGCCCGGCGGGATTATCGATTTTTTTAAAGATTTAGTTTTACTTGTGTGTCTCTGTGTGTTCCAGTACCGAGGAAGCCAGAGAGAGCATTGGATCCCCTAGAGCTGAGGTTACAGGCAGTTGTGAGGAGCCTTTGGGAAAGCACTTAGCCAGCCATCTCTCCAGCATGGCCACTCCCCACTTATTTTTAAATTATAAGTGCCCATTAGGGCAAATATATTCTGGTTTATTTTTTATTTGGCATTGAATGGAAGGCTAAAGTATGTGCTCTTCCTCTAAGCCTCTGTAAACACATGTGATGAAGGGAGCCAAGATTACATGAAATATAGTTTTTTGATACTGGGTAGTGCAGGCTGGTCTCAAACTCAAAATCCTTGCCTCAGTTTCCCAAGTGCTGGAATTATAGGCCCACCCCAGCACAAACTTTCACTTCAACTGTTCTTGACTTTTCTCCTTGTTTTTTGTTTTTTTTTGTTGTTGTTGTTGGTTTTTTTGTTTTTTGTTTTTTTTTCAGTACCCATACAGTGCTGGACACTGTATGGGGATCAGGAATCCAAGCTGAATTGGACTGAGACTTTTCCCCAGTAGAAGGGACAGGTGTGACACTCAGAACCAGAGGAAGTCGTGAGCTTCTTTCTCCTTTCACTTTCCTCTACCCCTCCATCTCTGGGCCATGTATTTCCCTTGATGGGAAACCTGCTTATCACTCCCAAGATGGAAACACTCTCATCTGTGGGTGTGGCCCTGAGACCCACAGTCATTTTCAAGGGCCCAACATAACGCATAGGTGTCTTCTTGCAATTCTTCAGTGATGCCATGACTCAGCTGGCCTCAAAACATCTGTGGGTGCCTCTGCAGGTGGGCGGGCAAAGCACCCAGGTTTGTTCCTCAAAGAAAAGAATTCATGCAGAACTGAGAACATACATCTTTGGGACTCCGCATGGTGGCTGTGATGGCACACACGTCATCTACCCAACTCTCTGTGGAATAAGAGACTAGGACCCAAAACACTGACCACCCATCTCAAGCCTCACACAGAGATGGTAAGAGTGGGCTGAGGTAGAGAGAGAGCCATCCACCATTGGCCAGGACAGGTTGTTTAATGCTAAGGGGAGTTCTCAGAGGCTCAGAATTGGGACTTAAAAGGCTTGCGGGGAGGGGCGCTGTTTGCAGAGTTTTATCTTTAAACAGGACCCAGCCCCAAACTCTCTATGTGGCCAGAGACTATCTTGAACTTCTGATCCTTCTACTTCCACTCTCCTAGAGTTAGAATCACAGGCAACATCATGATTAGTTTGCAGTGTTAGGGCCTCCTATGTGCCAGGTAGTCTACCAATGAGCTACATCCTCATGATACTTATTTGCATTATGTATACAGCCGGGCATAGTGGCGCTCACCTCTAATCCCAGCACTTGGCAAGCAGAGTTGCAGGACAGAGTGAGGTCCTGGAGAGCCTGGTCTACTTGGCTTCTTTTTCTTCTTTACCTTGATCCAGGACTGGAGTTGTAAACTGGGTGCAGCACTCCATGGAGTGATTTTATGTCTAGATATAAATTATTTTCTTTATACTCCTGTGGTTTTCTGTTTTTAAATTAAACGAATTATTTTTCATACATACCCATTCTAGAAAGAGTCTGTGTGTGTAATCAGAGACCAAGGGGCCAGGGAGTAGGTGGGCAAGTCCCCTAAGCTGTTGTCTTGTTCCTGAGGAGTCACCAGCTGCTTAAAGGGTCCCACTGTTAAGTCTCAACCAGACTCAGTGAGCAGAGATGCTCCAACTCCAGTGGGAGGAAAGGCACCAGCCATCTGGGAACCTGCTCCCACCTGTTAGGTGTCCAGGACCTCAGGAAAGAACAATGTCAAGCTGGATGGTGGCCGAGCACACCTTTAATCCCAGCACTTGGGAGATGGAGGCCAGTCTGGTCTGCAGAGTGAGTTCCAGGACAGCCAGGGCTATAAAGACAAACCCTGTCTTGAATTCCCCCCACCCAAAAGAACAATGTTAAGGCTGGAGGGATGGCATTTGATGCTCTTATAGCGGACATAGATGTAGTTCCCAGCACCTACATATCAGCTTACGTACATCTGTAACTGCAGTTCTAGGGGATCTGACACCCACCCTCTTCTGGCCTTATGAATCTTTTCTAAGCTTGAGGAAAGGAAGACCACAGCTCAACACTCTGGTCCCCCTGGGTCTTGAGAGGGGGTAGTATACCCCACACCTTACCCAAGCTACCTTTGTAATAAGCTCTTCATAGCAAGAGGGTTCCAGCTGCCTGGAGAACAAGGCATTATGATTAAAGCTCAGTCCCAGGTGTGGGCCCTGAAGGCAGGCAGAGAACTTGGTGGACTACTCACCAGTGGACACAACTCCCTCAGCATGGCCCCCTCAGGTAGAGCAGTTTCCTCCCAACCTCAGGGCTAAGGCTGACATCCCCTTAGGCAAAGACTGTTCTAGCCACTGAAGCACTGCCAACAGGAAACCTTTGCTCACATTTGAGCCGGGACAGTCAAGAGCCGGCATGGCCTATGGAGTCCTCCTTTCTGGTTGTTCTTCATGGAAGCCAGCATGGACAGCCTGTCTGAGACCTCCTGGGTGTTACATTCTCCCGGATTAGTGCTGGCTACCCACCCCAGCATCCCTTCCAGAAGAGAGACAGTGGGTCTGGCCTGATGCCATCTGCTGGTAAGTTTTCCATCTCTTCACCTGCCTGGCCCTATCAGTATGTGGGCACGGGGACACCA
>JANBXA010000328.1:21012500-21045000 GCA_030556225.1 Cricetiscus sungorus | reverse complement strand
GAGGGAGGGAGGGAGGGAGGGAGGGAGGGAAGGAGGGAAGGAGGGAGGGAGGGAGACCAGTTGAAGTGGCAATCCCTGAACTTGGCAGGAGGATCAAAGAGTTATGTCATCCTCAACTACATAATAAGTTTGCAGCCATCCTGGGCTACATTAGATCCTGTTTCAAAAAAACCAAAAAAGTAAGTAAGAAAAAAAAAGGCAAGGAGGGAGCTCGAGGTCAGCCCCTGGTAAAGTACTTACTTGCCTAGCACCCCTGAAGCCCTAGCACTCCCCCCACATACATGAAGAAAGAAAAGCTGTTACTGAATATATGTGTTAGTCATCTTTCTACCAATGAAACAATCATCTGAGGTTGCAGCCATGGTCATTTGGTCTCATTGTTTTGGGGTCTGAGCAAGCCATGACAGGAATATCCATAACAGCCAGAAAGCAAAGAGAGAGAATAAGGAGCTTGGATCTCAACATTCCCTTGAAGGGCATGTAATTTTACTGGTGTGTCACCTCCATTCCAATGCACTGGGACCTGTTAATTTGGGCCTTTAATAGCGCCCTTTCGAGCCACTGATTTAAGAGGGTTTATGGGTTTTGTTTGTTGCATTTTGAGAGGTTCCCTTGTAGTTTAGGCTTGAACCTGCTGTGTTGCCTAGGATGATCTTGAACTCCTGCTCCCCCTGGTTTATGCGTTGCTGGAGAATATATAACCCCAGCACTCTGGATGCATAGGTGGGAAGGTCTTGAGTTTGTGACCAGACAGACAAGACCCTGTCTCAAAAACTAAACCAAAGCCCTTCGTTCTTTTTGGCCAAATTTGTTCTGAGGCTCTTTTTTACGTGATAACTGTACTATGGGGGAGGGTGTTAAGGCATGCTCCAAATCTCTTTCAACACTGAACTAGTCCACCAAAGAGAATTTAGCCCAGCACTCGGAGGCAGAGGCAGGAGGATCTCTGTGTGCTCGAGACCAGCCTGGTCTACACAGAGAGCGTTCCAGAACAGCTGGGGTTGGGGGAACTTGGAAGAAAACAAAAACCAGAGGACCTTTCAATGGGGGCGTGGCTTAACCCGGGGAGGCGTGGAGGGAAGGAAGCTGGAAGACCCATCAGGCATGGCGATGCCCTGGTCTCTCCAAACCTCCCTCCCTGGTTCAGGCTGAGCTAGCTCCTCTTCTGCACATGTAGTGGGGTTCCTAAGACTCTCTCCACCTCCAACTTAGCATAGCGCCTATAGCAGAGCATAGAGAGCCCTGGGGCCGAAGCTGATTGCCCACTCGCCCCCTGCAAACTCCTGTGCTGGCCCACAGAAGTGGGTCCCATAGCGGACATCTGCTGAGCACCGAGCAATTTTCATGTGTTCCATCACACTGCCCCTCAAAGGCCCTGGCATTACCTGTGCTGAGCAGAAGAGCAAACAAGTTCAAAGCGTTCACAAAGTTATTTAAGGGCTCACGGCCACAAAGTGGCAAGAGCTGAGTGTATAGCATGCCTCTCCTGCTCATGTGGCTATGATGGGGAATTCCTCGTTCTGTTGGCTTTGTTGTCTCTGTAATTGTTTGCAGTACATGACTTTGACCATGCTACACTAATGCTCTTCCTCTGAGCAATATCCTCAGCCCCTACTATGTACTTATTTATTTTTTATTTTTGGTTTTTCGAGACATGGTTTCATTTGTTTATTTATTTTTGTTTTGTTTTGTTTTTTGAGATAGGGTTTCTCTGTATTGCTTTGGAACCTGTCCTGAAACTAGCTCTGTAGACCAGGCTGGCCTCGAATTCACAGAGATCTACCTGCCTCTGCCTCCAAATACTGGGATTAATGGAAGACATGGTTTCTTGGTGTTGCCCTGGCTGTCCTGGAACTCACTCTGTAAAACAGGTTAGCCTTGAACTCATAGAAAACCACGTGCCTTTGCTGTCCCTTACTATGTTTTTGAGGCAAAGCTTTACTCTGTAGCCTAGGCTGGAATCCACTATGTATCCTATGCTAACCTTGGACTTGTGGAACTCCTCCCCCTTCATCCTCCTAGATTTTGGAATTACAGGCAAAAATGACCACACCCTACTAAGGCTTGACTTGTGTTTTATATAAAAACTGGCAGAGAATTTGGGGGATTAAATACTGTGTGGTATCCCCAAACCTCTAAGAGAAATGTTAGTATGTACCTAGCACCATGCAAACCTTTCAACTTTCAACTAGTCCACTCTGAAGGGAGAGGCAGCCCCACCCACTCTTATGAGCTTCCTTTAACCAGGGCCCCAGACTTCAAGGGCACAGAATGTCTGGGGCAGCAAAGCCACTCTTTTTTTTTTTTTTTTTTTTTTTTTTTGGACTCAGGTCTAGCATTCACAGAACACTGGGTGGATTTGGGAGGCTATGCACACTGCTGGAGTGACAGAGTCCAGAGGACACAGCAGAGACCTGAGCAGCACTAACACATGCCCAGTGAGGGTTGGCAGAGGAACAGTGGGAATAACAGCTACCCCCTAGATGTCCTAGACCTAGAGTATTCCATGTAGTAGGCCCGAGTTCACAAGCTTGCCACTTGTCCCACATAGCTGTTGAGCCCTGGGAATTGGCTAGTGTCAATTGAAATAGCCTTGATTGTAAAATACACTCTATCCCCCTACCCCCAACTCATTGCTGAGGCTCAGCTCAGAGCGCTGTGCCTGCTCTCCATCTCTACCACTGAGCTACTTTGTGAAAAAGCAATTTTTATTTACGAATTATGTTTATATGTGTGTCTGTGTGAGGGTGGGTATCCTGTGAGTTCAGCTGCTCTCCGAGGAGAGAGAACTCTCCACCCTCATCCCCCTCCCCCCCCACCCCCACTCCTTCCCCCCACCTCCACCCCTCCCCCCCACCCCCACTCCTCCCCCCCCACCTCCACCCTGGAGGTGAGTGACAGGCAGTTGTGAGCCACCTGACGTGGTCCCTGGAAGAGCAGCCTTTGCTCTGCCCTTACCGGCTGTGTTCCCTCTCCAGCCCCCCACTGAATTGATTTCCAGCCTATACTCCACATTTCTTAGTATGGAAGATAATATAAAATAGTTTATTAATATTTTTAATATTGACCCCAAGTTGGGATGATGCTATTTGGCACATATTGGATTAAATAAAGTATATTAAAATTATTTTCATTTTTTTTGTATGTGTGGGTGAGAGAGAGACAGAGGGAGAGAGAGGAAAAGAGGAAGCAAGAGAGTTACTGGAAGATTTGGAGGTCTGCCTTGTGTATGCTGAGCAAGCACTTACATTCAGACATTCTTTTACATGTTTTGTTTAAGCTGGCTACTAGAAAGTTTAGAATCCGTTGCAGGGCATGATGGAACATAACTATCATCCAAGCACTTAGAAAGTGAAGGCAGAACAGGAAGAGCTCAGGGCCAGCCTTAGCTACACAAGAAGTTCAAGGCCCAGCCTGGGCTACCTGAGGCACTGGCTCAAAAAAAAAAAAAAAATCAAAAGTAAAGTAAAATAAAAAACCATCTAACCATCACTTTTGTATGCAGGTGGGCAGAGGGTTAAGCTCCTAAAAATGAATGCACTATCACCTGGGAAAACCTGGTTCCGGGGAGGAATGGAGGAGGGGAGGAACTGGGCCACCCCAGGCGCTGGAACCCAGAGCTGATGAACAGGGTTGAGGGTGGATGCACAGGAGCAGAGAGAAGGATTCTGAGGGAATGGCCATGAAGTGGGGCGGGGCCCTCCTGCATCCACGCCTAGGCTGTGGAAAGGGCCATTTTGGGTGAGGTACAAGAAAGGGCATTGCTTACTGTCTGTGCTGGTTACTTTTTTTGTGAAGCTGACACAGGCTAGACTTTTCTGAGAAGAGGAAATGCTTCTATCAGAATGTCCGTGGGGAAGTCTGTAGGCATTTTCTTGATTGGTGTGGGAAAGCCCAGTTTGCTGGGGTTGTGCCACTGATACGCAGGTGTGTGTGGGGAGCAAGCCAGTAGCAACAGTCCTGTATGGCCTGCCATTCAGTTCCTACCTCCAGGTTCCTGCCTCGGTTTCCCCTGACGAAGGACCGTGGTCGAACATACAGACCAAATAAACCCTTTCGTTCCCAAACTGCTTTTGCTAGAGGTGTCTTTATTACAGCAATAGAAACCTAATGAAAACACCAGCTATGGTGGGGCACATCTGTAATCTCCACACCTGGGAAACCGATGCAGGTTTGAAGCCAGTCTGTGCTACACAGAAAGACCATGCCTCAAAAAAAGTTTCCATGTTTTTCTTTTAGTCTTATGCCTGACTCTCCTGGTTTTCTAAGTCACAGACAGCTGACATCCCCCAGGTAATCTAGGTCTGCCCTAGGCAGTGTCCTTGGTATGTCCTTGTGGACCCTAGGCTCTGGCCTGTCCCCCAAATCACAGTGTGGGTGACCAGAGCCTAGAGGACCCAAGAGGATTGCATCTCTGGGAGTTGGAGCCTGCTGGCCTGGCCCACTAGGTCTGAGGCATCAGAGCCCCAAACTTTTGTGTCCACATTTGGATGTGGACTTTTCAGAGGACACTGCCACAGCGGTGCCAGTTCTGGACCTTGGGGGCTGTGCCAGGAGCACCACAGGTGCATGTTTGGCCAGCTGGGAGTGACAGGATGAACGTGTGAGGAACAGTGTGCTGGCGATGAAGAGGAGACTTTGTTACCAGCCACCTCCCAATGACTGGTGTTGCGAGCACACAGTTCAGTTAGGCCCCTCACTTCCGGCTGCTCATTACTTAAATGTCACCTCCAAGATCCCGGAGGATGCATCTCTGGGTCCTTTATTTGTTCCCACTTATTATTATTTAAGCATGTATATGAGTGTGGGTTCCAGTGTGTGGGGGAGGGGGCTGCCTGAGGGGACCAGAAGGTTCCAGTTCCCTGGAACTGCAGTTACAGGCTGATGTTAGGCATCACGAGGATGCTGCGAACCCAGCTGGATCTGCAAGTGCAGCCACACTGCTCCACCGCCACCTTTTCTCCCAGTGTACAGTGTATGTTGTGCAGTAGATTCGAGAAGAGGTTTCTCTGCCAAGCTCCACAGATGTGTAGATATGCGAGCAAAATAAATGCCTGAAGGCCCAGAGTTTGGAGATGGTTTTTTTGCATAGCAGCAGAACTGGACCAGAAGTCTGGGGTCTCAAACAAGCTTTACACTGTCCTTGGTGGTCTTGAGGTAGAGGCAGGAAGATGAAGTGTTCAAGGCTATCCTTGGCCACATAAAAGGTTGAGACTAACCTGGGCTACATGAGACCTTGTCTAGAAACAACAACAACAACAAAAAAAAGAGCAAAAAGGAAAAGAAACACAATTCTTTGAATTTTCCCTATGAAATGGAGAAATTTCTCAGCCACTCCAGAAGACCATTAGCAAAATAAATGAGATCATGGGGTGATACAATCAAGACACTTCCAACTGTTCTAGACAAAAACATCAACCTCCCTACATTTCTTCAAAGTCAACATTGTATTTCTAGTTCTACTTTTTTAGGTTCGTTTTTAACCTATGTGTATGAGTGTGTGTCTGCGTGTATGTATATGCATGTGTGTATGGGTGGCCACAAAAGTCATGAGTAGCCATGCCCAGGAAAAGTACGTTTAATACTTTATTTTCTTAAAGGACTTTTAAAAAGAAACACACATTTGACTTTGTGTGCTAGAGATTGAACTCAGGGCCTCCTTCACACTGAGCTTTGGGACTCTGCTACTGAGCCATACCTCCCTCCAGTAATTTCTTTTTTGTTTTGTTTTGAAAAAGAGGGTCTTGCTATGAACCCTGGGCTGGCTTCTGGCCCTGAATTTTCTTGTCTCAGCCTCCTGAGTGCTGGGATTATAGGCGTGCACACCCATGACCATCTAATGGAATTACATTGTCATCAGAGCACAGGCAGACTCTGAGACTCTGAATAAGCCTCTCCTCCCTACCCCCCACCCCCACCCCTGCCGGATCCCAAAGATGTCCCTTTCTCATCACAGACACAGCCTCAGACCACAGGGTTCAAAGCAGAGCTGGTCACCAGTGCAGCCACTACCGTGTTTACAAGTTGTTTATACTTGGCTGACGTAACCCCAGTCCTCACCATCCTTCCTTAGGGAGAATGATGGCTCTGCTTGTTTTTATTTCAATCTGTTGTTTTAAAAGTTGTCTTATTTATTTATTTTTTTTCAAGCCTTTTCTTCACAGTGGTGGCCCACACTTAAACACACACACACACACACAAGCCAAAATATTTGCTGCATTAGTCTCTTACTCCCGGGAATTGGGAATTCGGAGGTTCGTTATTTCTTTCTTTCTTTCTTTCTTTCTTTCTTTCTTTCTTTCTTTCTTTCTTTCTTTCTTTTCTTTTCTTTTTTTTTCTCCTCAATTTGTTTATTTTTGTTTAGTGTTTTTAGTTTGTTGGGGAAACATTTCAGTGCTATATAAGGAGCAGCCCCGCACTGCCTCGGGTATCTCCTACTCCAGGATCTCAGCACGGTGACTACCCCCTACACACGTGCGTATGTGCGGGTGTCACCAGGCGCTCCCAGTTCTCCCATCTCAGCGGGCCCTAGGCCGCGAGCTCCCTGGTTGGAGCGCTTCTGGAAGAGAATGGAACTGTCTGAACGGTTGCCAAATTTAACTCCCTAGTCTTTGCTACCGGTCCCCTGTGGACCACGAGGTCCCTGAGTTCCTCGAGGGTGGATTCTGGAGGCAAGATCAGAGTTGATTTCGGGGTTCATGCCTGGATTGAGGGACCGGTCAGCCTCTAGTTCCCAGCCTCAGAGAGGATTAGGCAAACCCGGGACCCCTTGGAGGCACAGACACCCGCTTGCCTCCTGTCCAGCAGGCAACACTGCTGCTCCCGCGCCTCCTTAAAACCGCAGCTCCGCCCCGCCTGCCCCGCCCACTCGCGGTTCTACCCAACCGCCGGGTCCCGAGCGACACAGCTGAGCGTCACAAAGCCACGAGCTGGCAAAGAGCGCGCAGCCCTCTGTGTCCTGGTGCTGGATCGCGCGTCCCAGCTCCTCCACCACCACCCGCCACCATGTCCAGCGAGGAGCTGGCCCGCAAGCTGCAGCGCCGGTTGAGACTAGAGGCGTTGGCAGAGACCGACCAGGACGTCCGCCAGCCTGCATCCTGCGCTGCCACAGCGGGGGACCGGGAGCCCGAACCGCCTGCCCAGGCGCCCACGGCCAGCGCAGATTCCGAGCTGAGCGCCCAGTTGAGCCGCAGACTAGACATCCACCAGGGCGCAGCGCGGTCCCGCCGCAGCAAGGTCTTCAACCCCTACACCGAGTTCCCGGAGTTCAGCCGCCGTCTCCTAAAGGATCTGGAGAGCATGTTCAAAATGTGAGCGCTCGTCCTGCGCCCCCGAGGAACGGGAGGTCTGGGACAGGGCGAGGGGCGGCGGCGCCGTCAGCGGGACGGTGCGGGGAGGAGGTGAAAGGATCCAGGGATACACTAAGCATCTGGCCCTGAGCAGTCAGGTCGTTTGTTCGCACCGGACTTCATTGCGCGCAATTAGAGACCTAGCCAGGCTAGGGATCTGAGAGTTAGGATCCCTGTGTCCCAAGCAGAGCTCAGAAGTTCCCACTACAGCCCCTTCCCTGGAATCCCCGCTCCTCGGGGAGGGGCCCGCCTCCTCCACACACACAGGTCCAGAGATTTGCTTCTGAGCAATTTCTAGGAAGCAAGCCTGGGGCGCACCTCTCCTGCCAGCCTTAACTTTTTCCCTCAGGGAGAAATTAGCTGGATTGCTCTGTTATCTTTTAAAACAAAGGAGAAAGTTAATCCTTGTCTTCCGCATGCACCGCGTTTGAGGGATGAACCAAGGCTGAGAACTTGGTTGAGTTCAACTCAAAGAGACACGGACCTGGCCCTGATGGAGCCAGGAGCCACCTGAGGGCATCGCCTAGTCAGCTACCCCTTCCAGCCAGTTGGGTTGCAGATGCCGCTGACTTGGAACGGGTTCCCGCTACTGGTCACTATGATAGTGGCTGCTGGCGTCCGATCACCCATCAGAAGAGGAGAGCGTGGGTGGCCTGTCATGTAAGAGGTCTTTTCTCTGGCCTCATTTCCCCACCTGAAGAGGGAAAGCAGTAAAGACCCTGGTCTTTTTTAAGTTTTCGGTTTGTTTTCTAAGTGAGATGTGGGGTGACACTTAGATTTCATCTTAACATTTGGATTTGGGGAGTAGAGGTAGACCAGCTGTAGCTGCACGATGACACCCTGCCTCAAAAAAAAAAAAAAAAAAAATCACGTTTATTTACTGTGAGTGTGTATGCATGAGGGAATGCCACGACACACTCGTGGAGGTCAGAGGACAACTTGTGAGACTCGGTTCTCTCCCTCCACCACGCAGGTGATGGAATCGAACTCAGGTGGCCAGAACTGTTAGCAAGTGTCTTTACAGGCTTAGCCATCTTGCCAGCCCCACCTTTGCCTTTTAAGGTCACTGAGTAGTCTGTACACCAAAAATGCCTCACCAAGCTATTAATATTATTTCCAGAATTGGGCAGAGACCGGAAAAATGGCTGGGGGAGCGAAGGCCGCTGGCCAGGTCATGCTTGGGCGTCTTTAGAAGCGCTTGGAATGTGTTTGCCCTCTGCAAGGAGGCTCTATTTAAAGTCGCTGTGGCGAGCCCCGCCTCCACTGCTCATGCTCCTAGGTTTGCAAAGCCTCACCTGCAATACTCACTGCCTCTGACACCTCGATCTCTCTGTCCCTGGCTCGCAGCCACTGTTTTCTGGGTCCAGTTTGGGCACCTCGGGAAGGTGGAGTTGGGGTTAAAAAAGTAAACTTGAGCGAAGGTGGAAAGCCCGGTAACACACAGTAGCTTGACAAGAGCCCCTGCTGGTGCACTTCGGGTTTTACATTTCGTGAGAAGGGGTGCTCTGGCCTGAATGCTAACCCGTATATATGGCAATCCCTCAGTCCTGGCAGGCACATCTCCACCTTGCTCTGTGGTCTCTCCAGCTTCCCTTGGTTTCACTTGGAAACACTCTTTGGAAGGTTAAGTTTATTAGTCGGCTGCCTAAATAGGTATGAAGGCAACCGGATCTGGAGGTCTTTTGGGCCCAGTAATGTTAGCCCTGGCACTGGCCAGGCACTGGCCCAGCATCAAGCTAAGTGCGTGAACTAGTGTTCCAGGAGAACCTACATCCTGAACTATGAGAGCAGGGCATCTCTACAGAGCTATGCTGTCCACCTGCATCCTAGGTTAGATCTTTAGTCCCTTGCAATAAACTGAGCGTAAACAAAGTGGCGCTATCTGGCTCCTAAAACAAAGCCAGGGCTGGCTTCAGGTATGGCTGGATCTGGGAGACTGGGGTGATGTGTAATCAGTCATGTTTCATTTGTCTTTTCTTTCCCACCACTCTCCTTCCCTGCCTTGCTTTTTGAGTTAGGGTCTTTGAGGCTCAAGCCAGCCCCAAATTTACTGTGCAGCTGAGGCTGGCTAGTTCTTAGTCCACAGTGCTCCCTTCTCTCTGACAGGCCCTCACTCTGTAGCCCAGGCCAGGCCTTCAACTGTCAAAATTACTTATGTTACATGTCCAACATATTCTTAATTTTTAAAAATTGTTTGTTTGTTTTCAAGACAGTTTCTCTGTGTAGCCCTGGCTGTCCTGAAACTCATTCTGTAGACTGGCCTGGCCTGGCCTGGCCTGGCACTCACAGAGGTCCACCTGTCTCTGCCTCCCGAGTGCTGGGATTAAAGGTGTGTTCCTTCTAGTGGCAGAAGAATGGCCACAGCTGCTCCAGAAAAGTCCCGTGAGCAAAAGTAGTCACAGCATCAGCCCTTTTTAGGGAGGGGTGTGTGTGTGTGTGTGTGTGTGTGTGTGTGTGAGAGAGAGAGAGAGAGAGAGAGAGAGAGAGAGAGAGAGAGAGAGAGAGAGAGAGAGAGAGAGAGACTTTACTGCTTGTTATTGGCTTTCTTAGTCAGGTGCTGTGCTCAGGGTGAATGCAATGCTCTCATTGGCCAGGACTTAGCGCCATGCCTTCCCACCAGTTCTGCCTACCTACCCCAGGCTCCCCATGCCTGGTAGAAACAGGGCTTGCTGAGCTCAGACCTTCTAAATGACCATGACACTCAGTTCTGAAAGTTACTGTCCCCAACTGAGTTCATTTTTCCCATGGGTGCTTCTGCTGGGTCTTCTATGCCTGAGGCAGCAGGAACGTCATCCTCTTCTTCCCTTCCCCATAGTTAGGGTCCCCCAGTCTGTGAGATTCACTGTGTAGACTCTCCTAATAAACTCTGGTTTGAGCCCTCATCTGGCCTGCTGTCCCAGGGAGACATGAAGCCCTGGCCAGCAGTGGGTGAACACATTTTCAAGGGTCCCTAGGTCAGATCTGCCCGGCGGCTCTCTGTCCTTGCCAGCTGCTTTCTTCCACCCTGAGCTGCCTCGGTGTGATCAGCTGGCTCCCAGTCCTTCTCTGTCTATCCCATCAACTGGTGTGTGTATGACATACAGGTGTGTGTCTGTGCACTGCTGCCCTTTCCCAGGCAAGGGCAGGCCCTTCCCCCCTTCTGTTGAAGCCACTGGGGCTTGGTGATTTGTAGATCTGTTCTGGTCTGGCCATACCACCTGTCCTGTGGGTTGGTTAGTGTTCCTTTTTCTCTGCCTACAATCCTGCATGACTTAATTTTATTTATCTATAACCAGGCTGGCCTGGGACTCATGGTGTTTTTCCAGCCTCAGCTTCCCAAGTGTCAGCTATGTATTACTTTTTCTTTTCTCTGAGACTGGATTTCATATTCCGTAGGCTAGCCATGAACTTACCATGTAGCCAAGATTGACTTTGAACATCCTCATCCTCTTGCCTATGGCTCTTAAGTGCCAAGGCCTACAGGCTTGTACCACCACATCCATTCATGCAGTACTGGGGATGAAGCCCAGGGCTTGAATATGTTAGGCAAGTACTTCACCAACTAAGCCATACCCCTATCCTTATGCATGACTTTTAAAGAAAATATAAAACTGTTTAGGTCCCTCTGAACACCCTCTTGCCCTCTAAGCCCCGCACTTTGCCCATAGAGTGCTGCCTTGACTGTTAGCTTTGGGTCAGACAAGGAACCTTTCAGAAGGTCTGGGGCTCCTGTGACCGGGACTCCCCCTGGAGATCAGTGCATTCGAATCAGCTCCTCTCTGCTTTCCTGACCCCTGAGAGTCTCATCCGCTGGGGCAAGTTCAGGTCCCCCTACTACCCCTCTGCCCCAAAGCAGCTTGCTAAAACAAACACACAAAACCCAGAGTGTACCAGGCTGTCTTCAATTGGAGGGCTTCCTACCTTTTCCTCCTGGCTGACCAGCCACTCTGGGAGGTTATGAGGAGCATAACGATCATCAGGACTTCTGAGGTTCAAAGCTGGCCTGCTGGCCTTACCTCGATCCCCAGGAGAGTGCCTCTGGGAAGCTCGCTTAAGCTTTCTTTGTGTTTGGGATCTTCTTCTGCCAGGCTTGGCTGTCCTGTGGTATGGGAGGAGAGTTCACTGATGTCTGTTGGAAACACTTGTTGGGTCAGTTTCAGCCACTGACATCCAATTTGTATTTATTGCTTATTATTATCAATTCTATTTGCTTTTGGAAATAGCATCTCAGTCTGTAACCCAGGCTAGCCTTGAATTCAAAGCAATCTTCCTGCCTCAGTGCTAAGTGCTGAATTATGGAAATGAGCCAACACATCTGGCTTTATTCACAGATTCTTAGATGATTACATGGCTGTCATTTCGTCCCTATGAAAATGTGCACTGCCCTTCTTGTTTAACGATATACTTCATACACTTCTCGAAGTGGGAGGTGACTGACCCTGAGGGGCTTTTGCTTAGTTATTTGTCTTTCCTCTTCTGGTCAGTTTTGGCAGGATTTCACTGTGAATGGACCCACCCCCACCCCCGCACCACACCCATAGACAGCCTGCTCTTTGAGCTGTGTTGTATTGTCTGGTTCTTCTGGGGTCAGTGGTCTCTGGCTCGGTGTCCCACTTCCCTGAGGCTTCCAGAACTCAGTTTCATACCCCAGGTGGCTGAAAGCAGACACACTTGATTCTTCATAGCTCTGGAAGCCAAAAGCTTTTGGGACAGGTGTTGGCCATACCCAGCCTGCTCTACCGGCTCTAGGCAGAATCTTACTGCCTCCTATCTCTGTCTGTCTCTGTCTGTCTCTGTATCTGTCTCTCTCTGTCTCTGTCTCTCTCTGTGTGTGTGTGTATGTGTGTGTGTGTGTGCTGTCTGTCTGTCTGTCTGTCTTCACATGGCTTTCTCATAAGGCTTCTAGTCACTAGCTAGCCTAATCCAGTATAACCTCATCTTAATTTATGACCTCTGTAATGACCCTATTTCCAGCCAATGTCACATAAGGTTCTGAGTGGGGGGGGGGTTCTACTTAACTCAGAAAAGTGAGTGAGACAAGCCACTCGGGTGGCTCTGAGTGGCTCTGGACCTGAGACTTAGGAAGGTGGGAGTCTCAGCACAATGCTCCTGCAACCCCAGCCCCCTCCCTGTGGACTAGCCTCCTCAAAACCCAGTCTCTTGTAGAAAAGCAATTCAATGGAGCCAGCCAGGAGCGCTCTGGCTTCCAGCAGAGCCTGCCAGAATTTCACTTTTCAGTAGTTTCTAGATGTGCGTTCTGATGTGGCCTTCTCTCCCTGGGCCCCTTGCAGGGTGTAACCTGATTAGACCAGCACACACAAAGCTCACCCACGCTTTGTCAGGAGGCAAGGCTAGATGGATTCACCCAGGCCCAGCAAACATATTCTTTGGCCTTTTATATTTGATTTCCCTGTTTTAAATGATGTGGCGTAGAGGCTCCTTACATTGTTCAAAGTTTTAGTATTTGGGGAGAGAGGGAATGGTTCCCAGCCTGAGAACTTGCTGGGTTCTTGGAGTAGGTGTCAAGTGTCCTGAGTTCTAAATGGAGAAGAAAGACAACTTTCTAATGAGTGTGGGAAGCCAGAGGCATCGGCAGCAGCCTGGCCAGAGCTAGTGCCTCTCTGTTTCCAAGCGTGTAAGTGTGTCACTGGATAGCTGGGACCAGAATAGTGGCCTGATTTTAAAGGAAGGGTGAGAAGGGCCCAGAAGAAACTGACCCTATGGTGTGTATATGTGGCTGAAACGCGATCAGAGCTGGCTGAGCAGTCAAGGTTGGACAGGAAACTTTAATTACCCTGGCTGCTCCAGAGGCCCCTGGCAAAGGGAGGTAATGGGGACAGCCACTTGCAGGCAAGGCCCAAGCACAGCGGCTTAGCATGCAGCCGTGGCAGCTCTTTAGCATAGCAGCGAGAGCTTATGGGAGCTTGTGTTTCAACTCCCCAAAGAGAGGGTGGGATGGGCATGTTAGCCGATAGGAAAGTTGATGTTTTATTAAGAATTTGAAATACTAATGTCATGATGCCCTGTCACACATTCCCCATCGCCAAGACACCACCGGCCGCTGAAAACATGCATTTCCCTCTCCCCCTCTCACTTCCCTCCCTCCTTAGTCTGCCTAGGAGGAGGAGGAGGGAAGGCTGGAGGAAGAAAGGATTGTGTGGTATGGATGATTGGATTTTCTTTGTTTTGGTTCTGGGACTAGAACTCAGGGCTTGTGCATGTCAAGCATACCCTCTACCACAGAGCCAGACTCTCAGCTCCTCTAGATTGGCTGAGAACTTTTCATAGAAGTGAAGTGCATCCTCTTAAGGGGGATGGAGGGAGGTGCCTACATCTGGGCATCTTAGGCTTTAGTGTGAATTGGTTCTTACCACAGGGCAGATGGGAGCCAAGGCATAGCTCATTGGTAGCATGTTCACAGTCAGTACACTTGAGGCCCTAGGTTCCATCCCCAATGCAAGCACACACAGAGACCATAGACACAGACACAGACACAGACACAGACACACACACACACACATGCACACATGTGCATACACATGTTTACACACAGATACAGACACACACGTGCACACACACACACACACACACACACATACACGTACACGCACGCACGCACACACGTGCATACACATGTTCACACACAGATACAGACACACATGTGCACACACACACACACACACGCATGCACACACGTGCATACACATGATCACACACAGACACAGACAGACACGTGCGCACATACACACACACACACACACAATAGGAACAGCGGAATAGAGAAAAATAAATGGGACCTAAAGGTTTTTCTGACTCCTAGATTTCAGCCTTTGCCTGAAGTGACTGGCCTTGGATTTGAAATGTTCTCAACTGCTCTGGGTTCTACATTTAACCATCTTGACTTGAGAGAGATGCAAAAGAACCCAGGGCTGCCCCAATCCTGGGAAACAGCTCCAGGCTGGCCCTCTGAGGGCCTTGGGTGTAAAGATGCATGAATGGCCCTCTCCTCCCCGCCCCCTGCTTTCCACCTCACTCTCTCTCAGTCTCCTCTGCAGCGTGTTATATGGGAATTTGAAGGATGGTGCTTTAAGTGGAGTGATGAAAACAGTTTTTAAAACCCGACGTTTGTGACAGGGAAATCATAGGCGGGTATGGTAGCTTCTGTGTCGTCTAAGCAGTTCCCTGTCATTTCAAAGGCTAGCACTGCACCCTGGGCCCATCCAGGCTGGGAACCACCCAGGCAAAGATGACATCATAATATGTTTTGCCAAGCTGGAGCTAGCACCCCTTCCCTCCTTCCCTATGACCTGTAGTGGGGGTTCTCTTAGTGAGGAAAGACAATTGGCCCCAACTGTGTCCCTATGAATCCCTTTTGTGAAATAATCTACCATGATTCTTGTATGCCTACCTGTTTTGTGTGTATGTGTGTGTGTGTGTGTGTGCCAGGTTTTTGGTTTGCTTTGGTTTTATTGGTTGTTTTTTTTTTTGTTTTGTTTTGTTTTTTGTTTTTTGTTTTTTGTTTTTTGTTTTTTTTTTTTTTTTTTTTTTTTTTTTTTTGAGACAGGATTTCTTTGTGTATCCCTGGCTGTCCTGGAACTCACTCTGTACATCACACTGGCCTCAAACTCACAGAGATCCTCCTGCCTCTGTCTCTTAAAGGTGTGCACCTCCACCGCCTGGCTCCTACCTGTGTTTTTGTCTACCTGAGGAGTTTTGGATGGCAGATACAGAGGACATGGAGAATCCTATCATGAAGGAGGGGTGTCTCTTAGTGTCCTTTCTCCTGAGACACTCATGCCGTCTCTACAATCCACATCTATTCCCAGTGTTTTCTTCTTGCTTGTGGGTAGGCTTGTGGGTATGGGCTATGGTGTGGGACTGTGCAGGATGTTAGTCAACTGTCTTCCCGGCTTCTCAGGTAATCCTCCATCACACCCTTCTGTGTCTGGAGGACCCAGCTGACAGGCCCCATCCATTCCTGCCTGCCTTTTACCCCTGAGAACTGCTTACCGCTACCTCCTCCCCTTCCCTGCCTCTGTCCACCCTCAGCCTCCTTTGTGTTCTTTACCGAGTGGGTCTTGGGGAGTGGGGGGGTGACTTCTTCCCCTTTGAAAGGCAGGAGTGTATGGTGTCAGCTTGCATCGATGGCCCTTGTCCTTTTAGTGGCAGCCTACAGTTTTGTTGCTAAGGCTCCTAACCCTTGACTTAGAGGCTTTTGTGTAGGCAGTTGAGTGTGTGTGTGTGTGTGTGTGTGTGTGTGTGTGTGTGTGTGTGTGTGTGTGTGTGTGTGTGTGTGTGTGTGTGTATGTAGTGTGTGTGTGTGTGTGTGTGTGTGTGTGTGTGTGTGTGTGTGTCTGTCTGTCTGTCTGTCTGTCTGTCTTTGCCTCGTTTCAACAGTGCTGGGGATAGAGCCTAGAGTTTTGTGCTTTGCTAGGCAAGTGTTTTACCACTGAGCTGTGCTCAGCCCTGGGCGATTTTATTTATCATCAAACAAAGTATCATTGTTGCATGTGTGGTGCACATGTGTAGAGGTCATAAGATGACTCTGTGGAGTCCTTTCTCTCCTTTCACTTGTATGTGGGTCCTGGGGATTGATTTCAGGTCTTCCGGCCTGCATGGCAATTACTCTACCTGCTGAGGCCCCTCTCTCGCCTTGTTTGCTTGTTCAGCCTGCAACCCCTTGCTTCTGAGTGAAGGTAGTTTCTTTGACTTAAAGCTGGGCCTGTTTTGATGGTGATCACAGCAGACCTCCTTCCAGTCCTAGGCTGAGCAGAGCCTTGGGGACAGGGTGGGGACTGGGTGGAGACCCAGTGGAGTGGCAGGGGGCTCTTTGTAACTCTTAGGGTCTGATTCCAACGTCGTGACCCTCATCTCTGGTGGGTGTGGTGGCTGTCTGGTCTCCCTCTCCAAGGCCAGTGGTAGGTCACAGACCCACCCTCGGCCCCCTGCCAGCTTGGACTAGGATTGCAGGAAGCAGAGGAATAATATTCAGGACTTTTAGGCTGATCTTTCCACCCCTTCCTGGTGGTGAAAAACCAAGAGGGCCCCCCCCAGCTCCCTTAGTCTCTCCTCTACCCCCTCCCTGCCACAGTGCTTACTGAACACCCATTGTGCTTTGGGACAGCTCTTGCCAAAAATATCTCACTGCTGACAGCCCTAGGTCTTTGGCCATGGGGGACCTGCTGAGTTCAGTCATGGCCTTGGGGAAGCTGGCCCTGGATCCTGCCCAGCTTGGTCTTGGCAGTGACTTTCTTTCCCCTCCCTGAGTGCTTCAGGCTTCCCTATGCCGGGTAACCAGTGAAACCCAGTGCTACTCCCCCCGCCCCCAGCAGTGTTCTGGGCTTGGAGTCACACAGAGTACCTACTGTATACAGGCTGAGTTTGCAGCCCGGCACATGGGAAACTCTTCCTTTTAGTGCTCTGAATTGGGTACCAACAGCATGCTTACGGTACAGTAAGGAAATGGAATCCCAGAGAAGCCAGATGACCGGCCCTGCAAGTGGCTCAAACTAGAGTTTGAACTTAAATGGTTTGCACTCTGGTCTTCTGCGTCAAGAGCCTTCTTCATTAATGTCACTTCTACCCTGAACCCCGGGCTCCAAATCACAGCCACCCTTGACACAGATCACTGAACTTCTTGCCTGCCTGAACCCCAGGTCCCACTGGACCCCCCCCCCCACACCTCATGTCATTCTGGGCCTCATCCATCTGTTGTACATACTGTATCCACAGGGACCTTGCTGAACCCTTTCTCAGAAGTCCTTGTGGATTAGAAGCAGCATAGAACGTTCCTGAAACAAAGCTCGGTCAGACTCCTCACTGCTGGCCCTTAGGGCTCCCCCACCCTCCTCTCACTAGCTCTTTTAGCCTGTCCCTGCCCTTGTCTTGTCCTCTAGTTAGTTTCCAGCAAATGACACTTAAGTGTCTTTCAGTTATTATCTCTTGTGTGTTGTGTGGTTCCCTCCTCCTCCTAGGAAGTCAGCAGTGTGTGTGTGTGTGTGTGTGTGTGTGTGTGTGTGTGTGTGTGTGTATTGAGACAGGGTTTCTCTGTGTAGCTCTGACTGTCCTAGAACTCACTGTGTAGACCAGGTTGGCTTCGGAACCGCCTGCTTCTGCCTTTCCAGTGGCTTGCCTAGAGCCAGATGTTTTAAAGGACAAAAATAATATTTCTTAAAGATAAGATCTCATGCACTTTAGGCTGGCTTCAAACTTGGTATGTAGCCAAGGATGACTTTGAATTTCTGATAGTCCTGTCTCTACCTCCAAGTGGAGATGTTGGGATGTTATAGATGTATGCCACCGTGCCAGATTTATGTGATGCTAGGGACCAAAGCCAGGACTCAGAGCATGCTAACTCTACAAACTTAACTGCATCTCTAGTCAAGGATTCTTTATAGCTGAGGGTGAGCAGCGTTTCTCTGTGGTCTTCCTGGCCATCTCAGGGGCATGGACCCTCCTACACAGATTCTGCAGTTACAGTTGCACGAAGGCCCTGCGCACTGCTAGGCAGTAACTGGAACCTGTGGTGGGGTCCTGTGGCTCCCTTCAGCAGAGCTACTGACCAGCTCAGGCTCAAGCCGGTAAGTGAGATGTGGAGAAAGGTAAATGACCACTTCTCAGTTTGTGCCCAAGATCGCGTGACCACTGAGTGTGCAGTGGGGGCCTTAATTAGGTCACTGGTTCTAGCTGGGTGCTCTAGACACTGTTGAGCTTAAGGTGGTGCCATCCTAGAAGTGGGCACGGGAAGACTTGTTGGCAGGGAGAAGTTGGGGCAGAGATGGATGGCTGAGGACAGGAGGGTGACAGCCTGAGTGTGCTCCCTTTATTTTAGAGCCATAAGCCATTCCTTACCTTACGCTAGAGCTGGACTGTGGCCCTTGGCTGTCTCCAAGCCCTCCCTCCCTCTCCCCTCCCCCAGCTGGCTGCAGAAAGATACCCTTCACTTAGTGCCTCCCCAGGCTTTTACTTCCTGAATTTCCTGACCTGGGAATCAGGAGGGGTGAGCACAGCCTGACCAGCCCTCATGGACTATAGAAAACCTGTAGTGTTTGAGGGCACTGTCCCTATAGTCCCCAACAAGTCCCTAGCATCTACTCATTTCCCTCTTCTTTCTGAACGAACCACCTGGAACTCTAAACCTCCAGGGTTTCTCACTGTTCCCTGCCCCAGATCACAGGCCAGCCTGCCTGTGCCAACTCAGACCCAGCTAAACCCACACCCCTTTTGAAAAGCACCCTGGGATCCTGAAGTAACCAGGTGAGTTCTTTTCTATATGCTAAAAACTTATTTGCCTGCAAAAGACTTATTATTTTTAATTCTGTGGGGGGAGTGTGTGCATGTGAGTGCAGGTACACATGAGTGCTGGTTCCACTCCCTGTTAGCAGCTTTACTCAGGAGGTCTCCCATGGACGCTGGCAGCTCCAACATCTTGGAGTCTCCAAGGCAATCCAGGCTTCACCTTCACAGCTTTAGGCAATGACTCTCTAGGCCTCCATTCAGGGACACCCCTGACACATGGTTGGCCTGAGCACCTTTCCTTAGTCTTGGAGGAATATCCTATAACCCCATTCTTCTATCCTTGACTCTAAAGGTAGAACCATGTAGCTGGAGCTGCCAAGTTCTGCTGCTTGCTGGGGCTGGAACACGGCCCTCTTGTTCAGTTACATCTTTACCAGCTTTCTGTCGAAGCTTGACTGTCCTGAGATTTGCTCTGTAGACCAGAATGGCCTCAAACTCAGAGAGGTGCCGTCCTCTGCCTCCCCAGTGCCAGGATTAAAGGCATCCCCCACCACACCTGGCTCTAAGTTTTTCTTCAGTTCCTTTTCACAAGTTGGAAACAGCTGCAGTTAGACATGGTGCTGAGATGGCTACATCTTGACCAGAGAGGGAAGGTTGAGCAAACGAGACCTCAAAGCCCACCCCACAGCCACATACTTGCTCCAACAGCACCCCACCTTCTAATGGTGCCGCACTCTTTAGGGGCCATTTTCTTTCACACCACCACAACTGGTCTTCTGTAGCCTTAAAAAAAGTTTATCTTTTACCAGAAAAGGAAGAGAATTTTCCAGAAGGGAGTCCTGAGGCACTGGCTGTGTAAGAGCAGATGAAGCTGGAGTTCAAACTTGCTTTGTGCTACTCCACGTTCAGGCCACCCTCCCTCCCCAACTGCTCTATCCTTTGCTAAGGCTGCCATATATTCACCAGCTTGGTGGAGACCTCCACAAATCTATCGTGTGTTGGCACCCAGAGGGGAGGTTTTCCTGAGATAGACATCTGACTTTGGTCTTTAGTTCAACCTCACTGTGCTCCTGCTACCCCGATGAAACCGCAGCCCTTCCAGAATGCCTTGTGTGAGTTGGCCTGTCTCTCCCTTTCCAGAACATCCTGGCACCCCAGAACTACTTAGCGGCAGAAGTGCCCTTGCCTGGTTCTGCACATTTGCCTCTCTGCTGGCCCTTGTGCAGCAGGTGCCTCCGCCCTTGCCACCTCTCAGCACAACACCTCCATTGTGTCTGCGTCCCTTCTGGGACTGTCTGTATTTCCCCTGTGCCTCGCCGAGGTCCCAGCACATGTGAAAGCAATGAGCTGTGGGACAGAAGTGGCGGTGAGCAGGTTAGACATCAGAGGTTTTGTGTTAACTCTGTCGTTGCATTCACCCGCCGAGAGCCAGAGCCGGAGTGAGTACTCTGATTTTTTGGAGCGGTCATAACACACCCACCGAAGATCTGGTTTCCCAGCCTGCTGCAACTGGGAAGGTCCGAAGGACAGGTGCTATGACAGCGATGACAGCGAGGGAGGACTCAGGGAACTGGGTAGAAGGACGCCAGGCTGGTAGACTCAGGAAGTCCCTGAGGCTAATCTAGACAGGTACAACTGGGGCCATGAGGTTGGGCCTCTGAGTGACCACCTGCTGGGAGTGGAACCTGCACTGCCTTCCCTGACTTAAGAGTGCCTGGGGTCACACAGGAGCTGATGACATAAAGGCTCTTATCCAGCTGGATGGGGTCAGACGATGAATGACTCTGACTATCCTGCAATGTCCTTGCTCTGTGCTCCCAGCTCTGGTCATTGGAAAAGACATATGTTTCCAACAAAGCCCTGTCCTGTGTGTTCACAGGTGTATGAGCCTTCGAGCTACATGTACCCAAAAATAGCTATGAACATAAAATTGTAAAATTACTTAAAATAGATTTTTTTTGAGGGGGGGTTTATTTTGTAACTCAATTGTGAGCTTCTAAAGCATGACTCTGGGAAGTTTCTGATGGCAGAACCTCTATGCAAAGGTTACCTGGTTTCTTTCCTCCTTCGTTAATGGCAGGATTATTCTGGTGAGGTGAAAACCAAGAAAGCCCAGGGGCTCTGTGCAAACAGAAGGAATTAAGTAATTCATGCCCCCTGGGGGCAGAGGGGGGCAGGTGACACTAGAAACCAACTCTTGTCCCCTCACTGTTACCTTTTAATAGCTGGGCCCCTTAGGTCAGGTTAAGGGGTGGGGGTTGGGGGTGTCAGTGCGGCTACCATGGCCAGGGGCCCAGTCATCCATCCCTCCTCATGTAGCCCTCATTGCTGTCCAATCAGCAAAGAGTAGAGGAGCTGGGACCCTGACCTCATCCCCAGTGGGCTCGCACAGAGAGTCTTTTCTGACCTAGAATGGATTACATTTTCTTCAAATGTCTAAGATGGTGAAGACTGGGACCAAGTTAGGTGTTTGGGGTAGAAGCCGGGAAGCCATTTACTTGTCTGTCTGTGGACTAGACTTGTCTGTGGGTAACAACTCTATAAACGGAGCCCCAGGCAGCAGTCATGGTGCCTGCTGAGGACTAGCTCCGTGGACAACACCACAGAGCAGGTCAAATCTCTCCCAGGTGCCTAGTAGGGTAGGCTTGTACCCAGGTCTTCAAAGCCTTCTGGGTGGCAATGGGACTAGAGTCCCCCCTATACATTAAATCCCAGAGAACCCGAAGAGGGAAGGACAGAGAAAACGGGAAACATGACACATCTAGATGGAACCCTCAGGAAACAGTGGGGGAAGGGCTTTCCTCCCCTCCCCTCCCCCTCCCCCTCCCCCTCCCCTTTCCCCCCTCCTCCCCCCCTCCTCCTCCTCCCCTCTCCTCATATGTGTATGAGTATTTTGCCTGCATGCATTTGTGTGTATGTGTGTGCCGCATGCATGGGGAACCTGTGGATGTCAGAAGAAGGCATCAGATCCCCTGGAGTTATAGTTGGTGACAGATGAGCCACCATGTGGGTGGGTGCTGGCATCTCAACCCAGTCCTCTTGAAGAGCAACCGGTGCTCTTAACCACTGAGCCACCACCCCCAGGCTGGTGCTTGTTCTTTGCTGGGTGCAACAGCAAAAGAAAAAAGATTTGGGTTAAAATTTAAATCGGAGGCCAGGTATGGTAGAGCATGCCTTTAACCCCAGCAGTGGGGAAGCAGAGGCAGGCAGCTCTCGATGTGGGCCAGACTGGTCCACATAGTGAGTTCCAGGCCAGTCAGCGTTACATGGTGAGACTCTGTCTAGAAACAATCCAAATCACAGGAAGGCATGGGGTAGCAGAGTGGTAAAGAGCATTCTTTCTTAGTCCTGGGTTTGACCCTAACACCCTCCTCCCTCCAATTATAGGGACACAAAGGAATAAAAATGAGTGTGGTGACATGTAATAGTCCTAGCACTAGGGAGGCTGAGGTAGGAATGTGGCTATATAAGTAAGCCACATCCTAAAACAAAACATAAGGAAAGAGGAACTAAGATTCTGTGGAGGAGAAGTGGGGATCAGAGGGCTTTTGTACGCCTAAAACCATTGGAAGATGTAATCTATACCCCCCCCCCAATGTGTGTGGGGCTGAAGGATGTCCTCCCAGTTGTCATTGCTGTGCCTAGTGACCTCAGGCTCATGAGTCACAATGGCCTCCCATTTCTTCAGCAGCTGGACAGTGTCACACCTCTGAGAGTGAAAGATTAAGCTGGTGAAAATTTTCTGAGGCACTCAGCCAGTGAGACCACTCCTCTGAATGTTTGCAAGGTGATAACAGAGCTCTCCTGACCAGAAATGAACTCAGTTGCATGGGAGCCATGTAGGGCCAAACTCAGTGCCCACTCATACCTAGGCCTTACTAACAGAACTCTGACCATTTCTGCTACTGTTCAGGTGCAAAGTGCCTAAAACAGCTAGGGTCTCCCTGGGGACAGGGAACATGCCTTGTGCCTGATCTAGTCTCTTGCAAGTTGAGGCCTTCATACTTTAAATGCAGTCACTGGTTGTCTTGCCTTCCCGGCTACTGTAGAAAGCCTAAAATCCCTGCCTGAGGGACTGGAGAGATGTTGGTTGAGAACACCAGCTCTCCTTCCACAGGACAGGGGTTCTAGTCTTAGCAGTGGTGTGATATCCAAGAATTAGCTCTAACTTCAGTTCTAGGGGGATCCTGTGCCATTTTCTGGACTCTTTAGGCATTGCACACACTTGGTGCACAGATAAAACGCAGTCAAAAACATGATTATACATTAAAAAAAAAAAACTCCTGCTTGAGAATCCTATGTTAAAACTTGGCAACTTGGCATGGGGCTGGTGAGGTGGCTCAGCGGGTAAAGGAACTTGCCACCAAGCCCAACAACCTTAATTCTACCCCAGAGAAAAGAGCTAGCCGACTCCAGCAAGTTTTCCTATGACCTCTACCCACTGCCATGGCATATGTACCCCCATGAATAAATGAATGCAATAAATAAATAAATAAATAAATAAATAAATAAATAAAAATAGATGAACAAATTGTGCCGGCTTAGACCGATAATGACAAGAGGGTCACTCACCAATTTGAGGCTAGCCTGGGCTAAATAGAAAGACTATCTAAAAGAGAGAGTAAGAGAGGAGAGAGGAGAGAGAAAAGAGAGAGGAGGGACGGAGAGACTACACTAGCTTAACTCAGATCCACCTGACTGTTTTCATGATCCATTGAGTGAGGCCACTAATTGCCTCTCTCAGTGAGGTAAGGCCCTCAGTGAGCGCTTAATTAACAGTGAGGGCAGGCAGCTATGATTAATTTGTTACAGGATTGACCCAAAGACCAAAAGGCTTACACTGAGGCAACACACACACAGCAGAGCATTTGGAGTTACTGAGTCCCTTTCTTTTTGCACCACTGCTGGGTACATCACTTTGAGGGGGCAGACGAAACGGGAAAATGAAAGCAGGCCTGTGAAGTTTTGCTCTTCCCTGCCTTGCAAACCCAGGCCCTGAAGGAAGTGACTGCTCTGGTAAAGGGCCACTTTGAAGACAGGGCTACATGACTGATTTTATACCCCAGCTCCACAGGGGAGCGAGTCGTCACTGACGCGGTCACTGTCACTATAGCCCTGCCAGGGCTTCAGTAGACGGCATTAGGCCGATGTTTCCAGTAGGAACAAAAGGAAGCATCCTTGACTGAGCACTGGGGCGGGATGGGGGTGGGAAGCTGGCTGGTGCCTCTTTAGCTTTCCTGCTATCTTGACCTCAGAGATGTCCCTTCACAGCGACATGTGCTTTATTCCTGTGTCAATCAGGTGGCCTCCCGCAGGACACAGTCAGGACTCTCTTGTCTCACCCTTGGCTCTTTTTTTTTTTTTTTTTTTTTTGCCTTGCATTACTGCTTCTGGGGGCTTCTGCTTCCCAGCAAATACTTTCTAAAAGGCACGGACTCTAAACTCAGCCCCTCTTTCTCCCTTTTTTAGTTTTACAGTCATTTCGGTTTTGTAACAGGGTCTCTCTATGTAGCTCAGTCTGGTCTGAAACTCTTGATGTATCCTCAGCCTTGAGCCTCTATCTCCCAACTGTTGGGATTATAGGCTTGTATCCCTGTGCTCTGCTTTCTTTCTATTTAAAAAGAATATTGAGGGGAGGGGGCCCAGAGAGATGGCTCGGTGCTTAAGAGCCAATGGCTGATCTAGAGGACCCAGGTTAGGTTCCCAGGACCCAAAAGGAGGCTAGCAACTGTCTGTAACTCATGTCCCAGAGAACCTGACGCCCTCTTCTGGCCTCTGCCATTACTAGACACACACATGCAATGCAGGCGAAATACCCACTAATATTCTTAAAAATAATTTGGAGGCTGCAAAGATGGGTCAGTGGGTAAAGCATTGCCACACAAATGTGAGGATCTGAATTCAGATCCCCAGAACCCATATAAAGCTGGAAAAACAATAGCTTGTCTGTATTCCCACCACTCCTACTGCAAGGTGGGAGGCTTACTGGGGTCCGTTCTGAACTACGTGAGCTTTCTGTTAGACCTGGAAGGTGTTTCAGACCCTGGGTCTATTAGAAGATTTTCCAGGTCAGAATCCCGGGATAAACTCAAGGGCCTCTGTCCTCAAGCACTCTCTTGAGTCTAGAGGGGAGCCCCTGCTCCGACTTGCCTCATTGGCAGCTCTCTCTAGTGAGCATGGGGAAGGCTCCCTCCCCTCCAGTGTGGCTGTAGACAAGCCTTCGCCTTGTTTGTTGACCTTTACTTATCGCCCCCATCCTTACACCTAATCCTTTCAGCTGCTCCTCCTCCTCTGTTCAACCAGCATTCGAACCCTCTGTGAATGCCTGGGCTGATTGTGTCCTGACTGCACCATCCTCCATGGCTCCAGTCCTCTTTGTAAATGTCGGAATGCATAGTGTGAACAGAGGACAGAAGATACTTGTCTGCACCCCAGCATCACAGTTACTGTAGTGGGCCCTAACTAGGCCACTTCCCCTGCTGTTTTTGTGTAGTGTTGGGAATGGAACCTAAGGTTTGGTGCATGGAAAGCAAGTGCCTTGCCACTGAATCACAACCCCAGCCCAAAGGCCAACCCTCGAATACAATATTGCCACCTTCTCCCATGGAAAATCCCCAGACCTGGAAGATTGCGAGTTTGGGATAAGTCACTGGGTGATCTGGTTCCCTTCTGTAAGTTTTGGACACAGAACCTCATGGATGGAGTTCTGGAAAGTTCCACATTGCAGAAACCTGTTGCCTTTGACCAGGATTCTTGTAACAAAGACATCCCATTCTAACCTATTTGTAAAAGCTTAGCTTTGCAGGGTCAGCTCTCAGTGGCTCTCTGAAAGCTCCGCTCTGCCTCTGAAGCCATCTCCTGTCACCCTTGACCTTTGGGCAGCATCTGAAGACAGCTCTTTGCTCCCTTGTCAGATACCCCTGGTACTGTCTATCACTGTCTTTGAGTAGGATTTTAGGCTGTCCACGTTCCTAGAGTTCTCTCATTGATCATCTCTAGCCTCTCAGGAGTACAGGGCCACACGGGGTAGAACAGGACATCATGGAGAGAGTGGCTGTGTTTTGGGGGCTTTGCAGCCTGCCTTGCCATTGTTAAGTGTTGTCACAGCCTCTTGGACTCTTTGCCCTTCAACAGATAATCCAAAGTCATGCTGCTGAACTCTGCCTCTTCTGCAGCCTAGGCTTGAGAAGTTGACCTGGGAGTGCAGGGAGCTTCAGGACCTCCTTCTTCATTTGTTTGTTTTCTTCATTAAAAATTTTGTGCGTGTGTGCGCGTGCGTGCGTGTGTGTGTGTGTGTGTGTGTGTGTGTGTGTGTGTGTGTGTGTGTGTGTTATGTGTGTGTGCCTGCACCTCGTGTGTATATGTATAATGCCTTCAGAAACTAGAAAAGCACTCCCTGGGGCTGAAGTTACAGGTGACTGTGGACCACCCAAATGGAGCTGGGAATAGAACCCCAGCCTCTGGAAGGGTAGCAGTGCTTTTAACTGCTACGCCACCATCTCTCCAGTCCCAGGACCTTTGCCAAGAGAATTTTCATGAGTTCAGGTGTTCCTGCGTGCAAAAGATTAGCCCAAGCTGGGCTTATGGACAGTATGCCCCCCCCATGACAGACCAAAGTTCTTCCTGGGTAGCCATTGGGTTTATTAGGTAGGGTTACTTACAGAGCGCGGGTGAGGGCTTCTGGGCAGAAGTGTGGGTGACCCACTTGGAAGGTCTGCAGCCAGCATGGACGATGTCTTCCACGTGGCTGTGTAGATGGATCACAGTCCCTCTAGCCCTTCCCCACCTGTGTATTCTAGCCCCCTAACTCCCCCAGGCAGGCAGAATAACAACATACAACTGGATATTCCAGTGACGTCCCATGTCTTAGTGTTTTATTGCTGAGATGAGACACCATGACCGCACCAACTCTTATAAAGGCAAGCATTTAATGCGGCTGGCGTACAGTTCGGAGGTTTATCCATTGGTGTCTTGGTGGGAGACATGGTGGCGTGCAGGCAGACATGGTGCTGAAGAGGTAGATGAGAGTCCTACATCTGGGTCAACAGGCAGCAGGAAGAGAGATACTGGGCCTGGCTTGAGCATTTGGAACCCCAAAGCCCAACGCCAGTGACACACTTCCTCCTGCAGCGCCACGCCTACTCCAGCAGGGCCATGCCTACTAATCACTTGTCAAGTAGCACAATTCCCCAATGACCGAGTCTTCAAATCTACGAGCCTGTGGTGGCCATTCTTACTCAACCCACCACATCCTGTAACCAACGCACCCCCTTTCTATGAGGGGATAGCTTCTGGCATGCATGCCGGTAGAGAAAGACATCCTCTCTGGGGGCCGCTAGGAGTTTGACCATGCTACAATTAATATATGAACAACGGAAAATGGACCTTTTTGGGGGGAGACATGCGAGGGGGTGAACATTGGAAGACTGGAAGGTGAGTGCAATCAGGATGCATGATGTGAGATTCCCAAATAACCAATAAAAAGTAATTTAAAAAATAAAAAAATAAAAAGGAGGGGTGAGTATGTATCTTAGTGGTAGAGCATTGGCCTGGTATGTGCAAGGCCCTGGGTTCAATCTGCAGTAGTGAGAGAGAAAAAGAAATGTGTTTCAGTATATTTGATCACATTGTGACACTGAGACTGTTAATAATGTTAACCTTGAATCAGGGGGTGGAGTCAACGACTAGTTGACCACAATTAGCTATAGAGGTATTGGAGGACCCAGGGTATATGATACAGGGGCACAGAAAGGAATAGGGAGGGGCTTGGCAAGATTTGCCAGCCTGTTCAATCTGGGAACTGTCAAAGAGAGGGTCAACTGGTCATTCCTCTGTTGCTTGCTTGCTCTGTAAGGTTTTTACCCCAATATCTGACTCCCGAGCTTTTGTTGTAATAGAACAATTTAGGTAAATGCTTTCTCAGTGGAATTGTTGGGTTGTATGGTAACTCTCCGTTTAGCACCTTGAACTCCTTGCTGTGTTGTACTCCTCAGCATCAAGCCAGCATCCTTCCCCCCCTAATTATACCTTTTGTTTCATTCGTGCATGTGCACAAATAGCATGGCACTCGTGTGGAGGTCAGAAGATAACCTGGAAGAGTTGATGTCCCCTCCATCCTTATGTAGGTTCTGGGATGTCAGGCTTGTGAGATGTTTTGGGCCCACATTCTTCCCTGAATGATATGCCCCCGGCAAGATCTGAGACCACCGTCCTTAGATGGCTCAGGAACAGACAGCACCCCTGACTGTCTGGGTGAGCGCCTAATGGAGAGCCTTGCATTAGAGTTGGCCATGGCTTTCTGTTGGAGAAGCTTGACATCTGTGTTTCAAAAGTAAATGAGTGTATGTCATCCCAGCAGTTCACCTATGGACATATCACAAGCAATCTGAAACACAGGAACACGTGTACCCCAGTGTTCAAAGTACAATGCATTTTATCCCTCCCCTAACTCCTTCCAGATCCACCTCCACATTCCACCCATCTTTGTGTCCTTTAAAAAAAAAAAAACCCACTGTGGTGGTTTGCATAGGAATGGCCCCATAGACTTGTATGTATAAATACTTGGTCCATAGGGAGTGGCACTCTTAGGAGATGTGGCCTTGTTGGAGTAGGTGTGGCTTAGTTGAAGGAAGTGTGTCACTTGGGGGCAGGCTTCGAGATTTTAGAAGTTAAGTCAGTTCTTTTCCTGCTGCCTGTGGATCAAGATGTAGAACTCAGCTCCTTCTCTAGCACCACATCTGCCTTCATACCGCCATGGTTCTCACCATGACAATAATGGACTAAACCTCTGAACTGTAAGCCAGCCCCAATTAGATGTTTTCCTTTATAAGAGTTGCCCATACTCAGTGTCTCTTCACAGCAACACAAACCCTCTAAGACACCCGTCAAGTACAAGTACAATTTATGCTGCCATATGCTGTTGGTCTTGGATATGTGGCTCTCATTGGAGGCTGGTCTAATCACCAGATATAACACTCTTTAAGAAAACTCTCTCTCTCTCTCTCTCTCTCCTTCCTCCTCCCCTCCCCCTCCCTCTCTCTCAGCTATCAACTGCCAATACGTCCTTAGCTAGGGGTTGGACTTCATGTCCACTCTCCCTTCCACGCTAGAATTTTATCTAGCCCAAGTCTGCATCAGTCTTGTACATGATGTTTAAAATGCTCTTAGTTCATGTATGCAGCTTCCTTGCTGTGCGAGAAAACAGTTTCCTTATAGTCAGCCATTGCATATGACACTTAAAATCTTTCTGCCCCCTCTTCTACCAAGATCCTTTAGCCTTGGGAGGAGGGGATGCGATATAGATCTGAGCATTCTGCAGTCTCTTATTCACTGCTCCTTGATCAGTTGTGGGTCTGTGTTAACCACCACATACTTCAGAGAAACTTCTCTGATGAAACCTGCTGGTACACTAATCTATGGGTATAACAATGCATCTTTAGGAGTCAGTTTAATACATTTAGCAGAGTGATAGTAGCAAGTTCTCCCCTAAGGCCCATGCCCTGTCTAGTCGCGGGTCCTTGGCCCAGTAATGGTGCTAGGTGTGGGATTCATCTTGTGGAATCAGCCGAAATCCAATGGAAAGGTGGTTGGTTACTCCCATGCATGTGTGCCACTGTCACACCAGTGGGCATGTCCTGCCTGGCAGCTCATTGTTAGCTCAGAGCTGGGTAACACTGATCCCTCTTCTCCCCTGTTAGTGTTTGTAGCACCTTCTAACCCTGAAAGCCAGCCAGTAGGGATGAAACTTCCAGTTAATGTCAGCTTGTTTTCTCCATGTTCTCCTACGAGGCAAATAGATGGTGTCTGCAGCATGGCATCACTTTAAAGAATGAGTTTCCTTTTTATGATGTCTTTTCCCAAGACAGGATTTCTCTGTGGAACAGTCCTGGCTGTCCTGGAAGTCACTGTAGACCAGGCTGGCCTGGAACTCACAGAGATTCACATGCCTCCCCGGTACTGGGATTAAAGGTGTGCACGTTTCTAAGTTGTCTTTTTATTTATTAGTATGTGCATGTGTGTGCTCATACTCACAATAGCTAGAAGAAGTTATAAGATCCCATGGAACTCTAGTTATAGGTAGATGTAGGCTTTCTGATGTGTGTGCTGGGAATTTGGGTCTTCTGCAAGAATAATAATACATGCTCTTAACTACTGTGCCACATATCTACTCCCAAAGTGTCATCATTTGTGATATCCAAAAAAGGGAAATAGCTCAAACATCTATATCCATGGCTTTGGGGGGAGTAGTTTGGAACCTCACACAAAGGCTGTAGACAAGGGCTACAAGTTACGTTCAAGTAGGTAAATGGGGTCTACACTGAGTCACTTTTGGTAAACCCATGGAAACCGTTTGTTTTGAGATAGGGTGTCAAGCTACATAGCCCAGGGTGGACTTAAAGTAAAGTCACTGAGATACTCCTGCCTCAGCTTCCTGGATGTTTGGGGTCACAGGCGTGGGTCCTTCTACTTGGGTACTTGCATTATGAAGTGATCACACATTATCTTTGGATGATGCCTCAGGGTCCTGGGCTCCTGTCTCACCTGGAAACCTGGAGGCTCCCTGCTAATTTCCAGATATGGGGCCCCAATGTTACAGGGTCCTCAGAGGTCATTGCCAGTCACACAGAGATCTTGTCTGTATACTTTACAGAGTAACTCTTCCAGGGACAAATCTGTACCCAGTGGGAGCTCAGAGGGCTTGAGGAAGAAACAACCAATAGGAGAAGGCAGCGAATTCTGGCACCAGAAAAGGACCGTACAATGGATGCTGTTGGGGAGCAGGAAGGCCACACAGTAGAGGAGGGAGTGGTGCCTGTGTTTGCACTGGGCGGAACAGCATGAGTCAGCCACTGTGGCTAGAATGGAGTGTGTCAGTGTGTCAGGGAGGCCTGGCCCCTTCTCCAGTGTGACAGTGTGGGCTTTAAATACCACTGCCCACAACTAGATTTCCAGTTGCCCTCAGGCTACATTTCTTGAACAGTGGTCGTTCTCAACAGAGCTGCTTTTTCAATATGAGGATGGGATAGTGGAAAAGACTGAATGTAATTTTTAAAAAATAGAGTAAAAAGTGCATAACAAAAATAACCACTTCAAGCTGGTATAGTTGCACACAACTGCAATCCAGCTCTTGGGAGGTTCAGAGCGAATTTGAGGCTGGTCTGAGTTAGAGTGGAGTCCTGTTTAAACACACACACACACACAGCATGTGCGCTCTGCTCTTAACAGAGGACCCAAATTTGGTTCCCAGCACCCACATCCGGTAGTTCACAACCCCCTGTAACCGCATCTCAGGGCGATCTGAAGCCTCTGGCTTCTGTGAACACCTGCACTCACGGGCACATATCCACACACAGATGCACATACATGCACATGATTAAAAATAATACACATAAGAAACAAAGGAAATCAAAGGAGAGTTCTAACCATTTAAGTGAACACAGTTCAGGGGCATTAAGAATGTACACAGTGTTGCACCGGTAACTTGACCCTTTCCTTATCCCAGATTGAACCTTTACCCATTAAGCTATCCCTCCAACCCCAGAAAACACCCATCAACTTTGTCTCTATGAGTTTGGCTGCTGTCCTTTTGTGGCTGACTTATTGTTGCGTTCCTGAGGGTCACCTGTGTGGCAGCAAGCATCAAAGTTCTCTTCCTTTTGCTGCTGAAGAATATTCTACTCTGGAACTACTCTATCCAGCACTGTATGGGTGAACCCATTGTGCTTACCAACCCATGTGTCCCTGGACTCTTGGGTGGTTCCCAGCTCTTGCCTGTCTTGGAACTCAGTAGGTAGACCAGGCCAGTCTCAGACTCACAGAGATCCACCTGCCTCTACCTGGTGGGATTAAAGGTGTGCACTCCTCATCCATCCAGCTGATTCATTCTTGTTTCTGTGTATGTGGTGCTGGGGAATGGAACCTAGGGCTTCCTGCCTGATAATAAGCAAGTGAACTTCATCCCAAGCCTCTTATTTATTCTTTTTGTGTGTGTGAGATGCGGCGAGTGGGGGGTAGGGGGTGGCTCTTCCTAGGCCTGGCTGTCCTGGAAATCACTATTTAGAACAAGCTGGTTTAGAGCTCACAGAGATCTGTCTGCCTCTACTTCCAGAGTGCTGTCACTTATTTGTTCTTTAAAGCAAGATATTCACACCTGAGCAACAAGAAGTTTCTGGAAGGATCTGGAGAGATGGCTCAGATGTTGAGTACTGGCTGCTCTTCCAGAGATCCCAAGTTCAAGTCCCAGCAACCACGTGGTGGCTCACAACTATCTGTAATGAGATCTGATGCCCTCTTCTGGTGTACAGGCGTACAGGCAGACAGAGCACTTGTACACTGGGAAGTAGGAAGTAGCAGGAAGTATAAGGCCGACTCACTGGGAAGAGCGCCAAGGAGCCCTTGGGAAGTCCTATGAGACCCTATGTGTTGAAGAGAGGGACCTGGGTAGGAAGTGGCTGGGAGGAGTCACAGAGCAGGTACCTGAAGATGGCTGCCCCAAGGAGAAAGGGTCGAGGTAGACCTCTCACCTTATGAAGCTGGTTTTATTTCCAGACAGGGATCCATGGCCAAAGTGACAGCCAGGAGAGGGGCTGGCCACACAGCTGTGACTACTCAGGCCTGGAGATAAGTGACCTGGAAGTAGAAACACAGATCCTGAGCCCACATCACAGCCACAGTTGGGGCAGAAAGCAGCTTCAAAGACATAAGACAAGCGGGTGGGGGGGGAGTGAGAGGAATAGGGGGTTGGGGGGAGGGTTGCCAGGAATGGGTGGGGCAGAGACACTAGGATGGTGACTACTAGGAAGGTCTGTTGCTGAGTGTAGCATGCCCCCCTACATGGCCAGAGTCCAACATGTGGAGGTGCTGGGTCTAGGTTGGTTGATTGAAAATGAAGGAGACAAAAAAGATGAATACATGTCCACATGTTGAACAAGGTT
>JANBXA010000328.1:19700000-19720000 GCA_030556225.1 Cricetiscus sungorus | reverse complement strand
GCTGCATGGGTCCTGAGGCTAGGCTCTCAGTTGAGGTTGCTGCTCTTGCTTGGAGGTGCTGTCTTCCACAGGAAGCAACTAGGGTCAGAAAAGGGACTCCCATCTTGTCTCTCCATTCCACAGCTGGAGGGGGATGAGTCTGACTGAGGTGGTTTCATAGTCTCCTGGGGGCCTCCAATACTCCACAGTTGATAAGCCTCCTCTCCCCTGTCCCACCCCCATGCCTAAGCCCTCAGGGCATTGTAAGCTGGGCTCCTCTAGCCATGATAGGCAGGCAAGAAGGCCACAATCTCTCTGCCTGATTTTCTTCGTAATCATTTCTGCCATCGTTCCTCTACCTCCTAATTATCTCAGTATTCTCCAGGGCCAGACCTGGTCCCTCTACATATTCACAGTCTCTCTGGGAAATTTACCTCGCCTCCTGCCCTTAATTAACACGCATTTGCTGATGGTAATTAAAGATTGATCTGGCCCAGAACTCTAACCTGAGCTCTGAAACACACGAGTTCACACGTGCCAGGCCACCAGTACTTATAGACAACTTATGGTGGATTTTAGACAGCACCTCCTCAATCATCCACAGGCCTGTACCTCACCATGCCATGCCCCAGTGAGAGGTCTGGGTTACAGCCATAGTCTCTCCAAACATTACCAGCATAGATCAGCCTCCCAGGTACTCTGGAATTATCTGCATCCCCTCCATTTGCCCGGGCTACAACCTCAGCCAAAGGCACTCCCCATTTAAGACCAATGCCATTGTAAGATCCATGCTTTAAACGCTGAAGCTTATTATGTCCAGCATAAAATAAAAAAAAATGTTAAAAAAAAAAAAAGCTGAAGCTTAATGTTCTGCTTGGTACAATCTGGCATTTTAATAAGGCCAGGGTCAGCCCCAACCATTGCCTGTGTGTTCACTGCCCTCCTCATTTGTGCTGATGCCTCCTGGGCTTTCCCTCCAAAGTGTCAGCTCAGATTGGAGCATCTAGGAGCGCAGCAGGGGAGGCCTGCTCCCCTCAGCAGCAGCATCAGAGCTGCCAGCCAGAGTCCTCAGGCCTCTTGCGGTGGGGTGGAACCATTTCTTTTGAACGGAAACACTCGTTTTTAGAAACAAGGAGGCTCATGAGGTTCCAGGAGCTAGGAAGGCTCGGAAGATCACAAAGCTGTAGGAGCCACAGGCCGCTCCCCAAGGTTGCATAAGCACAGACAATGGTTGGTGAGTGGGGAGCATCACCCTTGGTCAAGCTACCTGCAAGTTGGAAAAGGTCTTCAAGGATGTAGTTCTGGGAACGCATTGCCTATGCTGGACTATAAACAACCCTAGAAACTTTACTGGTTCATTAACCTCCACTGGGGTGGTGTCTGCTACCGGCTACCAGAGTTCTGGATGACATACATAGATACTGGTTCATGTCTCCCCAGGAAAAGTCATACAACACCTTGGTTAGTCCTGCCGCCTCAGTCCAGTGTCACCCCTTCCCCATCCAGCTGAAGTACACCTACTCCTGTTCAAACAAGTTCAAGGGTCATGTTTCTAGGCAAGCATCTAGAAGCAAGTGCCATGTGGTGGCTGCATAGGGCATGCGTGGTCTGCAACAAAGCTCCATCACAAAGATCTGCCACCTCTTTATAAGAAGGACGTGTGACTCAAAGTGTCCCGAATGCTGACAAGGAGAGGTGTTGTGGCCCAGACAGCCCCTACGTTAAACATCTTTTTTCTAACCTTCCAGGGAATTCCTCAGTGCCAGCGTGCAGAGGCAGTCTGTCTTCACACATGGGACCACAGAAGAAAAGCCAATGGTGATAGGGTCAGAGCGGGTAGATGGCAGAGGATAAGCTGTGTGAGGTGCCAGCAGGAAGCGGACCTTCACGAAACAACACCCTTCCCCCTTCATCTGCCACTGCTGGCACCTTAAAAAACAGAAGGCTGCCTTTCCCGACCCTGTGGATCCCACACTTACATCCAGCATAGGGCCTGGGTTTTGTGACATTTTAAATTGTTCTGATGTTTTCTGTGTTTGTTTGTTCTTTTAATTCTTCATTTTTTTTTTAACTGATCCTCACACCAGAGTATCCCCAGACCAGAGCCTCTGGGTCTCAGCACGCAGCAGGGAGGTGGCAAACAGAGAGGAGATGATACTTAGATTGTGCCATCTGCTCTCAGAGCATCCTATGAGTACCCACCCAAAGGAGATGGTGAGAAAAGTCGATGTGAAACTATTTTTACATGACAAGTGGGGACGTGTGAATGTGTGAATCCCAGGGGTGTCTGTTTCTAAGGCGCCTGAGGCACACTGGGCAGGGTGTCAAGACACACCTTCAGCTAAGAGATTATGAATGCAGATTGAGGGGACTGTTCTAGTATGTTTTCCAAGCTCTGCAGAATTGATGGCTTCACTCACTAAGTCTGACCTTAAAGGGGTGATGGGCGGGCATGGCTAACAAACTCAGGGGAGCTGCTCAGGTGGAGTGCAGTCATTGCTCTGTGTGTGGTCTGAGACCACCCATTGTGGCTGCTAGGGTCCATCCTAGGGCCTGCCCTATGATGATGAATCGGAACCTGTATTTGATCAAGTCTCCCATGGGGTGCGTATTAACGTTTGAGATGGACTCTTTTAAAGGACTTGTTCGTCCCAAGATGATGACCTCGGCTGGCTGCCCAAACTCATAAGATTCGGGGCTTCCTGTCACCTAAACCACACTTATTAAGCCGTGGAAGGCTGTCTTCCTGGACACTACATATTGCCACCAGGTGCCTGAGTCCTTTTCAACCCCGTGTCGAGAATTTTATCACAGTGCACCATAAGTTGGTTTGTATGCCAGTCCCCTGACTATAGAGCCCAGACTAACTGGGCATTGCTAAGGTATGACCCTCTGGCGTGTGCCTACCCAAGCACACATCCTTAGAACCCACATCCTAGACCAAGCTTCGCCGTCAAATCTTCAAATCCCTCCCTCTCTGCTTGTCACTATTTTATAGAAGGAAACATAGAAACCCAATGAAATGTTCCTTTATCTGACCTGGACACTGAAACCACCTTGTTACCTTCATGCCTGGGTAGAAATCATCAAGATAGCTAGCTGATGCAAGCCTACGGGGGGAGAGAACGTCCTGGTATTTCCACGTGTCTACCAGGATGTTGTAGAGGGTCATAGATCCCAGGGTGGCTGCCATCCCAACACAGTAAATGTGTCCCTTGGTCCATGTGGAGTTCTAAGGATGTGAGAAGCATGCAGAAAATGCTGCATATGTCATATGTCATATGCCAAGGCTACCCAGTGGTCCTTGAGAAGACTGATCAGTCTTCTTTGTCCTCCTCAGGCTCCGTGAAGACTCTCCTTGGACACGTGACTATGCTGAGCACTGGCAGTCCTCAGCCCCATAGACCAAAACTTTCTGAGCCATGCAGGGCTAGAAGACCAGAGCAAACATGTCTACATATGGGCCCATGCATGTGGACAGGAGATGCCAGCTCAAGGCCCGTTTTCTATGTGTGTGAGCCATACCACGGCACTCCACTCTTGATGGCAGCCTCTCCATCTGTGCTCCAAACAGGGCCCTCACCTGATGGCATCGCTTGGTTTTGTTCACCTCTGCCCTAGTTGGGGAAATTGCTGAGATTTACAGGGAACAATAGGATATTAAAATTTTGTTCGCTGAAGCAAGAGAAATATTATTCTCAATGTTTAGATTTCAGATTCTGTAAACTCAAAGGAAAAGCCTCCAGGGAAGGAAAAACAGAAAAAAAAATGACATTAAGCATACCCTCCCATGGTGTAGGGAAGGCTTATTTTTCAGCCTCTTAGGGATCCCTCCATAAAGATCTTTTCTGATGAACATAATTAACTCTGACAATTTCTCTCTAGCTCAAAGGTACTCAGACCTGGGTTTGCTTCAAGATTAGCTAGGGGCATGTTTGTTTTACACATACAATTTCAGGCAAGGTGCCAGCTCCCAGAAAGAGTATTTGCATGCATTACAAATGCCATCCCCTAAATATCCCTTCAGATCGACTCACACCTGAACCAGAGAACATAGTGGGTAAGCCAGATTTCCAGCGGTTCTGTCTGCCCTGGCCAGGTGCCTTTGTTCAGTATACAGACTTTACAACTGTACATGGCAACTTTCCCTGTTCTTGGGTTCCAAAGAGTTCTGCTATGGGGGTTCTAACACAGTGGTTCTCAACCTTCTTAATGCTGCTGCTCTCTAACACAGTTCCTCACGTGGTGGTGACCCCCGGCCATAAAGTTATTTTCACTGCTACTTCATAACTGTAATTTGCTATTGTTATGATTCATAAGGTAAATAACTGTGTTTTTGATGAGCTTAGGTGACCCTGTGAAAGGGTCTCTCATCCTCAATCTGTCAAGACCCACAGATTGAGAACCACTGCTCTAGAGCAAGTCAGTCATAGCTAGTGTATGCATTCATGACTCCTGAGATGCTCATGGGGACAAGGGACAGATGGGATTCTGGGTGGAAGACAGTATCTGAAAACAGCATAATGGTGTACTTAAAACCTCTGGAGTCACTGCTGCATCCTGGAGGGCCAAAGTGAGTGTGGTTTGGAAGTAGGCTCCGATGTGAACCCAGCAGGCTTGCTAAGGGATTTGACCTCACTAATATGCCTGCCAAACCCCAGGGATTTGACCTCACCAAGATGCCTACCAAGCCCCAGGGATTTGACCTCACCAAGGTGCCTGCCAAGCCCCAGGCACATGGACCCAGGCAGGAGCCTTGCTCCACCTCACTGGACACACTTCATGCAGTGCCCCATTTTGTAGCAGTCTCTGTACCACTGTGTTACTCCATCCTATATAGCTGAGATGCTGTCTCCCGAGCCTGCCAGGTGAGCAGACATTATTTCCGAAGGCAGACACACTCCTCTGCCTTGATGGTGATTGCCCTTCAAAGAAAACTGCATGACATTCAAATAGCCTGCTTTGCTGCAGACTGCCACCGCCAGCCCTTGCTTCCTGTCATGTCTATAGCTGCAGCTTGGACCTCAGCTCGATCACTGATTGGCAATCAGCAGGTTTGGAGAGCCTGGGGCTCTGCCTGTGATAGGTGACGATGGAGCTGATACTGCAGGGGGCAGGTGAGAGGCGGCCTTGCTGCTGTGGAGATGATAGAAGCCCTGTGTCTTCTGATGCCTGGATTTGTGGATGGCCTTCCCTTCTCTCTTACGCACACACACACACACACACACACACACACACACACACACACACACCCGGAGGGATGGGGGGGGGGAGACTGCCCTCATAGTGGAGGCCAAGGGCACTGTCTTAGCTATTCCTGATACTCACTCTAGCCTGAGAAATATGATGAGCTCATGCAGACTAATTTATTATTCATTGAGTATCTGCTAATCACCCATTAAGCATCATCTATAAGAACAGGCTGACATTTCTCTCTCCCTCATCTCTGGTACTGGTGAACCTAACTCAGAGCCTTGCACCCACCAGGTAAACACCGTACTCCTGAGCCACACCCCATCTCTGCAAATCTCTTGTATGTGCATTTATTAGGCCAAGTACCCAGCTCCCCCCCAGGCCTCTCTCCGCATCTCTTCCCTGACTTCTTAGTACTTTAAACTGTGTCTTCATCTCACAACTTCCTCAACTGCAACCTCCTGAAGGCAGTGCCTTCTTCTTACAGAGCTCCCTTCTCTGGAGCAGTAAGGGTTCCTGGAAAAAGCTGCCAAACCTGCAAACGCTCAGGGGCACCCTGCCAGTCAGCTGCATTTCTGGTCCAGGCCATCTCTCATGCCTCTCAAAGGAAAGGATGGAGGACTGGGCCTTGACTGTTCTCAGCAGCTCTCACTAGGAACTCAAAGACAAATGACATATTATTGTAACCCAACAAATATGGAATAGTTCCCAAATGGTGATCAGAGAGCTGATGTCCCCAGCTTGTTGATTAATGCTGCAGCCAAAGAAGAGAGAGACATCTGCTTTTTAAACTCTAAGACAAAATATAAAGCTATGAATTGGATGAGACTATCAACACTAACCCTACTCTAAGGACAGGCTGTGAGATGCGGCTGAGCAACATACATAACCCTCACAACTGGGTCTCAAATGCCCACCTCTCACCAAAGGGCCAGGTATCCATGGTAAGGTGGCCAACTCCAAGACAGGGGCAAAACACAGACAAGCTATCGGGAGCATCTTGTAGGGCCACAGGTAGTGGCATCTTGCTTTGCCAGTGAACTTGTGGTGGTGGCCACATCCCAGGGGTGTGGCTTCAGGTGTGAAGATGTGACCCCTTCTAAGGAAGAGTAGGGGCTGGCTCACTCTCTTGTGTTGTGGTGAGAGCATCGGAAGGGCGGAGACTGCAAGACGTCACTACAGCCATAAAATAAGAACCTTCTGAAGAAAGAAAAATGTAAAGGAAAAAGTCCTACTGCTTGCATCAGAGGCAGGAGCCTGAGGGAGCAGAGGCTCAGCTGGAGTAGTGTAAGAGCCTGCCTAGGAAAACAGCGCTGGTGACGTGACAAATGCAAGTGCACAGCAGTCATCACAGTCGTGCTGCCACCGCTGGTGGAAGAAATGACAGGGAGAGGACAGGATGCTCAGGTGACCTCCAGAAGCAATGTTGCTATCCATACAAGTAGAGAGGGACTCTTACTTTTCTATGAAAAATGTATTCATTAATTAACAAGTGTGCGTGTCTGTGTGTATGTGTGTGCACAGGTAGAGGTCAGAGGACAGCTTGTGGGGGAGATGGTTCCCTCCCATCATGTGGCAAAGAATGCCTTGTCCACTGAGCTGACTCACCAGCCTGGGACCATGAAGCCCACCTAGAAGTGAGGGAGCCAGAAGTCACCATGCTGAGTGCTTGGTGACAGCAGACGTAGTCTTGCTGTCACATGCATCATCTCTGTGTTTTTCCTGGAAACAGCATGGGGTTGCTGCTCTGGATGCCTCTTTGTGATTCTGTAAACTCTCCAGTAGCTTTTAAGCAAATTCCTGCTATTTTTATTTAGTCAATGCCATATCTTGTTGCTCTGAACCAAGAGTACCAATATATTCTGGTAGAAGAAAGATGAGTGTAGAGGGCAGCAGGGTATGTGGGGATCGTTCATGAGCTCAAAGTCCATGGAAACTATAGCAGTAAGTGCAATTCATTGCCAGTTATAAAAGCCGTATTTATGCATTAAAACTTATTATTTATTGAGTATCTGCTAATCACCCATTCAGCCTCATTCATAAGGCCATTCTGACAATGTCTCTCCCTCATTTCTAGTACCAGGGAACCTAACTCAAAGCCTTGAACCCACCAGGTAAACACTCTACTACTAAGCCACATTCCAGCCCTGCAAATCTCTTGTGTGTGTGTGTGTGTGTGTGTGTGTGTGTGTGTGTGTGTGTGCATTTAGTAGGTCAAGTACCTAGCTTGCAGAGGTGAGGGGATGCATGCATAAGTGGTGTGTGTGTGTGTGTGTGTGTGTGTGTTACAAGCAGGCAAGATGACTTAGTGTATAGGGACTCTTACCGCCAAGGCGGATGGCTTGAGTTCAATCTGCAGGACCCACATGTACAAGGAGAGCATCCACAAATTGTCACCTGACATTTGTACATGTGACCCACATATGCACTTCAAATAATGTGAATAAAAAGAGAAGGTAAATTAAAGAGGGTAAGATAAAAAAAAATCTTGAGGGTGCAGAGTCTTTCGATGGTAGACCATGACAAAATTTTGCTGAAATTTAAAGGGAGATGATTAAATTATTACAAATTTTTCCAGAAAAAGACCTTCTATTTGACTCAAAATTTTAATAGTTATCATCAAATCAACGATTATATAATCTGTGGCTTCTTTTCAAGAGAGGAGCAAAGGAGAGATGTAGAAAAATTCATCGTCTCAACAATGGGAAGGAAAGGGGGCGGGGAGGAAAGAGAAAAAGAGAAGAGACAGGCAAAAGACACCAGCTGGCAGGAGAAGGGGGGGGTCTGTATACATTGAAATATCAGCAGATACAGAAGGGGTAGACTGGTCAGTCAAAAGAAAGATCATCATAACCTCATAAGTGAGGTTTAAACCTCATACGTGAGGGGCTGGAGAGATGGATGGCTCAGAAGTTAAGAGAGTGGACTTTTCTTCTAGAGACCTGTGTTCAGTTCTCAGCACCCATATCTGTTGGCTTACAACAACTTGTCACTCCAGTTCCAGAGATCTGACTGCCTCTTCAAGCCTCTGCAGACACTGTACACACAGTCACATAGATACATGCAGTCATAAGTGAAAATATCTTAGTCACTGTTCTATTGTTGTGAAGAGACACAATACCAAGGCAACTCTTATAAAAGGAGTATTTAATTGGAGGCTTGCTTACAGTTTCAGAGTGTTCGCCTGTGATCATCGTCATGACAGGAAACATGATGGCAGACATAGAAGGCCTGGTGCTGGAGACGTAGTTGAAAACTACCCTGATCCATAGGCAAACACAATGACTCTGGACTTGGCATAGGATTTTGAAATCTCCAAACCCTCCCCAAGTTACACACTTCCTCCAACAATGCCTTACTTCCTAAACCATTTAATCCATTCAAATAGTGCCACTCCCCGGTAACTAAGCATTCAAATATATGAGGCTATGGGGACGATTCTCATTTAAGTCGTTACAGAAAGTAAAAATCATTACTAAGTCATCCAGTCTAAACTATTCAATAAGGTGGGTGGTATTTGAGGAACAACACCAGAGGGTGACCTCTGATACACACACACACACACCCTAGAGTACATAGGTGTGTACAATCTCCCACTATCCCCAACATATGGAAGAAACATTTCAAGAAAAAAATGCACATATATTAAGTCACAAGAAATTCTAATACATTTCAAAACGCCCATAAAATCATATCAGCTAGCCAACATTCAATTAAATGGAAATCAACTTGAACAATCCCCTGGTGAACAATACTTACCCCTCTCTGACTAGGAACAGTTTAAACTACATTTATTAATAACTCAGATTAAATAAAATTTCACCATAAAAATTACAGAGCATCTCAAATGAACAGCATGAAAATGCTACATTCTTCAGATAGTGAAAGATCCAGAGAAATTAGTACTTGGGTTTTAAAATTATACCCTTAATGCATTTATTAAAACAACTTTTAAGTAAATGAGTTTGTTCAAGTCAGAAAAATGAAAAAAAAATCCCACTCAAGTCTAAAAAAAAAATGGAACAAAAGGAGAATAAGACATGAAAGGAGATATTAATAAAATGAAAATGAAAGAAACAATAACGAAGCAACAAAACCAAAGAGCACTTCAACAAAATGTCAGTAAGACAGGATAAGCTGTTAAGTCAGAAAAGGAACATAGACATGAGATAAGGAACAAGAATTATCACCACTTAAAGACTGTGAGAGACAGCTGAAAGCGTTGATAGCAACACATTTGAAAGCTTAATAGGAATACAAAGGATACTGTTAAAATGAGGGCTCAGGATACATTTCACAACATCCTAAAACAATTAGATTAGAATCTTAAATCAAAGTAACATTCAGGGGAAAACCAACAATAAAACGGAGAGGCTCAAAGCCATGTCTCATCCTCCCACGGGGCAGCAGCGGCTGCAGGGAGCTCAAGGTTCAAGCATGTAGAACACTCACTTTCCAGGAAGACATCTGCTGCTCACAGATCTGGAGCAATTCCAGCCGGTGCATGTGGTGTGTGTCAAGAGGGACACTGGGCTGTCAGGGATGCTGCTCAGGAGTTGGGGACCACCTGCTGACCTGGTGACCCTTATCCCACCTGATCCCTAGAAGGGGAGCCCCAACCACAGGAGACTAACATCCACTGCATGCCCTGCCTTGAGAAAGAGCAGTTGCCTACTATAGCTCTGTGTACTTCAGAGCCCCTTTGCTTTGATGACATTCTCTTTGTTTCTCCTCAGGTGGACAACACAGGCCAACTCACTCTGAAAACTGTCGCCAAATGGCTTCTTCTAAAAAAAGACAATAGATTTGGGTGAGTTATGGTATATTTTGCTATACTTCAAAACAAAACAAAACCCTATTTTTGTATGTATGTGTGTTTATATGTGTGTGTGTGTGTGTGTGTGTGTGTCTATACGTGCGTATGGGCATGTGTGAGTTTGCCAAGCCATGCATATGATCATCACAGGACTATATCAAGCCTGGGTCTTTGCTTTTCACCTTGCTTGGGACAGGATTATTTTGTTGTCTATCACTGTGTATTTCAGGCTATCTGGTCAACCAGCTTCCAGGGAGTCTCCTGTACCTACTTCCATCTAACTGGAGGGACAGTGGGATTACTTGACACACTATACCAGTCCCAGATTTACATGGGTTCTAGGGATTTGAACTCGGTGCCTCATTTGTGTAGAGTGATAACTTTACCCATTGAGCCATCTCTCTAGCCAGAAATAGCTATCTTAAATAATCATTCCAGAGCTTAAAAACAGCTGAGAATGCTAAAATCAGTTTGTACAATCAATCAAAAGAATGAAGAATGGCAACAAGCAGGCTAAAGGAAACCATCATTCTGGGCATAGCCTTTACCTAGTGCTCATTTTAGCAGCCATAATCCAGTTAGAGAAGGAACGATAGGCTCCCAGGAGAAAGGAACTGCAGTGCTGTGATAAATACCCATAATAACTCCCCTTCATTTCCCACAGGGACCTATCCACAGTTACAACTGGAAAGGAGAAGACCCACAAATGCTAGGGTACCAGTGATACCAGGGACCTTAATATCATGAAACCTCCCTAGGGACCAGGTCTGAAGTTAGTCCTCACCAAGTTTAGTTCATGTTAGATCCCCTGGGGCCACAAATACAGCTAGTGCTGGTAGGCTGAGAACCTGCATCATACATGATTAGAAGCTTGCACATTTTCAGGACTGGTTTCTTGTCTTAGAAATGGGAGCTATTGAGCCAAACAAAGAGCCCCCTGAAGCTGCTCCCCTCACACCCCATACCAAACCAGTCAACAGAATCAATGGAAACCACTATTTGACTCTAAAAGGATGAGTCAAAAGGAGTGCTACTCTGCAAAAGACCTAAAAGTGCACAGTGTTGACTCCCATCCAGAATTGCCCTGGAGGGTGACCATGGATTAAAAAGATCTTGCCCAGTGGTGCTTGCTTAGCTGTATGGTGTCTTTTCTGGAACACACCACCTCAATCTTGGGCACATGGTCTGTAGTTACAGATGTGTTAGGCATATTCTTCATGCTTCCCATAAAAGTAGATGGGAGATACTTCATATTCACTTAGAGTAGACAAGAGACCCTTTTGTATGTTTGAAATGGATGATCTATGACCCCTACACTGCTCACTGTCTTAATGCAACTTAAGACATACGGGCCCACAGGACATTTCCAGAACATTCTGGTGGTCTATGGTGACATTTGTTAAATGTTGTATGATTTCATACTCAACTGCTAGAAAGAGTGGCCTCCTTTTCCCACCGGTGGATACAAAGATTTCCAAGGGGCTGGGGAGATGGCTCAGTGGTTAAGAACACTTGCTCTCTTCCAGAAGACCCATGCTCAGTTCCATCAGATGGCTGACAGTCAGCCATCTATACCTCCAGCTCTGGGGGGTGGGGGTAGGGGGGGTGGACAGGGCCTTCTTCTGCAGGCACCTGCACTCACATAGGCTTACACATAAATAAAACTAAAATAATTTTAAAAATTAGATCTCTAGACTGCAGAAAATGGGGGCAGATTGTTTGATTTCTTTATTTGAGCATTGGCTGCTCCTACTCACTGGTCCTTTTTATATCTGATTATATTTCTTTGTTTCCCAGATTATTGAAGTCCTTTAGTACATCTAATCCTCTAACATATCTTGAAAATTGCTTCCATAGTCTATGCAGCATGGTTGTTTACTTCTTCTACATGAATCTTTCATCTCCTTTATAGCTACTTTAAACTCATTTCCATTTTTATCATTCTGTTCAAACCATTGCCTCCCAGTGTCTCCATAGTGCCCACACTATCAAACAGTGTGGAATTTTCTGTTCTCATTTTGTTAACCCAGTTATTTGTAAATTCTCACTTTTTGAATCAGTTTTTTGTTTGTTTGTTTTTAATCTGTACATTTGAGACATCACCACCAACTTGACTTACACCTATTAGGAAGCCAGGTACCAACTGTGGCCGCAGGTCCAGAGCTGACCTTGTCTACCTCTGCCACCACAAACCAAGAGAAAAGCTGGTCATTAGCATTCAAGGCTAGCCTGAGCTACAAAATGAGTTCAAGCCCAGCCTGGGCTATATAGTAAGGCTCTTGTCTTAAAAAAAAAGTAAGTTAAAAGAAGAAAGAGAAGGAGATGGAATGGGAGAAGAGGAGGAAGAGCAGGAGGAGGATAATGAAGAAAGTAGCAGGAGTAGGCACTGATTCAGCTTGGTGAGTCCTGAGAGCAGGACAGATCACATATGCATACTAAAAGCCATGCAGCTTTCAAACATGAATAGTTACAATCATGGAATCATGAACATTCCTTAAAAGCATACATGAAGCATATTCCTTGCTGACTGATGCACATTGAGCTTGATCTGTCTGTCACGAGGGCAATTTCCTGTATGGACCATTCTCAGCATCACTAACCTTGCATGGACCATTCTCAGCATCCCTGGATGCATTCTTTAGCCAAGCTAGCAGAGCCTCCCCACTTGCAGGCAGATGGGCAGGAGGCATGGGCACACCTAATCACCCTGTCTCTCATCAAGATGTCTCTGAAAGACTTTTCTACTTGTCCCCAACTCGGCAGGGACAGTGCAAAACTGCATGAAAAGTTCCACCCTGCAGGATAAGGCTTTCCTGCCAAATCTCTGCTGTAAGCCAGAGCTGGGCACAGAATTTCTGTTAGAAAACATTTTGCCTTTGGGGCTTTGAGTTGTTCTAATATTTAAAAGTCCAGACTTGTCGCCTAGAGCTTGGGGTCCTCAGCTTCGGTGGACACATCTGATACATAGCTCAGACTGTCCCTCTACCCAGTGGTCACCCTCATCACACACATCTGCTTAGCACTAAAGGTCTCCATTTCTAAGTTTTGACCCCAGCTTCCTGCCCTCAGCGAGACTCTTTTTTTTCCCCCAACAGGCATGATCCATGTGTCTTGACCTATGTCAGAAATACAGATGTTTGTGTCCTTCTGTAACATTGATTGAATAGCCATGAATCAAAATACTGTATTGGTCTGAAGTTTGCCAAGTGTGCCAGAGTTCCCTTGACAGCTGGCTGTCAGTCAGCACAGTCTTTTTTCTCGATTCTAGTTACTAATATTAACTCTCACACATTACATGCCACAGACATTGTGACCATTTGTAGATGCAGAAAGACACAGAGTGATGGCAAAAGGGTTAAGGAGGCCCCAAAGAGGTCACCAAGGCCTTATTAGAAGTAGAGGCAGAAGGGTGAAGAATGCAAAGATCTCTGGGATATTGGGGTGGGGATAGGTAACAAAGCCTGGTGGAGAGCTGCTGGCAATTCTGAACCACAGAGTCATAGATTTGAGCCTATGCTTAAGGTAAAGTCAAGCTACAGACTGCGGAGGCCACAGAGACCAAGGTCAGGACATGAGCAAATGTCCTGATAGATGGACAACAATTTGAGTTTGTGTATCAGTAGTGCAGATGGAGCCAGGGTGAAGCCACTGGGACAGTCAGGGCTTCTCTGCCTGCTTGGACCACTTGAACACAGCATTAAGTGTTTTCCTCTTTATGCTGTCCAGGTGAGAATGTTGCTCCCTTCTTGGTCTGGTGTGTTCCATAAGTTCTCAGGGAGTCTGTTTTACTGGGTGGGGAGTGTGTGTGTGTGTGTGTGTGTGTTGCCTGCATGTATACGTGCATGCAGTACCCTCAGAGGCCAGAAGAGGGTGTTGGATTCCCTGGGACTGGAGTTCTACTGTTGTATTCTGGGGATCAAACCTGGGTCCTCTGCAAGAGCAACAACAGATGGTGCTATTTACATGCTTAACAAGTGGGATAGCCTCATGATGCCTGTGTTTGAACTCAACATGGAGTCAAATGATGCCTGTGAGTTAGCTGAGCCTCTTAGGCCAGGCCCATTCTAGAAAGCTACCATTGAATACAATCAGGGCAGGGAACAGCATGACCTCAATCACCTGAAAGGAGAGTTTGGAAACCACAGGTGCGTGACCAAGGTGGCACAGCTCTTGCTTAGCTCTCCGCCATGAGCCAGTTCGGAGGGAGTGTGGTCCCAGCATTGAGTTACAGATGGAAGCCGCAATGCAGGCAGATATTAAACCCATACCGGAAGGAGAGAAGTCAGGCTTAGAGTGGGAGGAAATTAAATCAGCGAAACCAATGATGAACCTAAGTGACCTTATCAGATCCCAGAGGAAATGAATAAAGAGATTAAAAAGATGAGAAAAGTAAAATATAATAACAGAAGCATGCAGCTGACCATGGACATTTGATTCATGAATCAGAACTGCTGGTGACAAAGTATATCTAAATATAATGTGGGATTTTTAAAAAAAGTCATCGAGAAAACCTGCAAACCCACAATTGGCCTCATCTTCCAGTGCAGACATCCCCAGAACAGGGATAGCCTCCAGAAACAAGATGGGTAAGTTTTTATATTTTCGAATGCAACAAAAACACATCTGAGCTATCTAAAGAAATGGATGGTGTAAAATATCTCTGTGGCTAAGAGGCCATAGACAACTACAGGCAGAGCAAAGGCATAGAGTGATGGAGAGGGGATCACAGGCCATGAAGATACACAGCAACCTCTCCATCAATCAGTCTCTAGGTATCGGGGACAGGATGCTCATGGGCACTCACACAGGGATGCCTCCTAATGTCTTATAGCTGCAGTGTTACTCCCAATATGAGGCCAATAGCCTTAATCAAAGACAGGTCTGTGATCTTAGCTATTGGGTGGCCTGACTCCTGTTCTGATGCTTCTTAGGACTGATGCACCTGTTCCTTGGTTTAGGGCAGTCCTTGTGATGGGTCACACACTGATGTTGGGGCTGTAGGAATAGCCAAGTCCTGCCTCTAATCAGGGAGCTCACTCCCAGCCAAGGAAGCATAGCAGAAGTGGAGGATGCTGCTTGCTAGCTCACATATTGATGCCTAGATGGATGTATAACCAAGGACCATCTTGTGTAGGGAATGGTGCCTCCCAATGTGTTGGACTCTATGTATCAGTTAACAGTAATGGCAATCTTCCAGAGACATGTCCATTTCTCCATCACGTAGTATGTGCCCAAGCTTGACATGGTTTTTTGTTTCATACCCTGTGTTCAAGAGCCTCGTTAATGGAAGTATTTGTCAAGCTTGATTTTCCAGTTCACAGACTGCCTACCATTATGTGTTGATTTTTTTCTAATCTGAACGTTTCGCTTGGAAGGTTTATTCTGGAGGTAGGAAATGAAATTCAGAATTCAACATAATTAAGCAATGGGACATTGATTTACCCTCCACTGTAAACATGCTTCCCATTCTCATTCACTGTGTTAACTCTTAATGAGTTTATCCTTAAATAGATATTTATTGATGTCTTGACAGCTATGATGCCAGAGTGCCCAGGGGCTCATCCATATTTAGCAAAACTGAATTAATTATCTTATTTCCGAGTCAGGGCGGACTCGGATGTTTTCCGATGATCTTTAAGATGCTTTACAACATTTATGTATTTATTTTGGCTTTGTGTGCCATGAGACCTGTGCTGAGGTCAGAGATCAACTGGTAGGAGACAGTGTTCTCACCAAATGGGTTCCAGGGATTGAACACGGTTCCTCGGGCTAGCCATCAAGAACCTTTCCCATCTGAGATACCTTACCAACCCGTTCTGATGTTCTCATGAAACCAGATTGAAATGTCCTACAATACCTGTGACATGTCGCTTCTAACAATTGGCCAGGCTCAGAGGGGAACTCAGCCTCACACAGAGGCTCATTTTCAACAAGAACCTGCTGCTCTGTTATTTCGAAGCCAACATGGTGGTGAGTGGCACAGTTATGTCCCAGAAAGACAAGGAGGAAATAGTAATTGTGAAGCCGTTCACATGGCAACGGCCTGATACGTGCACCTGAGGATAACAGGCAGTGGCGGATAATGGGACTCTCACTCATTCTCCTGTTGCTGTCAAAAGAGAGCTGGGGATTTGGGAAGGCTGTCTCTCTCTCTCTTGTGTCTGTCAAGTTGCCTTTTCAAAGTCTCTCTTGAGGTCCTCCTCCTCACTGGTGACTGAATCAAGCCTGGAGCGGAGAGGATGAAGAAGGAGCCTAGGGGGAGACATCTAGTCCTCACCCTCCCCTCCAGTTCTGTACTCCAGTGGCCATCAGCTATCAATAATTCTTTACTGTAACACCTTTCACAGCCTTAGCCCAGTAGATGTTGCAACCCTACACCTCAAGGCCAAGGATGTCGGCTGTGTGTGTGTGTGTGTGTGTGTGTGTGTGTGTGTGTGTGTGTGTTATGTGTGTGTGTGTACAGGCGCGTGCGTAGGGTGGTTGTGGGTGTGTGTGTGTGGTGGTTTCTCCAAGCAACAAGAGTGCCTTACCCTTCTGTGAGCTGCACTAGCTTGCTTGCATAACCATTCCCAAGAACTTCCCTCATCATAAGTAAGTGATGCAGGTGCCCATCGCCATATGCACCTCTCTGAGAGTTTGTGTTGGGCAACTTCCTGCTCTAGACGACCACCTCCCCTTCCCTGACAAAGGAAATCACAAATGACATTGTCTGGGCCCAGCTGTTCCTGAAGGAACCCAATCTTACTTCCTGTGTCCTGGCATTAGTGCCTGCCTAGCCAGTGAGGTTCATCTATGGAGTTGGAGTGATGGAGCAAAGGAATTCTTCCCCAGTGGGTTGATAGCCTGAGGCTAGAAGCCAACTTCCAGGGTCTTTACATTTTTCCTAATGTTATTTTTCCCCCCCTTTTTTCCTGTTACTGTTGTTGATTTTTAGGATCTGGTGATTCTGATAAGCGTATTGAACAAAGAACTTTCTGGCTTTATGTGTGTTTTCCTTTAGTTGAGTTTTTATGTCAATACTCTGTCTGTTGCTTCTGGATCTATTGTGTGTTTCTGTCTCCATCTCCTTCAAGCAGAAGCCTCCATCATTGTTGGAGACTGTCCTTTGTCTCTAACAACATTTTTTCATGCTGCAGGACACCCCCTCCCCATAAGCAGCCTTCCCACGCTGACATAGTTTTCATTTTTATTCATTTACAACTCCTATATTTTTCTACTGACTTCCTCTCTCATTTCTGGATTATTTAGGAGCCATCTGGTTGTGTTCCCAGGAGCTGGAAGCTTCCAGCTAGGTTCCTGTTTGATCGTTTGGGATCTATAGTGGAACCAGGAAGGAGCCCGAGATGATGCCCCATGCCCGTGTCTGCAGCAGGCTGATGACCAGTGTTGAGTCCTCACTTGCCACCTGCCACACCATATCCTGACAAGTGTGGGGTCTGTGGAGAGCAGCCAACAGGCGTGAACCCCTCCTCCTACAGTGTGTGCCCACGGCTCTCGGAGCTCTCTGAACACTGTGAAAGCACTCAGCAAGATAGTTTACCTCCTTGTTTGGTTGTCCAAGTAACCAAGAGCTTGGGTCCTATCTCAGCATCGATACTCTGTTCCTTCCATGCTTTCAATGAAATAAAATTCACTGTGAGATCATTAATTATAAAGTTTGGTGCCGTTTGGTACTTTTCAGGCATGTATGATCTTGACATCTGCATGGTTCCAAATCTTTTCCTCATCTCCAATGAACTCCTTTAAGAAGTTATTCCCTACCCCTCTAACAACCGGCAGTTCCCTCTCGGTGGGTTTGCACACTCTGGGAATTTCATACATGCAAGTCACTTGACACAATTGGTGACCTCTATATTTGATAATTGCTCAGTGGGTTTGCTTGCCCTGACTTCTCATGGCTAAGAACACTGGCCTTGCAGACAATGGTTCCAACAGCATATCTACCCTCCTATATCAGGAGCTGGAGCTGAGTTCACCAAATCTTCCTTTGCTGCCTTCTTTAGCATCTTCTCCGGAGTCACACACTGGGTATGTTTACTCCAAACAGCCTCTTAAGTGAGACTTACGCTTTGTTGATGTACTGTTCTGCTGGTAAGAGGTGATAGAGAAGTCAGTCTCTCATCTAGACTATTTCTCATTTTTGTACAGTCCAAGGCAGTGTCTGATGTGTGTGTTCTAGTCCTGAAGGTGGAGAAGCATATTTGATGGGTTTCACGTAGATTCTAGTGTCAGGAGGATGTTTCTTTCCATGTTGGCTTTGCCTTATCTCATAATGAGACAGGCAGAAATTGTCACAGGCCCTTATTTCCTTGACTGTCAAGAGATTAAATTTAGCTTTCAGTTGGATGAGCTGGGTGACTGCATACTTAGGGAATACTGATTTTTTTCTCACTGCTGAAAGAGATTCCTGAGTTTTAAGTTTTAAATTTAAGGTTTTTGGTTGTTGTTTTTCTTATAATACTTATTTTCTTTTTTAAGTGTGTGTGTGTGTGTGTGTGTGTGTGTGTGTGTGTGAGTGTGTGTGCTGGTGCACGTGCGTGTGTGTATGTGTGCACAGGTGTGAGTGCCCTTGGAGGCCAGAAGAGAGCATGGGACCCCTGCAGCAGGACCTACCGTTGCAGATGACCGCGAACGGCTGGATACGGGTGCCTGGAAGAGAACTCCAGTCCTCTGGAAGAGAAGCAAGTGTTTTTCACCACTGTGCCTTCTATCCATGCATCTTCTGGGAAGAAAGAAAGTGATCTTGTGGTCACAAATGTATTTATTATGATGTCAAGTGTTTATATTGAGAAAACCTACACATGTAAATTGTAAAATAAATATAAGAATCACAATATAGTTATCTAAAGCTATCATAGCTGTTCTCACATATTACCCAATTTGAAAGATCTGACTGTTGACCTTTTTTTAAAAAAAATATTAAAGTATATTATTTAGTGTCAAGAGGTTCTTTCATCCTCTTCAGAGCCTCCAAGCTTCTGCTTCCATCTGCAGGACAAGCCCTGAATTTGTGGGATGGGTCTGGTCCCCATCCTCCCCACCCCACCCCGCACAGCCCTCTCTTGCATCTCTCCTCTCTTCTGAGCAGCAGATGGGGAAGGAAGCTACAGTTCGCCCCTCCTTGATGGCTGGCTTTTTAAAAGTCTTTGAAGTGTCTCCCTCCCCTACTTCAGGGTTGGTCAGTTTGAGGAAAGAGGATGGTCCATGGATTGGCTCACAACTGTGTGTAAACACATCCTAATCCAGCCTTGAGATGGCTGAGCCAGGTTATCAGCAGGGGGTGGGGGCGGGGCTGATGGGGTAGGGAGAAGTTGGGGTGTGGCTACTGGCAGGAGAAAAGGCCCACTTAAGTCTTTGTTTAAGCAGCTCGGTTTCTGTCTCAGGTCAGGCTGAGGAAGAAGGCGCCCATCTTGGAACTTCACCATCTTTCCTAGCCATGGACCCTTTTTCCCTATCTGCCTGCCTGTCAGGGAATCTCATTCCCAGTCCCTTAAAACCATGGAATGCAGAACCTGGAGAAACTTCAATCTGTTCCCAGGCCATGGTCACTCACATTGGTTCTAGAATAAACTATCCCTTTCTCCCTTGAGGTGAGACGCACTTTCACACTGGCAAGAGTGAAAGAAAGACAGTTTTGTGAAAATAACAAGCAGTGGACGTGTGCATACAGATTAAGGTGACATACTGAGTAGAGCATAGCTCTCAGAAAGGGGTGCTGAAGTAATCAGCACCCATGTCACACCCTCACCCTTTGCTTGGAAGGAAGCTCTTTCCTGAAGGATGCCTTCCATCACTGAGAGATGCCAGCAGGCACAGCCTTGCTCCCTGGTGGGAGCACCCATGCAGAATTCACTGTAAATTTGGTATAGAGGCCTGTGTAGAATGTGTCTGACATTCCTGGCCTGATTCTCACTCTGCTGCTCACTTTAGAATGCTCCCAGGCCCTCACATTCAACAGATGAACGTCAAGACAAATTAAACACAGGAGGCCTCTTGTAAACTGTGCCTCCTC